>CM038398.1:68520680-68896350 GCA_021498475.1 Saguinus midas | reverse complement strand
GTTCATATGATGTAACACATTTACTAATTTTCATATGCTGAACCAAACGCCCATCCCTGGTACAAATGTGACTACGGTGTCTCTTTTGGTGTGTGTTTTGGAGGAGACTTTTAATTTCTGGTTCAATCTCACTACTAATTATTCATCTGTTCAGGTTTTCTATTTTATTCTTGATTCAATCTTGGTAATTTGTATGTTTCCAGGAATGTATTTATTTCCTTGAGCTTTCCAATTTTTAGTGTAGAGCTATTTCATAACAGTCTCTGATAGTCTTTGTTTCTGTGTGTAATGTCTCTTTCATTTCTATTTTGGTTTCTTTGGGTCTTCTCTCTTCTTTTGTTTGTCTAACTAGTAGTTCATCAATTTTGTTTATGTTTTGAAATAACCATTTTTTCGTTTCATTGGTCCTTTGAATCATGTGGTATTTTTGCATTTAATTTTTTATTTTATTTTATTTTTTATCGCATTATAGGTTTTGGGGCACATGTGAAGAACATGCAAGATAGTTGCATAGGTACACACATGGCAGTGTGATTTGCTGCCTTCCTCCCTTCACCTATCTGGCATTTCTCCCCATGCTATCTCTCCCCAACTCCCCACCCCTGCTGTCCCTCCCTATTCCCCCAACAGACCCCAGTGTAGTGCTCCCTCCCTGTGTCCATGTGTTCTCATTGTTCAACACCCACCTGAGTGAGAACATGTGGTATTTCATTTTCTGTTCTTGTGTCAGTTTGCTGAGAATGATGGTTTCCAGGTTCATCCATGTCCCTACAAAGGACATAAACTCATCGTTTTTGATGGCTGCATAATATTCCATGGTGTATATGTGCCACATTTTCCCCTGTCCAGTCTATCATCGATGGGCATTTGGGTTGGTTCCAGGTCTTTGCTATTGTAAACAGTGCTGCAATGAACATTCGTGCATGTGTCCTTATAGTAGAATGATTTATAATCCTTGGATATATACCCAGTAATGGGATTGCTGGGTCAAATGGAATTTCTATTTCTAGGTCCTTGAGGAATCGCCACACTGTCTTCCACAATGGTTGAACTAATTTACACTCCCACCAGCAGTGTAAAAGTGTTCCTATTTCTCCACATCCTCTCCAGCATCTGTTGTCTCCAGATTTTTAATGATCCATTCTAACTGGCATGAGATGGTATCTCAATGTAGTTTTGATTTGCATTTCTAATGACCAGTGATGATGAGCATTTTTCATATGTTTGTTGGCCTCATGTATGTCTTCTTTTGTAAAGTGTCTGTTCATATCCTTTGCCCACTTTTGAATGGGCTTGTTTGTTTTTTTTCTTGTAAATCTGTTTTAGTTCTTTGTAAATTCTGGATATCAGCCCTTTGTCAGATGGGTAAACTGCAAAAATTTTTCCCATTCTGTTGGTTGTTGATTCACTCTAATGACTGTTTCTTTTGCTGTGCAGAAGCTGTGGAGTTTGATTAGGTCCCATTTGTCTATTTTGGCTTTTGTTGCCAATGCTTTTGGTGTTTTGGTCATGAAGTCCTTGCCTACCCTATGTCCTGAATGGTTTTGCCTAGATTTTCTTCTAGGGTTTTTATGGTGTTAGGTCTTATGTTTAAGTCTTTAATCCATCTGGAGTTAATTTTAGTGTAAGGTGTCAGGAAGGGGTCCAGTTTCTGCTTTCTGCACATGGCTAGCCAGTTTTCCCAACACCATTTATTAAACAGGGAATCCTTTCCCATTGCTTGTTTTTGTCAGGTTTGTCAAAGATGATGGTTGTAGATATGTTGTGTTGCCTCCAAGGCCTCTGTTCTGTTCCATTGGTCTATATCTCTGTTTTGGTACCAGTACCATGCTGTTTTGATTACTGTAGCCTTGTAGTATAGTTTGAAGTCCAGTAGTGTGATGCCTCCCGCTGTGTTCTTTTTGCTTAGAATTGACTTGGCTATGTGGGCTCTCTTTGGTTCCATATGAAGTTTAAGGGTTTTTTCCAGTTCTGTGAAGAAGGTCATTGGTAGCTTGATGGGGATAGCATTGAATCTGTAAATTACTTTGGGCAGTATGGCCATTTTCATGATATTGATTCTTCCTAACCATGAACATGGAATGTTTCTCCATCTGTTTGTGTCCTCTTATTTCATTGAGCAGTGGTTTGTAGTTCTCCTTGAAGAGGTCCTTTACATTCCTTGTTAGTTGTATTCCTAGGTATTTTATTCTCTTTGTAGCAATTGTGAATGGCAGTTCATTCTTGATTTGGCTCTTTAAGTCTGTTATTGGTGTATAGGAATGCTTGTGATTTTTGCACATTGATTTTGTATCCTGAGACTTTGCTGAAGTTGCTTATCAGTTTCAGGAGATTTTGGGCTGAGACGATGGGGTCTTCTAGATATACAATCATGTCATCTGCAAATAGAGACAATTTGGCTTCCTCCTTTCCTATTTGAATACCCTTTATTTCTTTTTCTTGCCTGATTGCTCTGGCTAGAACTTCCAGTACTATATTGAATAGGAGTGGTGAGAGAGGGCATCCTTGTCTAGTGCCAGATTTCAAAGGAATGCTTCCAGTTTTGCCCATTCAGTATGATATTGGCTGTTGGTTTGTCATAAATAGCTTTTATTATTTTGAGATATGTTCCATCAATACCTAGTTTATTGAGGGTTTTAGCATAAAGGGCTGTTGAATTTTGTCAAAGGCCTTCTGCATCAATTGAGATAATCATGTGGTTTTTGTCTTTGGTTCTGTTTATGTGGTGAATTATGTTTATAGACTTGCATATGTTGAACCAGCCTTGCATCCCGGATGAATCCTACTTGATCATGGTGGATAAGCTTTTTGATGTGCTGTTGCAATCGGTTTGCCAGTATTTTATTGAAGATTTTTGCATCTATGTTCATCATGGATATTGGCCTGAAGTTTTCTTTCTTGTTGAGTCTCTGCCGGGTTTTGGTATCAGGATGATGTTGGTCTCATAAAATGATTTGGGAAGGATTCTTTTTGGATTATTTGGAATAGTTTCAGAAGGAATGGTACCAGCTCCTCTTTGTGTGTCTGGTAGAATTTGGCTGTGAACCCATCTGGACCTGGGCTTTTTTGTGTGGTAGGCTCTTAATTGCTGCCTCAACTTCAGACCTTGTTATTGGATTCATTCAGGTTTTGACTTCTTCCTGGTTTAGGCTTGGGAGGATGCAAGTGTCCAGGAATTTATCCATTTCTTCCAGGTTTACTAGTTTATGTGCATAGAGTTGTTTGTAATCTCTGATGATGGTTTGAATTTCTGTGGAATCTGTGGTGATATCCCTTTATCATTTTTATTGCATCTATTTGGTTATTCTCTTTTCTTTTTATTAATCTGGCTAGTGGTCTGTCTATTTTGTTGATCTTTTGAAAACCAGCTCCTGGATTTATTGATTTTTGAAGGGTTTTGTGTCTCTATCTCCTTCAGTTCTGCTCTGATCTTAGTTATTTCTTGTCTTCTGCTAGGTTTTGAGTTTTTTGATCTTGCTCTAGCTCTTTCAATTTTGATGATAGGGTGTCAATTTTAGATCTCTCCTTGCTTCTCATGTGGGCACTTATTGCTATATATTTTCCTCTAGAGACTGCTTTAAATGTGTCCCAGAGATTCTGGTATGTTGTGTCTTTGTTCTCATTGGTTTCAAGAACATCTTTATTTCTGCCTTCATTTCATTGTTTATCCAGTCAACATTCAAGAGCCAGTTGTTCAGTTTCCATGAAGCTGTGTGGTTCTGAGTTAGTTTCTGAATTCTGAGTTCTAACTTGATTGCACTGTGGTCTGAGAGACTGTTTGTTATGATTTCGTTCTTTTGCATTTGCTGAGGAGTGATTTACTTCCAATTATGTGGTCAATTTTGGAGTAGGTGTGATGTGGTGCTGAGAAGAATGTATATTCTGTGGATTTGGGGTGGAGATTTCTGTAAAAGTCTATTAGGTTTTCTTGTTCCAAGTCTGAGTTCAAGTCCTGGATATCCTTGTTAATTTTTTGTCTGGCTGATCTGTCTAATATTGTCAATGGGGTGTTAAAGTCTCCCTCTATTATTGTGTGGGATTCTTAGTCTGTCTGTAAGTCATTAAGAACTTGCCTTAGGTATCTTGGTGCTTCTGTATCGGATGTGTATATATTTAGGATTTTTAGGTCTTCTTGATGCATTAATCATTTTACTACTATGTAATGTCCTATTTTGTCTCTTTTGATCTTTGTTGCTTTAAAGCCTATTTTATCAGAGATGAGAATTGCAACTCCAGCATTTTTTTTCTCTCCATTTGCTTAGTAAATCTTCCTCCATCCCTTTGTTTTGAGCCTTTGTGTATCCTTGCCTGTGAGATGGGTTTCCTGGATACAGCACTCTGATGGGTTTTGGCTTTTTATCCAATTTGCCAGTCTGTGTCTTTTGATTGGGGCATTTAGTCCATTTACATTTAGGGTTAATATTGTTATGTGTGAATTTGATCCTGCCATTTTGATGCTAGCTGGCTGTTTTGCTGGTTAGTTGATGCAGATTCTTCATTTTGTTTATGCTCTTTACCATTTGGTATGTTTTTGGAGTGGCTGGTACTGGTTGTTCCTTTCTATGTGTAGTGCCTCTTTCAGGAGCTCTTGTAAAGCAGGCCTGGTGGTGACAAAATCTCTGAGTACTTGCTTGTTCGCAAAGGATTTTATTTTTCCTTCACTTATGAAGCTTAGTTTGGCTGGATATGAAATTCTGGGTTGAAAGTTCTTTTCTTTAAGGATGTTGAATATTGGCCCCACTCTCTTCTGGCTTGTAGGGTTTCTGCTGAGAGATCTGCTGTTAGTCTGATGGGCTTCCCTTTCTGGGTAACCTGACCTTTCTCTATGGCTGCCCTTAGCATTTTCTCCTTCATTTCAACCCTGGTGAATCTGATGATTATGTGCCTTGGGGTTGCTCTTCTTGAGAATATCTTTGTCGTGTTCTCTGTATTTCCTGGACTTGAATATTGGCCTGCTTGCTAGGTTGGGGAATTTTTCTGGATAATATCCTGAAGAGTATTTTCCAGCTTGGATTCATTCTCTTCATCACATTCAGGTACACTATCAAATGTAGATTAGGTCTTTTCACATAGTCCCTATTTCTTGGAGACTTTCTTCATTCCTTTTGTGCTTTTTCTCTAATCTTGCCTTCTCATTTTATTTCATTGAGTTGATCTTTGACTTCTGATATCTTTCTTCTGCTTGGTCAATTGGCTGTTGAAACTTGTGCATGCTTCTAGCGAAGTTCTCGTGTTGTGTTTTCAGCTCCTTCAATTCACTCATATTCCTCTCTAAGTTGTCCATTCTTGTTATCATTTCCTCAAATCTTTTCAAGTTTCTTAGTTTCTTTGCATTGGGTTAGAACATGTTCTTTTAGCTCACAGAAGTTTCTCATTACCCATCTTCTGAAGTCTGATTCTGTCATTTCATCACACTCATTCTCCATCCAGCTTTGTTCCCTTGCTGGTGAGGAGTTGTGATCCCTTGTAGGAGGCAAGGTGTTCTGGTTTCAGGTGTTTTCCTCCTTTTGCACTGGTTTCTTCCATCTTTGTGGATTTATCCACCTGTCGTCTTGTAGTTGCTGATTTTCAGATTGGGTCTCTGAGTGGACATCCAGATTGTTGATGATGAAGTTATTTCTGTTTCTTAGTTTTCCTTCTAACATTCTGGCCCCTCTGCTGTAGGACTGCTGAGGTCCACTCCAGGCCCTGCTTGCCTGGGGATCACCTGCAGCAGCTGTGAGAATGTAAGGTTGCTGCCAGATTCTTCTTCTGCTATCTTTGTCCCAGTGAATACCGCCAAATGTCAGTCTGATAAGTCCTTTGTGAGGTGACTATTTGGATATACAGGGGTCAGGAGCTGCTTGAGGAGACAGTCTGTCCTTTATAGAGCTCAAGTGCTGAGCTGTGAGCTCCATTGTTCATTCAGAGCTGCTAGGCAGGTATGTTTAAGTCTATTGCAGCAGAATTCATAAACCCCTTTTTTCTTCCCAATTGCTCTGTCCCGGGGAGTTAGGGCTTTGTATGAGTTTCCATTGTGCTGCTGCCTTTTTTTCAGTCACTGCTGCCCTGCCCAGCTAGCTGAGGCAGCTCTGCCCTGTCACTGCTCTGCCTGCAGAGGCTTTGCTGAGCTGCTGTGGGCTCTGCACTGCTGCCATGTGAACTTCCTGCAGTCCTATTTATATGGGTGTGGTTAGAACTGCCTTGGCAATGTTGGCCCACCTCTGTAGTGGTGGACTCTCTCTGTTATGGCAGGTTGCCTTGGCATGGTGGTTGCCTCAGCAATGGCGGACTACCTCCATAGGGTGGAGTGCCTCGGTAATGGTGTATGCCCCTCCCCACAGAGCTGGACTGTCCTGGGTTCAGCTGTGCTTGCTGTGAAACTCTCAACCCAGAGTGTTTCCAATTGCTGTTTGTTTTTTTTTTTGGGGGTGCTGGGACCAGCCTGAGCCTGATCACCTGGCTCCCTGGTGCCCTTCTTAGCTTTTTTCATTGGTTTACTTATTTATTTCAGGTGTTAATGTTGTTACTCATTAGTAACCAGGATCTGTGTGATTTCCATGTATTTATGTAGTTTTGAGTGGGCTCAAACAGTTCTGCCTGGGAATCTCCTGGCCTGGCTTTCTGTTGAGTCCCATTTAATCAGATGGTGCTAATCTGCCTTAAAATCTCCAATTGCTGGTTTAACACAGACCAGTGTATTTTGTTGATTTAGGGTGTGCAGGGTCAAACACTGTGCTGGCCCAAACTGGCTGGCGGCCAGAGCTCTTACACCTGGGAATCTCCTGGTCTGTGGGCAATAAAACCATCTGGAAATCGGCATCCACTCACCCTCTGCAAATTCACTGGGAGCTGCAATCCTGAGTTGGTCACTATTATTGTGTATCTTTAGGTGTCCTCAATGATTTTAAGCAGTGCTCCTGCATTTATATATATGTCTCATGTTCTGTTATGGGTTATTGATCATTGATCCTTTACCATTATTGTTCTATTCTTTCTATGTTTTTTAAACTTTGTTGGTTTAAATCCTGTATTATCAGAAACTAGAATTGTAACTCTTATTTCAACTGCTTTTTTAGGTTTAAACATTTCCATCCTTTTATTTTAATCTGTGTGTATCTTTAATGTGAGATGGGTTCAATATTTATATTTCCCAAAAGAATGTCTATTTCAATGACTGTCATTGTTTCAGAGCAGCATGTGCCTGTATTCCAATCCTCTGGAAGCTTCATCCCAGAGGCATTTGTCCCAGCAAGTGCTCCTGTAAGATGCTGTATCTGCTGGGAGGTGTCTCTTGTTTTTTTACTATGGGGATCATATTTTGATTTTCTGTCCTCTACCCCAAATTTTAACAGAGTTGCTCTCTTATAGCAGGAGGAAAACATTCTTTAGAATTGCAAGTGGCTTCATCTCAAGTCAGTAGAAATACCATGTGCTCTTCTCCCAGGAGATGGAAGTTTTATCTATAAGCTTCTGTCTGGGGCTGCTGCCTTTCATTCAGAAATGCCCTGCCCAGAGAGAGAAAACTAGAGAGAAAGTCTGGTTGGAGCAGATTTGTGGAGCTTGACCTTTCTGGCATTATTATTGAGAAAATTGCCTAACTCTTCCATATAGTCACATTGGTCACCAATGCCAGAACATAAAATTTATGTTTTTAAAACTCATACAAGTATGTCTGAAGCTACATTCAAGCCAGTGGATCTTAGTTTGCTGAGTTCTGTGGGAGTGGGATCTACTGAGCTAGACCACTCAGTTTTCTGGCTTTAGCTCCCTTTCCAAAGGAGTGAAGGTTCTGTCTCACTCGTGTTCCAGGTGCCACTGGTGTATAAAAAAATTCCTGCAGGTAGCTCAGTGTCTGTCCAAATGGTTGCCCAGTTTCGTGCTTGAAACCCAGGGCCCTGGTAGCATAGAGCCTAGAGGGAATCTCCTAGTGTGTGGGTTATGAAGACGGTGGGAAGAGAGTAGTATCTGGGTTGGAGTGCACCATACCTTATGGCACAGTCCCTCTCAGATTCCTTTGGCTATTTGAGGGAGTTCCCTGACCCTTTTTGCTTCCTGCGTGAGGTGACACCCTACCCTGCTTCAGCTCAGCCTCCATGGGGTGCACCCACTGTCTAACTACTCCCAATGAGATGTGCCAGGTACCTCAGCTGGTAGTGCAAAAATCATCCGACTTCTGCATTAATGCTGGGAGCTGTAGACTGGAGCTATTCCTATTTGGCCATTTTGCCAGCCATTCTCCCCTCAGTGTGTTTGTATATAATGATTTCTTTTGAGTAGATATACAGTAATAAGGATGTCAGGTTTAATGGTACCTCTATTTTAGTTCCTTGAGATATATGTATACTGTTTACAATACAAACTTTTATATGTACAGTCTTAAAGAATGAATTTGAGTCAGAAAAAGCTGTGCAATAGAATCTGTTGTTTTTGTCTTTTTTTTTTGGAGTCTCGCTCTGTCACCAAGGCTGGAGTGCAGTGACATGATTTCATCTCACTGCAATCTCTGCCTCCTGGGTTCAAGTGATTCTCCTGCCTCAGCTTCCTGAGTAGCTGGGATTACAGGCTCATGCCACCACCCCTGGCCAATTTTTTGTTTTTAGTAGAGATGGGGTTTCACCATGTTGGTAAGGCTGGTTTCAAACTCCTGACCTCATGATCTGCCCGCCTTGGTATTCCAAAGTGCTGGGATTACAGGCGTGAGCCATCACATGTTTTCTTTTTTTTTTTTTTTTTGAGACTGAGTCTTGCTTTGTCACCCAGGCTGGAGTGCAGTGGCATGATCTCAGCTCACTGTAAAGAGGGTTGAAGGGTCTGGACTCAGGAGGTTCCCAAGGTTGGTTACAGGTGCCTGCCACCATGCCTGGCTAATTTTTTGTATTTTTAGTCGAGACAGTGTATCACCATGTTGCCCAGGCTGGTCTCAAACTCCTGACCTCAGGTGATCCACCCACCTCAGCCTTTCAATATGCTGGGATTACAGGGATGAACCACTCTGCCCAGACTTTGTCTTTTTACTGTTAAAATGCACACTCTGAATGAAGAGACTCCCCCCCAGGCAGCCGTTGTGTGAGCAACATGGCTATTTATTCACCCGGTAGCAGGTGGGCTGAGTTTGAAAAGAGGCAGTGGGAGTTTGAGCAGAGGGCAGTGGGATAGGAGTTGGTTTTATAGGTTTAGCATAGGTGGTGGAAAGTTAACAGAAATGGAAAAGAATTTAGACTTTTGCAAGCTGGAAGGGGTCATAGGATCTGGAGTCACGAGATTGACCAAGATTGGTTACAAAGTAAAGTTGCCTTATCAATCAAGGCTCGGATTAGGAACAATACAAGAATGTCTCAAGTTAATTAGGCATCACAGGGATTGATCATTCTTCCCTTTTGTGGTTTTCCTGTTACTTCAGAATTTGTATTTCCGGGACGTTATCTGGAGTGTACGCAGGTTACAGAGGTTACCATGGCCGAGTCCATGGTGCTGTCAGTCAGCCTAAAAGACCCATTTCTGTCTATTATATTAGTAATGTAAAGGAAAAGAAATGAAGAGTGGAGGGCAGTGAGGCTGAGGCAGGAGGCCTGAACCCAGGAGGCAGAGGATGCAGTGAGCCAAGATCAAAGCACTCCAGCCTGGGGAAACTTAAAACTGGGAAATAATTTAGACTGCTGGGAGATCTTGGGGCAAGGGGTGATTTTGTGGGGTTGTTCAAAGGAACATTTGTTATATTGATTGACTGGTTATTGCTTGTATACTATTTTGCAAGAATTGAGAGAAAGGTTGTAGCGGGGTTTGGTAGGATAACTGTGTGGAGGGAAAACTTTTGTTTTCATGGTGTATGAGGAAGCATATTGTATCAATAAATAACCACTCACTTTCATTAACAAGAATGGGTATGAGCAGAGAATGGTAGTGAGATAGAGTGAATATAAAAGAAAAGAAGAGGACTTTATCAGAGTGGAAGAATTGGAGAGTTCCCTGGCATGGAAGATTACCTATTTACTCTAAGAGAGAATTAAGTGTAGCAGCCTGAGGGTAAAACCATAAAATAACAACTGTAATTGCCTGGAGGAAAAGTTTAAACTCACAACTTAAACAAAAGCGGGGCATGTCAAAGTAAATGAGTACAGTGAATTTGAGCACAGTTAGGCAGAAAATAATAGAAACAGAGACTTTCTGAGGTGTGGTTTAAGTAGTAGGGGCAACTGCGTTAAATAGTGGTGTTAGGAAAAAGATGCCTAATGAAAGTAAAAGGTATGTTAGGTTTATATAGGGTTACTCTTCCACTTCAGGGATACAGGTGAGTTTAAGAGAAGTGGGGGAGAGTACTTGCGACTTCCAGGAGAAGGCAGAGGAGTCAGGTCTATTGTCTGATGGACACAGCTTTATCCTGGGGAGGGTCTTGTAGACAGACAGCAGTTGGGGTGCTACAAATGACCTGGAAGGGTCCTGTCCACTGAGGTTGCAGAAACTGAGGAGTTAGGCTCTTAATTAGGACTGACCTTCCAGTTAGGGTGTCTTCATATGGCCAGGTATCTGGAGTGGGTAAGAGGAAATTAGCAGCCTGGTGGATTTAATGTCTGGCCTGTTGGAGGACTGGAAGATAGTCACCAAGAGGACTGGTGTCTGGAATAAGGTCAGGCCCAAGCAGAAAGATTTGGCCATGTAGGAGTTCAAAGGGGCTATACCCTGTGGATTCTTTAGGAGTAGCTAGAATCCTGAGTTTTCTGCTGTGGATAACCCTGGCCTTGGCTGGGAGGAGAGCAGGCTTAAGAAGGGCCTTTATTAAGGGGACATTGATAATAGAGGACCCCAGTGTCGTGAGAAAACCTTTTTCTGCCCATATGGCAGCATGGTGGTGTAGGATGTGGAAGGCATATTTAGTCAGGATAGATATTAACATGTAGTCCTTTGGCAAGAGTAAGAGCACTGGTTAAGGCAATCAGTTCAGCTTGCTGAGAAGTGGTGGAACAGGGGCATGTGGCAGCCTCAATAATATATGAGTGGGATACAACAGCATAGTCATCTTTTGCCAGTGCCAACTGACTGGGCTTGGAGTAACTGCCATCTATAAACCATGTGTTGTCTGGGTCTGGAATAGAGAAAATGGAACTATGGAGAAATGAGGAGGATGCTTTGTGGATTAGGGAGATACAGTCATGGGGTTCAGGGTTTGTGTTGGGTATTAAGTGAGAGGCTGGATTGAGGTCAGGATGGAGAGCAATGGTTACTATGGGGGTTTCAATAAAGAGTGCTTAAAGCTAGAGAAGGTGAGGGGGTGAAAGTGTGCAAGGTGTGAAGAGGAAACTAAACTTTGAAGGTTGTGAGAGCTATAGAGGGTGAGTGGGGCATAGCCTGTGATTTTGAGGAATTCTAAGAGTATCAGGGTGGCAGTTCCTGCTGTGCGTAGGCCTGAGGGCCAGCCCAGGACTGTGAGGTTAAGTTGCTTGGATAAAAAGGCCACAGGCTGTGGGCCTGGCTCTTGGGTAAGAATTCCAATGGCACAGCTTTTTATTTCCGCTGTGTAGAGAGAGAAGGGTTGAGAGGAGTTGGGGAGCACTAAAGTAGGAGCAGTCTCTATGGTCTTTTTTAGAGAACTAAAGGAAGAATGGAAGAAGGATTTTTGGTCTATGGGGTTAGATAGGTTTCCTTTTGTAAGTTTACAAAGTTGTTTGGTTAGGAGGGCAAAACCTGGTAACCAGAGGCAAAAGTATTATACAACACCTAGGAAGGAGAGAAGCTGTTGTTTAGTGGATGGGGTTGGAGTTTGGGAAATTAACTGAACATGGTTGGCATGGAGAGTGTGTGTATGCTGGCAAAGGATTATAACAGATGGAGAAGAAATTTGGTCTTAGGAAAAAAACATTTTTCAGGTCAAAAACAGAATAGTGAGTTGTGGAACGGGGTATGGAAAATAGGAGGATATAGGAGTTTGGTACAACCAAGTGAATGGGAAGTACAATCTGATTGATGAGGTAGAGGTGTTGGACTAGTCTTTAGAATTTGTCTGGTTTTTTGGAGAGGTAGGATAGGGGAATTGTAAGGAGAGTTTGTAGGAATTAAAAGGCCATGTTGCAGTAGACAGGTGATAACAGGCTTTAGGCCTTTTAAAGCCTGTTGTGGGATGGGGTACTGGTGCTGGATGGGATAATGGTGGTTAGGTTTTAAGGGGATGATGAGGGGTGAGTAACTTGTAGCAAGGGATGGAAAGGTGATGTCCCGCACCCTAGAGTTAGGGTAGGGGGATATAAGGGGAGCTATTGAAGGAGGTACGAGGTGTACCTCATTTAGGGGAGGAGGGCAGCAATGAAGTGTGGCTGTAGCCCAGGAATAGTTAAGGAGGCAGATAAGTTTGCTAGGGTATCTCAGCCTAACAGGGAAACTGGACAAGTGGGGATGATTAGGAAAGAATAGGGAAAGGAGTACTGGCCTAATTGACACCAGACTTGGGGAGTTTTGAGAGGCCTAGAAGCCTTGCCGTCAATTCTTACAATAGTTATGAAGCTCAAGGAGACAGGTCCTTGAAAAGAGGGCAGCGTGGAGTGGTGGCCCCCATATTGATTAAGAAGGGGATGGACTTAACTCTCCACCGTAAGAGTTACCCAAAGCTCGGCATCCGTGATGGTCCAGGGAACCTCCGAGATGTTCCAGCAGTGTCAGTCTTCAGTCTCCAAGCTAAGGAGATCTGGGAAGGATTTGGTCCCGGAGCTTTGGTTTGGAGCTACAGGAGCTCTGGGAACAGTGACATTAGTTAGATAGTCCAACTTTCCATGGGGGCCCCGCACAGATGGGGCAGGGCTTAGGAGGAATCCCAGGCTTCAGGCATTCCTTGGCCCAGTGGCCAAGTTTCCAACACTTGAAGCAAGGTCCAGGAGGGCGGCTGGACGCTGCAGTCTGGGCACTTTGAAGTCTTTGTGAGCCTGGTGGTGTGGCTGGGGTTTGTCTTAGGGCAGAGGCAAGCATCTGTAGTTCTGAAATGTGCTGTCGCTGGGCAGCTTCTTCCCTATTATTTAACACCTTGAAGGCGAGGTTGGTTAATTCCTGTTGTGGGGTTTGAGGGCCAGATTTTAATTTCTGTAGCTTTTTTAATGTCAGGGGCTGATTGGGTAATAAAATACATGTTAAGCATTCTTTAGGGTGAGTGTAGAAGTAAGGATAACATTTATGTCACTCCAGGTGAGATTATAGGAATGGGTTAAACATTGGAACTCTTGTATATATTTAGTAGGATCTGATGAAAAGGAGCCTGACTGTTGACCACTTTCGGAAAGGTTGGATAAAGATAAAGGAATGTGAACCCTAACTATGCCTTCTGCTCCGGCCACCTCTCAAAGGGGGGATTGTTGAGCAGGGGCAGAGGAGTTAGCCACAAGACTAAACTGTAAGCGGGATGGGGTATGAGGTGGGGAGGTGACAGGAGGTGCATAAGGAGGTGGGTTGTGGGCAGAGGAAGAGGAGGGAGGCTGAGGGGGGTGGTTTAGGGCCTGGATTAGGGTCTGATTTGGACATGGGGGGAGGAGAAAAGTCAGAAGGGTCAATGGACAAGGAGGATTCTGGGTTACAGACAGAGGCAGGAGGGGCAGACTGAAGGGAGAGAAGGAAAATTTGTGACGGATTGCATTGGGAGCAGAGATTAGGGAGGAATTGGAGTGTAAAAAAAATGCCTGGATGTTAGGCACCTCAGACCATTTGCCCATTTGTTGACAAAAATTATTTAGGTGTTGCAGAATAGAGAAATTGAAAGTGCCATTTTCTGGCCATTTGGAACGATTGTCTAATTTGTAGTGAGGCCAGTCCATGTTACAGAAAAAAAATGAGATGTTTAGGTTTCAGATTGGGTGACAGTTGAAGAGGTTTTAGGTTTTTTAAGACACAGACTAGAGGTGAAGACTGAGGAGTAGAGGGAGGAATATTGCTCATAGCGAAGGAGATAAGTTTTAAGGAAAGGAGAGTAGAGACTAGGAGAAGGAGAGAGCAGCCACCAGGGTTTTCAGTAGGCATCCCTGACTGGTTCCTGGGCTGTAACGTGGGTGAGTGATCAAGGCAGGAATCCTGCCATTGACTGACCAGACACCAAGGGAAGACTGTCTTTCTGAGTACATGACCAATGTTGGAGTTTTTGAGTGAGAGGGAGAGACTTGTCTCCTCTGTCTCTGCATGGATAAAGAGTGTCTCCTTTGTCTGTACTAGAAGGAGAAAGATTTAAAGGAAAAGAGAGAAAGAGGGAGAGATTTGTCTCCTTTTCTCTGAAGGAAAAGAGAGAGAAAGAGGAGAGAGAGAGACTGCTTACCCAGTCTGAAGGTGGGGAGAAAGCTGTTGAGCATGTTAAGCATGAACTGCTGGTCTGGTCTAATGTGTTGAGGTCTCAGGTGGGTCTCTTCACAGAGGGAGAGTGGGGACAGCGGGCTGGTCTCCCCAAAAGGGTACCCCTGTCCTGGGTTTCCAGCATCAAATCTTAAAACTTGCACTCTGAATGAAGAGACCCCACAAACAGGCTTTGTGTGAACAACAAGTTTGTTTATTCACCCAGATGCGGGAGGGCTGAGTTCGAAAAGAGTCAGCAGAGGGTGGTGGGATAGGAGTTGGTTTTATAACTTTGGGGTAGGCAGTGGAAAGTTACAGAAGTCACAGTTTAGGGCAGTTTTTGCAAGCTGGGAGGGGGCAGTAGGGTCTGGAATCATGAGGTTGACCAAGGTCAGTTACAAAGTCCAATTGCCTTATCAATTGAGGTGGGAAAAAGGAACAATAGAAGAATGTCTCAAGTTAATTAGGCTCTGCAGGGGTTGATCATTTTTCCCCTTTGTGGTTTTTTAGTTACTTCAGACTTTCTATTTCCAGGAACTCATCTGGAGTTTATATGCAGGTTACAGAGGTGATGATCGCATAGTTCGTAGTGCTGTCAGTCAGCCTAAAAGACCTTATATTTACTATAGCTATTCTGCCTGGTTTAAGATGGTATCTCAGTATGGTTTTAATTTGCATTTCTCTGATACTCAGTAATGTTGACCATTTTTTAAATGTCTTTGTTGGACACCTGTATTTCTACTATTGAGAAATATGTTTATGTGAATTTTTTTGTTTTTGTTTAGTTGTTTGAGTATCTTGTAGATTCTGGACATGTTTTCATTATCAGAGGCATAATTTGCAAATATTTTTTCCTATTGTGTAGGTTGTCTGTTTACTCTGTTTATTATTTCTTTGGTTGTGCAGAAGTTTTTTAGTAAAGTCCCATTTGTTTATTTTTGATTTTGTTACATTTACTTTTGGAGTCTTCATCAAACATTTTTTTTTGCCTAGGCCAATGTCCAAAAGAGTTTTTCCTTTGTTTTCTTCTAGAATGTTTGCAGTTTCCAGTCTTACATTTAGGTCTTTAATCCATCTTAAGTTAATTTTTGTATATGGTGATAGGCAGGAGTCTACTTTTATTTTTCCACATATGGCTAGCTAATTTTTCCAGCACTATTTATTGAATAGGGTGTTATTTCCACATTGCTTATTTTTGACAGTTTTGTCAAAGATCAGTTGGTTGAAGATATGTGGCTGTATTTCAGGATACTCTACTCTGTTTCTTTGATCAATATGTCTACTTTTGTACCAATACCATGCTGTTTTAGTTTCTGTAGCTTTGTAGCATAATTTGAAGCCAGACCATGTGATGCCACTGGATTTGTTAATTTTGCTTATAATTGCTTTGGATATTTGGTCTCTTTTTTAGTTCCATGTGAACTTTAAGATTGTTTTTTATAATTCAGTAAAAAACATGACATTAGTAATTTGATGGTGATAGCATTGAATCTGTAGATTGCTTTGGGAAATATGGCCATTTTAACCATATTAATTCTTCCAATACATGAGCATGAAATATTTATCCATTTGTTTCTCATCTACAATTTCTTTTTTTTTTCTTTTGAGATGGAGTCTCACTTTGTCACCTAGGCTGGAGTGCAGTGGTGCAATCTTGGCTCACCACAACCTCTGCCTCCCAGGTTCAAGAAATTCTCCTTCCTCAGCCTCCCGAGTAGCTAGGATTACAGGCACCTGCCACCATGCTGTGTTAATTTTTGTATTTTTATTAGAGACAAGCTTTCACCATGTTGGCCAGGCTGATCTGAACTCCTGACCTTAGGCGATCCACCTGCCTTGGCTTCCCAAAGTGCTGGGATTATAGGCATAAGCCACAACACCCTTCCTACAATTTCTTAATTAGAATTTTGTAGTTCTTCACCTTTTTAGTCAGATGTATTCCTCAGTATTTTTTTTATGAGGAATTGATTTATTGATTTCATTCTCATCTTGAAGACTCTTGGTGTATAGAAATGCTATAAATTTTTGTACATTACTTTTTTGGGGGCAGAGTCTTGCTCTGTCACCTAGGCTGGAGTGCAGTGGCAAGATCTTGGATCTCTGCATCCTTCATCTCCTGGGTTCAAGCGATTCTTCTGCCTCAGCCTCCTGAGTAGCTGAGATTACAGGTGTGTGCCACCACACTTGGCTAATTTTTGTATTCTTAGTAGAGGCAGGGTTTCACCATGATGGCCAGGCTTGTCTCACACTCCTGACCTCAAGTGGTCCACCCATCTTGGCCTCCCAAAGTGCTGGGATTACAGGAGTGTCCACCCTAATTTTTTTTTCCTTAAATGGAGTTTTGCTCTGTTGCCCAGATGTGAGTGCAGTGGCAAGATCTTGGCTCACTGCAATCTCCACCTCCTGGGTTCAAGCAATTCTTCTGCCTCAGCCTCCTGAGTAGCTGGGATTACAGGCAGGTGCCACCACACCCGGCTAATTTTTGTATTCTTAGTAGAGATGAGGTTCCACCATTTTGGTCAGGATGGTCTCTAACTCTTGACCTCGCAATTTGGCCACTTCGGCCTCTCAAAGTGGTGGGATTACAGGTGTGAGCCACTGTGCCTGGCCCATTACTTTTGTATTCTGCAAATTTATTGAAGTAGTTCATGACATCTAGAAGTCTTTTACAGGAGTCAGTTCATAGGTATAAAATAATGTCATCAACAAAGAGATACTTTGATTTCCTCTTTTCCAACTTGAATGCCTTTTATTTCTTCCTCTTGCCTGATTTCTCTGGTTAGGACTTACAAGACCATGTCAAATAAGAGTGGTGACAGTGTAGATCTTCATCTTGTTTTAGATCTTTGGGGAAATGCTTTCAAATTTTCCCCATTGCATGTAATATTGTCTGTGGGTTTATCATATATGGCTCTTATTATTTTGAAGTATGTTCCTTCAATGCCTAGTTTGTTGTGGACTTTTATTCTGAAGGGATGTCAGATTTTATCAAACCCTCTTTTACATCTGTTAAAACTATCATTTATGGTTTCTGTTCTTAGTTCTGATTATGTGGTGAATCATATTTAGTCATTTGCATATGTTAAACCACGTTGGCATATCTGAAATAAATCCACTCAATCATGATAAATTATCTTTTTGATGTGCTGTTGGATTTGATTTGCTTGAATTTTGTTGAGGATTTTTGCATATATGTTTATCAGGCATATTGGCCTGTAGGTTTCTTTTTTACTGTGGCCTTGCTTGGGTTGAATATCAGGGTGACATTGGATTCATAGAATGAATTAGGGAGGGATCCCTTCTCCTAAAGTTTGATATAATTTCTTTAAGATTGGTACCAGATATTCCTTGTATGTCTTATAAAATTTAGCTGTGAATCCATCTGGCCTTGGGCTTTTGTTGTTGTTGAAATACTTTACTTAATTACTGTTTCAATTTCATTACTTGTTATTGGTCTGTTCAGGATTTCTGTTTCTTTCTTTCTTTCTTTCTTTTTAAGATGGGGTTTCACCATGTTGGCCAGGCTGGTCTTGAACTCCTGACCACAGGTCATCCACCCACCTCAGCCTCCCAAAGTGCTAGGATTACAGGCATGAGCCAACGCGCATGGCCAGGATTTCTGTTCCTTCCTGGTTCAATCTTGACAGTCTGTGTACTTCCAGGAATTTATCCATTTCCTCTAGGTTATCTAGCTTGTATGCATAGGGGTGTTCATAGTAGTTTCTGATAATCTTTTGCACTTTTGTGCTACCAATTGTAATGTCACCTTTATTATTTCTAAATGTGCTAATTTTAATCTTCTCTCTTTTTTCCATGGTTAGCCTAACTAATTTCAATAATGGTCTTGAAAATTCTCTCAAGAAATCAACCTTTCTGCTGAGCACTGTGGCTCACGCCTGTAATCCCAGCACTTTGGGAGGCCAAGGCGGACAGATCACGAGGTCAAGAGTTCGTGATTAGCCTGGCCAACATAGTGAAACCCCATCTACTAAGAATACAAAAGTTAGCTGGGAATTCTGGTGTGTACCTGTAATTCCAGCTACTTGGGAGGCTGAGGCAGGAGAATCTCTTGAACCTGGGAGGTGGAGGTTGCAGTGAGCAGAATTTGCACCACTGCACTCCAGCCTGGGAGACAGAGCAATACTCCATCTTGGAAAAAAAAAAGAAAGAAAGAAAGGAAAAAATCAACCTTTCATTTAATGGATTCTGTGTATCATTCTTTTTTGGCTTCAATCTCATTTAGTTTTGCTCTGATCTATTTCATTTATTTTCTGCCAGCTTTGGTTTTGATTAGTTCTGGTTTCTCTGGTTCCTTGAGTTGTAATGTTGCATTGTTAGTATGAAATCTTTCTAATTTTTTTTCTTTTTTATTGAGACAGAGTCTCTCTCTGTTACCAGGCTGGAGTGCAGTGGCATGATCTCAGCTCACTGAAACCTCTACCTTGCAGGTTCAAGTGATTCTCCTGCCTCAGCCTCCCAAGTAGCTGGGACTACAGGCATGTGCCAACACACCCAGCTAATTTTCATATTTTTAGTAGAGACAGGGTTTCACCATGTTGGTGAGGTTGATCTCGATCTCTTGACCTCGTGATCTGCCCGCCTCAGCCTCCCAAAGTGTTGGGATTACAGGCGTGAGCCACCACAGTCTGCCTTTAAAACAAAAACAAACAAACAAAAAACCCTTATAAGTTCAGGGGTATATGTCCAGATTTGTTACATAGGTAAATTTCTGTTATGGGGTTTGTTGTACAGATTTTTTCATCACCCAGGTATTAAGCTTAGTACCCATTAGTTACTTTTCCTGAACCTCTTTCTCCTCCCATCCTTCACCCTCTGATAGGCCCCAGTGTGTGTTGCTCCCCTCTAGATGTTTATGTGTTCTGATCCTTTAGCTCTCAAATTCTGCATGTGAGAACTTGCAGAATTTAGTTTTCTGTTCCTGTGTTAGTTTGCTAAGGCTAATGGCCTCTAGCTCCATTCATGTCTCTGCAAAGAACGTGAGATGTATGTGCTTAATATTATAAACATTCCCCTATTACTGCTTTTGCTGAATCCCAGAAGTTTTGGTATGTTGTATCTCTATTTTCACTCATTTCAAATAACTTCTTTTTATTTCTTGTTTGTTTTCATTGTTTATCCAGGAGTCTCTCTAGAGCAAGTTTTTTAGTTTCCATGTACTTGCATAATTTTGAACATTCCTCTTGGTATTGATTTCTAATTTTATTCCACTGTGGTCTGAGAATATCCTTCATATAATTCTGATTTATTTGAATTCATTGAGACTTGCTTTATAATGAGGCATGTGGTCAGTCTTAGACAATGTTACATGCACAGCTGAGAAGAATATATATTATGCAATTATTGGTTGAAATGTTCTGTAAATGTCCATTAGATCTATTTGGTCTATAGTACAGTTTATGTTCAGATTTTCTTTGTTGATTTTCTTTTCTTTTATCTATTTCTTTTTTTTTTTTTTTGAGATGGAGTGTTGCTCTGTTACCCAGGCTGCACTGTGCAGTGGCGTGATCTCGGCTCACTGCAATCTCTGCCTCCCAGGTTCAAGTGACTCTTCTGTCTCAGCCTCCTGAGAAGCTAGAACTACAGGAAGGTGCCACAATGCCCAGCTAATTTTTTTTTCTTTTGTATTTTCAGTAGAGACAGGGTTTCACCATATTGGTCAGGCTGGTTGCAAACTCCTGACCTCATGACCTGCCTGCCTTGACCTCCCAAAGGGTTGGGATTATAGGCATGAGCCACCGCTCCCGGCCTTTTTTTTTTCTTTTGAGCAGAATTTTGTTCTTGTTGCACAGGCTGGAGTGCAATGGCGTGTTCTTAGCTCACTGCAACCTCTGCTTCTGGGGTTCAAGCAATTCTCCTGTCTTAGCTTCCCGAGTAGCTATAATTACAGGCGCATGCCACTACACCCAGCTAATTTTTTTATTTCTGGTAGAGACCGGGTTTCATCATATTGGTCAGTCTCTAACTCCTGGCCTCAACTAATCCACCCACCTTGGCCTCCCAAAGTGCTGGGATACAGGCGTAAGTCACTGAGCCTAGCTTTCTTTGTTGATTTTCTACCATGATGATCTGTGTAGTGATGTTAGTGAGGTGCTGGTGTCCCCCAATATTATTTTATTCCCATAAATCTGTTTTCTTAGGACTATTAGTACTTGCTTGGGAATCTGGGTGCTCCAGTATTGAATGAGTATACATTTAAGATCTCCAATCTCCTTGTCATGTTGAAACCTTTAGTATTACATAATGGCCCTCTTTGTCTTTTATTTTTACTGTTGTTTTAAAGTCTCTTTTAACTGGTATGAGAACGGCTTTTCCTGCTTGCTTTTCCTTTACCTCTGTGTGATATATCTTTTTCCATCTTTTTATTTTGAGTCTGAAGGTATCTTTGGCCAGTAAGTGGTGGGTCTCTTGAAGGCAGAAGACAGCAGTTGGGTCTTGTTTTATTATCCAATTTGCCCACTCTGTGTGAGTGTGTGTATATGTATATGTAGTGTAGTGGCATGCGCCTGTAATTATAGCTACTATACATATACATTTACATTTTTTTTGAGACCGAGTCTCACTCTGTCACCAAGGCTGGAGTGCAGTGGTGAGATCTCAGCTCACTGCAATCTCCACCTCCTGAATTCAAGTGATTCTCCTGCCTCAGCCGCCTGAGTAGCTGGGATTACAGGTGTGCACCACCATGCCCAGCTAATTTTTGCATTTTTAGTAGAGATGAGATTTCACCATGTTGGTCAGGATAGTCTCAAACTCCTGATCCTGTGATCTGCCCACCACAGCCTCCCAAAGTGCTGGGATTACAGGTGTGAGCTACCATGCCCAGCCCATTCTGTATATTTTAAGTGGAGCATGCAACCCTTTATATTTAAGGTTAGTATTGATATATGAGGTTTTGTTTTTGTCATGGTGTTGTTAGTTAGTTGTTTTTGAGTTTCAATTTTTCAATTGTTTTATGGGATCTGTGAGCTTTGTGGTTATGTGTCCTTTTATGATGGTATCATTCTTTCATTTCCATGTTTATAACTCCTTTGAACACTTCTTGTAGGCCGAATCTAGAGGTGACACATTCCTTTAACGTTTGCTTTTCTGGGAAAGACTTGCTTTTTCCTTCATTTGTGATGCTTAGTTTAGAAGAATCTAAAAGTTTTGGTTGGTTTTCTATTCCTTAAGAAGAGTAAAAATAGGCCCATGGTGTTTTCTGGCTTGTATGGGTTCAAGTGAAAAATCTGCTGTTGGTGTGATGGGTTTTCCTTTAAGGTGATTTGACTTCTCTAGCTGCCTTTAAGATTTTTTTCTTTAGTGTTGGCCTTGGATAGTCAGATAGCTATATGCCTTGCTAATGTTTCCCCTTGTATAGTATTTCATAGGTATCCTCTGAATTTCTTGCATCTGGCTGTCTACCTCCGTAGAGAGTTGAAGAACGTTTTCTTGAGTTATACTTAATTCCATATTTCTCAAAGACTTTGCTTGTTTTATAAAATTACTTTTTCTTTATTTTTGTCTGGGTTAATTTGAAAGATCTATCTTTTGCCAGGTGTGGTGGTTCTGCCTGTACTCCCAGCACTTTGAAAGGCTAAGGCAGGAGAATCTCTTGGGTCCAGGAGTTTGTGACTAGCCTGGGCAACATAATGAAATCCCATCCTACAAAATTTAAAAAAAAAAAAAAAAAAGACATATCTTTGGGTTCTAAAATTCTTTCTTCTGCTTGGCCTAGTCTATTGTTAAAGCTTTTAATTGCATTTTGAAGTTCCTTAAATGAATTTTTCATTTTTAGAAGTTACATTTTTGTAAAAGATATTAATATCTTCCTTCATTTTCTGGATTGCTTTCATGGTTTCTTTGTGATGATTTTCAACCTTCTCTTGCATCTCATTGAACTTCATTGCAAACCATGCTTTGAGCTCTTTATCTATCATTTTTTAGTTTCCACTTTAGTTAGTGACTGTTTCTAGAGAGCTAGTGTGATCTTTTAGTGGCATTATAACATTCAGAATTTTTATGGTGACAGAATTTTTATGCTGGTTCCTTCTCATCTGAAGAGACTGCCACTTCTTTTTAAATTTATTTTTATTCAGGTGGGATTTTTTATTCATATATATATATATATATACATATATTTCCTCTGGAGAGTGTGACTGTAGTGTATGTTGGGTAAGATCTTTGACTTTGGTTGTTAGTACGTTTTACATTGGGCTGTGCAGTTAGACCTGCAGGCCAATAGGTGGCACTAACAGACAACAGCCAGCTGGGGCACAAGCAGCTGTGTATGTACTCACCCCTGGCTTGCCCATAAATACCCCGACAACAAGCCCTGAATGCACCAGCCCTGGCTTGCCTGTAAATACCCCAATGACAAGTGAAGGCATAAGTCCTGACTGGAGTGGCTGGGAGAGCTCCTGGTGAGATTCACCAAGGTCTCTGCAGGCGGTAAGGTAACTGCACTGACTTTACATCATAGATATGCAGGAATGTGATCTGTTTCCCCTTTATACCCCTGTCCTAGTGCTGATGACTCTCCTTTCAGATGCACACTTTTCTATCTCCAGGCCACAGTGTAGCTGAGAGCCATGGAAATTGCCTGACCCACAGTTCTCTGCTGGAGTGGTTTGGGGATGGAATCTCTTCACTCAGTTCAATATAGACAGCTTTATAGCTTGTCTGTTTTCTGATGGAGTAACTCTGTTACTTCATGTAGAAAGTGGGAGGGGCTCTGACATTTGGCCTGTGTATGTGGGTGTCAGTTGTGATGTTGGCTGGTTGAGCTGGTCCAACCTCTGACCCTGGGGGTGGGGTAGTCAGGTGCCAGCAGTGATGGACTAGATGAGATGATTCCCCTATTCTCAGGCCCCTATGTGGCCCACTGAATGGCATGTATGAGTCTGAAAGGGGTTGGACCAGGACTGTCAGTCAGCCCAGATTTCAGGTGCTGGCTGTGATTGAGAATGGCAGTCTGGTGCCTAGGTCACTGGCAGAACTCTCAGAAAGGGGCAGGGAGATGACAGGCCTATGGGGACTGGGTTGCAGTTGAAATGGTCTGGCAGGAGCAGAGGGGCTGTACTGTCAGACTTTCACTGGGGAGGGCAGACCCCCTCTTCTGAGGCAATAAAGACTGGCAGCTGTGGAGCATGTGGCCTGCTAGCACTTTCCTCCACAGAAGCAGTTCTGGATTTCACTGTTGGGGCCTACGAAGGTGCCTGCTGTCCTGGCCGTGGGCAGCAGAGGCAGAGGCAGCAGTAACAGAGGGTGTGGAGGGCCTCTGTGGCCTCTGGGAGTTGGCAGCATCTGGGAGTCCACCCACAGCCACAGCATTCAGGTAAGGGTGGGGCAGGTGCATGGGCGGGGGGGCCTGTTACTGAAACATGCATGGAGCCATAGAAGCATGGGTTCACCCTGTGTATAGTCTGCCTGCTCCTGTGCATTGTGGTTGCAGGTTGTGCTTTCTTTTGGAAAAAATATTTTATGTCTTTTTTTCTGCTGTTGAGGAGCTAGATCACAATAGAGAGAATAGCAGTATGGTCATAGCAGCAATTTGTTTGGTTTCCACAGGAACGTGGAGGACAGTGGGGGCAGAAACTGGGTTAGAGTTACTGTTCCTCATGTGACCTCTGACCTCTTGCTGTTTCCTCTGCAGCAAGGCTATACAGAGTCTTCCAGGTCTCTAACCTTCCTCACTCACAACTCTGAATACTGACAGGCAGAGCAAAGTATGCAGGATTTGTCTCTGTTGCCTGACCAAGGGAACTTGGGCAGAGAATCAAAGGACCCCCTACTCTCACTCTGCCTATCCCAGTGTGTTGGCCCCAAAAGAATGGGGGTCTTTCAGCCATCACCTGCCAGATACCCAACTTCAGGGATAGGAGTCTGCATCTTGATGAGCTGGCTTGTAGATTAAAATATCAGAAGCAGGGAAGGTTAGAGGGGGGTACAGTCTCAGAGCTCATGGGGTTATTGCTGAGAAGATATGCAAGGGGCACATTCCCCAGGGACAGAGTAGAAGCCCTGAGCCTAAAATCACTGGGAACTCTGCAGAAGGGCAGGGTTGATGCGGACTCCTCAGTGGAAGCCTCCCAGAAAAAAGTGATCATGGAATGGAGTAGCTTTCCTGAAGGCAATAGCTGGGCTCACCAGCTTCTTGCTTTGAATCTCCAATTATTAATACTAAGAGATCTTCAGGATAGACTCATGTGAGGATGAAATAAGTGTAACCAGGGAGAGCATACTCAGCTCCCAGTTTTGAAGAGGTTCTTGGCCTCTCTAAACCTGAAGAATGGAGAAAGGGACCCCGGAGGCATGGTGAGTTTGCCTTTCAAATATCATTAACCCAAAGAGTTTTGTGGAAGAGTGATTCATTAGACAAAGAGAAAGAGAGAGAGAGAGAGAGAGAGAGAGAGAGAGAGAGAGAGAGAGAGAGAAACAGCTCCAGCGCTGTTGTGGGAGGGAGGCCAGGAGCGGGAACTCCATTCCAGTAAGGAGCTGCTAAAGTTTTAACCCTTGAGTTGTTCCCCTCACCATTCATATTCTTGCCCAATGAGACGAGTTCTTTCAAACTTCCTCTAGAGTGATTGATCTTTGACTCTGATACCAGATTGACTACTTGGTCCACAGCCCTGAGTTACAGAGCCCCCTCCTCCCAGAGCTTTTGGTGGGATTTTGGGACAAAGGAGCCCCACCTGGCTTTCCCTACCTGGCCCATGCATGGGAAACCCAGACAAAGAACTTTACATTTGAAACCCCTCTGGTCTCTGGATGGAGGCATGGAGCCAGGAATTTCCTGCCTTTGAAACCATGGCCCTCATAGACTCAGGAAGAGAAGTTTCTTTAACACATCCCTCAGTCCTCGCTCTGAACAGGAAAGTCAAACTGCTGTTGGGACACAGGCGTTGATCGCTCTTTAACTACTTTCAACTGAATTGGGGTGTAGAAGGGGTCCTGCAGTTGAAGTTTCCTCTAGAGAGGAGTATTTCAGGGGTGCAGGCCAATCCAGAGGTCCATGACAGAACTCATGAGCCAAGGACATCTGAGATTCCATTTGCAGGACCATTTGTAGCCTCATGGCCTGAATTCTAGAAGAAACGAATATGACAAGAAGGTTAAAGATGAAAGACCCAAAGTCAGAAATAACAGAATGGTTGTAAATGGGCATAGAAGAGGGTAAAGCTAGGACAGCTAGTTGTTAAGCAAACTCTGCTATCCTGTTTCTTGAAGGCCTTTAGCCTTGTGTTAGATTGACCCCTGAGTTCTTTTAGCTTTAAGACAATACCCAACTGTTTACAAAGTAGCAGCATTTTTCTCCTAAAAGGAGACAAGTTCCTTCTCTCTCTGCTGTTAGCAGATCCAGAGCTCTTCTATTTTGAAGACCCACAGCAGCTAAAGAGTTAAGCTGCTTCTACAGAGTTAGAGAGAATCAGCAACATTTTCCATGTCATCATGTAACTCCTGAGATAGCTGATAGTAAAACTGAGTAGAGGTAGTAATTTCTCCAGTGCCAGTACCAAATCTTCCTATTATTCTGGTCCCCACTATGAAAGAAATAATTGGGGTTTGAGCATAGTGTGGCTTTGGCAAGAGAAGACTCTGCACCTAAGAGTCGATGTAAATTGTCATGGGGGGGACACTAGGAAGGAGAGGAGGCATATTTCCTGAGGTATTGTTCAGGCAGCAATAAGCTGAGTGCCACAAGCAAAGAATAAGCCTGGTCCTAGGCAGTTGAGGCCTGGGGGTAAGGCAACACAGTTTTGGCATAAGTAAGCATTGGAGTGATAATATCAGAGGGAGAAGAGGAGAGCTATTGATAATAGAGAAGGCCACAATAGAGAAGGCCACGAGAGGAGTGTTTCCTGTGCCTGATTTTTTAAGTGGCTCTTAAGAATTATGTTCATTTTTCCACTTTCCCTAAGGACTGAGGCTTCCAAGCACAGTGGAGATGATACTGTATTCCTAACACTTTGGAAATTACTTAGGTCACTGAAGTTTTGAAGGCAGGGCCATTATTGCTTTGAAGACAGCAAGGGAGTCCAAATCTAGGAATTATTTCATTAATCCAGACTTTTATTACCTCCTGGGCTTTTTCTGTTCTCCAGGAGAAAGTCTCAAACCAGTTTGTATAGGTATCTACACATACTAACAGATACTGATATCCCTGAGACTAAGGCATATGAGTAAAGTCCATTTGCCAGTCCTCACCTGGGTAATGATCGGTTCACTCTTCCCCAGGAGGAACTTTGCAATGTGCCAAAGGATTATTTTTCTGGCATATTTTACATCCTTTAACTATTTGTTGGACAGCCTTGAAGAGAAATTTTTCTGTAAATATAGATTTGGCCATTTGATATGTATTCTCTATACCCATATGGAAGGTTTGATGTAAGGTTTTAAGTACTTTTCACTGGCTGGCAGCAGGTGAGAGTACTTTTCCCTCTTCAGTATCTAGCCATACTGAAGGAAGAAGATTATGTCCCTGGGAGATTGCCCACTCTACCTCTTCTGATGAGTATTGAGGTCTAGTTCCTGGAGAGGGTTTTCCCATATTAAAGGTCCTTCTATAAATTCTTGTCTAGCTGCCCTTTTGCCTCTAGGTTAGCTCAGCGATTGCCCTCTGCTTCCTTCTCATCTCCTTTCTGGTGACCTCGGCAGTGTAAGACTGCTACCTCTTTCGGTTCTTGGACAGCTTGTAATAAGTCTAAAATTTCCTTATGATATTTAATGGGAGTTCCTGCTGAGGTTAGGAACTCTCTTTCCTTCCATATGGCAGCATGAGCATGCAGAACCAGGTAAGCATATTTGGAATCTGTGTATATGTTTATTCTCTTTCCTTTTCCTAATTTTAGAGCTCAGTGAGGGCTACTAGTTCTGCCAGCTGGGCACTAGTTCCAGGAGGAAGGGAATTACTTTCAAGCACTGTTTGATCACTGACTACTGCATATCCTGCCTTTTGAACTCCATTTTCCATAAATGAACTTCCATCAGTGTATAGGTTAAGGTCAGGATTGGCTAGAGGAGTTTCTAAGAGATCCTCTCAAGCCACATAGTTCTGGGCTATAACCTGCTGACAGTCATGTTCTTTGTCTGCCCCTTCCTCAGGAAGAAAAGTAGCTGGATTGAGGGCTGCACATGTGCACAGCTGAAGTACAGGCCCTTTGAGCATTAAGGCCTGATATTTGAGTAAGTGGTTGTCAGACAGCCATGAAGAGACCTTTTCTGTAAATATAGATTTGGCCATTGATATGTATTCTCTATACCCATATGGAAAGTTTGATGTAGGGTGTTAAGTACTTTCCACCAGCTGGCAGCAGGTAGGCATACTTTTCCGTCCTTAATAGCTAACCATCCTGAAGGAAGAAGATTATGTCCCTGGGAGATTGCCCACTCTACCTCTTCTGATGAGTATTGAGGTCTAGTTCCCTGGAGAGGGGTTTCCCATATTTAAGATCCTTCTATAAATTCTTGTCTAGCTGCCCTTTTTTGCTTCTAGGTCAGCTCAGTGATTGCCCTCTGCTTCCTTCTCATCTCCTTTCTGGTGACCTCGGCAGTGTAAGACTGCCTCTTTGGGTTCTTGGACAGCTTGTAATAAACGTAAAATTTCCTTAATGGTAGTTCCTGCTGAGATTAAGAACTCTCTTTCCTTCCATATGGCAGCATGAGCATGGAGAACCAGGTAAGCACATTTGGAATCTGTGTGTATGTTTATTCTCTTTCCTTTTCCTAATTTTAGAGCTCAGGTGAGGGCTACTAGTTCTGCCAGTTGGGCACTAGTCCCAGGAGGAAGGGAATTACTTTCAAGCACTGTTTGATCACTGACTGCTGCATATCCTGCCTTTTGAGCTCCATTTTCCATAAAGGAACTTCCGTCAGTGTATAGGTTAAGGTTAGGATTGGCTAGAGGAGTTTCGAAGAGGTCCTCTCAAGCCGCATAGTTCTGGGGTATAACCTGCTGACAGTCATGTGCTTTGCCCCTTCCTCAGGAAGAAAAGCACCTGGATTGAGGGCTGCACATGTGCACAGCTGAAATACAAGCCCTTTGAGCATTAAGGCCTGATATTTGAATAAGTGGTTGTAGGACAGCCATAAGCCTCCTTTAGAGGCCATAATCCCAGCTACATCATGTGAAGTCCATAAAGTTAGATCTTTCCCTTGCACTATTTTAACAGCTTCTGAGACCAATATACCACCACAGCTACAACTCGCAAGCAGTGTGGCAAGCCTTCTGCTACTGCATCAATTTCCTTACTTAGGTATGCCACGGGTTGTGGTGTGGTCCTCCGAGTCTGGGTGAGAACCCCCAGTGCCATTCCTGACTTTTCCATAACATATAGGGAGAAGTCGTTTCCTGTAGAAAGGCTTAGAGTTGGAGCCTGCAGTAGTGCCTGCTTCAGGGTCTGAAAGGCTGCCTCAGCTATAGGGTCCCATTGTATTAGATGGGTGTTAGCTTTTTGGGTTTCCTTAATCAGAGTGTATAGAGGTTTGGCTATTTCACCATATCTGGGAATCCACAATTGGCAGAAACCAGTTATTCCCAAGAATCCCCACAACTGTTTTAAGGTTTTTGGATGGGGGAAGGCCAGTATGGGTTGGAGACATTCTCCATCAAGGGCCCAAGTGCTGTTAGACAAGACAAGCCCTAGGTATTTTACATCTTGCTTACAAAGTTGGGCTTTTGATTTGGAAACCTTATATCCACAGGTGGCTAGAAAGTTTAGGAGGTCCTGGGTGGCCTGGTGACACTGGGTTTCTGAGTTAGAGTTAAAACTAAGTCATCCATGTGTTGAAGAACCAGGGTACTTGGATGTGAAAAAGTACTCAGGTCCTGAGCTAGAGCCTGGCCAAACAGGTGGGGGTATCTCAAAAGCCCTGGGGTAACACTGTGCAGGTGAGCTGAGAATTCTGGTCTAAAGGGTCTTCAAAGGTGAACAGAAACTGGGAGTCAGGATGTAATGGAACACAGAAAAAGGCATCCTTAAGCTCCAGGACTGTAAACCATTGTGCCTCTCCTGGTATTTGAGAGAGCAAGGTGTATGGGTTGGGTACAGCTGGGTATAAAGGGATCACAGCTTCATTAATAAGCCTGAGATCTTGCACCAGCCTCCATTGTCCATTAGGTTTTGTACTCCTAAAACTGGAGTATTACAAGGGCTGTTACAGGACCTCACTAGACCCTGAGCTTTTAAGTTCCTTACAATATCCTGTAGCCCTTTTGGCTTCTGGTCTGTCTTTGGTAAGGAAAAGAGGTGGGATCCTTTAGCCGTATTTGAATTGGGCAGGCATTCTTTGCCCACCCAAATTGTCCCTCCATTGCCCAAACATCAGGATTAACCCCTTCTTTAAATAATGGGCAGCAGAGAGGATTTCCTCCTGATGATGTTCATATAGATAATGGTTCCTGCTCTGGCTAACAGGTCCCACCTAGTAAGGAGTGGGACTTTCTGGCATGATGAGGAAAGCATGGGAGAAGAGCATATCTCCCCAGTTACAGCTTAGGGGCTGGGAGAAATATTGGGAGACTGCTTGTCCTAGGACTCCTCAGACAGTTACAGACTTGGAGGACAACCATCCAGGACAGGAAAGCAAAACTGAGAAGGCCGCACCAGTGTCCAGGAGAAGATTGACCTCCTGGCCCTCTATGGTTAGCTTTACCCAGGGCTTGGTGAGGGTGATGGCTTGTGCTGGTGCTTGCCCCAGGCACCCTCAGTCCTGCTGTTGGGTCATCTGGTTAGCCACCTCAGGCCCTGGGAACCTTCATCCCCTGGGACAGTGTGCCTTCCAGTGATCCCCTTGGCACAGTGGGCAAGGATGAGGAGGTGGTCCATTCCTCTGGGGACAATCTTTCTTAAAGTGTCCCAGTAGGTTGCAGTGGTAGCAAGCTCTGCCAGACTGGTGGCTAACCCAAGCCTTTCCCTTTCCAAGCCCCTTGGGTCTGCTTGTCTGAAGGCCATGACTAGGGCTGCAGCCTTTCTCTTGTCCCTCCTGTCCCTTTCAGCCTGTTCCTCCTGGTCTCTATTATAGAACACTGAGGTTGCTAGATTTAGTAATGATTCTAGACTCTGTTCTGGCCCCAGGGCCAGCTTCTGGAGCTTCCTCCTAATGTCTGCTGCTGATTGTATAATAAATTTGTCTTTTAGTATTAGCTGACCCTTGATGGAGTCTGGTGACAGGGGAGTATACTTTCTTAAGGCCTCCCATAACTGCTCAAGGAAGGCTGTTGGGTTTTCTTCCTTTCCCTGAGTTATGGTGGATAACATTGCATAGTTCATGGGCTTTTTCCTAGTTTGCCTTAATCCCTCAAGTATGCAGGTCAATAGGTGCCTATGACTCCAGTCCCCTGTTCTGAGTCAGGATCCCAGTGAGGGTCCATGCTAGGGACTGCCTGTCTACCTGTAGGGAATCTATCCTTCTCCTCTGATGTCATTTGGTCATGTACTTGACTAAGGTACCAGGTGTCCCCAAACTCTTGAGCCACTGCTAGAGCAGCCTCTCTCTCATTGCTGGTTAGGGTCTGACTAAGCAATAACATGATATCTTTCCAGTCTAATTCAAAGGCCTGACCCAGTCCCTGCAGAACATCTATGTACTTGTCCAGGTCATCTGAAAATTTTCCTAAGTCTGCCTTGATTTGCTTTAAGTCAGAAAGTGAAAAGGGAGTATGTACTTTGATTGGGCCGAATTATCCTCCTTTTGCCTGTAGGGGGCAGAGTTGGGGAATCCTAGTAGCCTGAGTTGCCTTGACCATTTTGGCCTTCCCTGACTCCTCTTGGGTTATAGGAGCTTAAAAGACCTGGTCAGTATTGGTGGAGGGAGGAGCCACAGGGAGTCCTAAATATGGGATAGTCCTGAGGAGAGGCCAGTAGGGCATAGGTTACAAGCCTTACATAGCTGAGGATTATCCCTTAGAGAAAAGAAAACTTGCACATAGGGGACCTCAATCCATTTACCTTCCCTCTTACAGAAAAAGGTCTAATTGTGGAAGAGTGTTATAATTTATACTTCCCTTAGGAGGCCAGGTTTCTCCACTCAGCAGAGGATAACATGGCCACACTGTTTGGCAGAAAAAAAGAGCCTCTTCTTCAAAGATTGTGGGTTAAATTGGTCCCAGTTATCCAGGATACACTTTAAGGGTGATTTTGCCTTGGGAAGAGCAGAACCCATCTGAAATTGAACACAGGGATGCCCGCATCCCTGGTTATTCCTTGACTGCTAGCCCTGGCACATCCCTCAGTTATAGCACCTTGCAGTTTCCTTGTGCCCTAGATGCATGAACATCTTTTGCCCAACCCCCCCCCCCACCATTTGCCAGGTTTAATCACTCTTACTGGCATCATGGGCACACTCTCACTGCCTAATGTCCTCTTTGGCCACCATAAGGACATGGGGACTGCCAGGCTTAGTGGCCCTGTACCAGCACATCCTTGAACAACTAGGCCAGTGAGTCTTGTGTGATGGGTGCCAATATTCCCTAGCTAGAGTTCAATTAACATAGGCCTGACCATAAAACTGCCTGAGGAAGATAAACTCCTTGAGAAGGGCCTCTAAGCACTACAATCTTAAAGAAGGTAATGGCTGGCCACATGGCCAAGATGGAACAATGCCCTCAGGACCTGGGCCTTCTCCCCCCACTTTCCATTATAGGAATACGCCCTAGGGTTATGGGGCCTGTAATTAATATTTGAGCCCTGGATCAGGTCTCACTATGGTATTCTAGATGGAGAAATTTTGCTGTATGGAGAGCCAATCCTAGGCAAGACAAGTTGTACATTATCAGATTCTGGCCCCATTCAGTTGGATAGGAAAATTGCAGGTGATGAAAAACAAAATGTCTTGTAGCCTCCAGTACCCACTGATAGACTCTGGCTCTGATAGGACATAACCCAGCACAGCGGACTAAGGGAACTAGCTCTGTGTATTTATAGCTCTGTGTATTTATACTCTAGGAGGTCTTCATAGGCATAAGCCTGAGGACACCATGGGCAAGGGTCCCTGGACTGCCACCCTAAGAGCCTCAAAGTCCTAGCAAGAAGGGTAATAGCCTCATGTGTAGGAAATATCTTAGAGGAAAGAGCCAGGAATAATTTTGTCTCATGGATATCTGGATCCAGGAGGTTGGGGTATGAAAGGCTGGGTGTGGCTTGTATAGGTGGCTTTTTTTTTAGGAGGTCCAAGCAGGGCCACAACCTCAACTGGACTGAACTGGGAGTTTGGGACTGCTGCTCTTTCCTCCTGCTGACCCTTGGCTTGGCCCAGAGAAAGAAAGAACAGTAAGAAAGGGAAACTGGTTCAGGGCTGACCAATGCTCCCACTTCCAAAGAGCTGGGCTTTGTTAGAGAGTCCATTCCCAGAAAGTCTAACATCCATGTCTTTAGTCTGGTGGCTATGCTAGTACTTCAATGGCTGAGAGGCACCTGGTGTTTTTACCTCCTTAACACATTTAAAAGAAGGGAAAGAACAGATTAACAAGCGAAAGGGGTCCAATATCACTCAACACTCTGAAGTTCGACGTCTCCTGGCTGGCTCGCCATAGATGTAATGGGGGAGCATACCATACCCAGCTCCCAGTTCTGAAGAGGTTCTTGGCCTCTCTAACCCCGAAGAATGGGGAAAGGGGCCCCAGAGGTAGGGTGAGTTTGCCATTAGAATAAATATCATGGATCCAAAATATCATGGATCCAGAGTTCTGCAGAAGAGCAATTTGTTAGACAGAGAAAGAGAGAGAGAGAGAGAGAGAGCTCCATGCTGTTGTGGGAGGGGACCAGAGAAGGATCTGTTCAGGTAAGGAGCAGCTGAAGTCTTAACCCTTGAGTCATTTCCTCACCATTCATGTCCTCATCCAATGAGAGGAGTTCTTTCAAACTTCCTCTGGAGTGATTGATCTTTGACTCTGATACCAGATTGGCTACTTGGTCCACAGCCCTGAGTTACAGAGCCTCCTCCTCCCAGAGTTTTGGAGGGATTTTAGGACAAAGGATCCCCACTTTTGGTGGGATTTTGGGACAAAGGAGCCCCACCTGGCTATCCCTACCTGGCCCATGCACGGGAAACCCAGACAAAGAACTTGACATTTGGATCCCCTCTGGTCTCTGGATGGAGGCACGGACCCAGGAAATTCCTGCCTTTGAAACCATGCCCCTTGTGGACCCAGGAAGAGAAGTTTCTTTAACAGAGTCCCTCATAAGGAAGCAAGTTTCTTGTAAAGGAGTGAAGAGAGTCCATGAAGAATTATAATGATGGTTATGCAAACCTCCCCAGGTCCTAGGATAATTGGAGATTACTGCCCATGCTCCTACCTAAACCCATCCCTAAATCAAGAAAAGGGGTTTGTGTCTCAGGGAATAAGTGGACTCCTAGAAGCAGGAGGTGACGGAGGGTCATGGTGGCAGGGAGGAATCAATGGTGACATGGCTCAGCTTCTGCCTGGAAAAGTTGGTCCACAGTTCACTAACATAATATCATCCATGAACAAGTAGCCACAAAGACCACAGGCGACAAACATGCACACACACAGACACATCATAGGAGTTGGGCAAGACCACAGGCTGCACGAGGGAGGCAAATGTTACTTGCATCATTAGGTTGAAGAATGTTGTTAGAAGGGATAGGGATGTGCACAGGGAGATGCACAAGTTCTTACCTTCTCCTGGAAAAAGATGTGCTAAAGTAACCGGTTTTCTTACACATCAACATTACATCTAAAGTTTCAAGCAGTTGCCTTCTGGTTCCAGAGGCTTCCTACCTGTGGGCTGCACTTCAGTTTTTTGCTTTCTGTGGCTCTTTTGCATTTGCAGTGATGAAGTTGTCCACCTGAGCTTCCTCATCTCCCAGATCCTGAGGCTTCTGATGGAAACTGCACTTGCACCTGTGACTTAGAATATGGAGGCTCAGCTGGGCATGGTTGCTCACACCTGAAATCCCAGCACTTTAGGAGGCTGAGGCTGGCAGATCACTTGAGGTCAGGAGTTCGAGACCAGCCTGGGCAACATGGTGAAACGCTGTCTCTTCTAAAAACACAAAAATTAGCGGGGCATGGTGGTACATGCCTGCAATCCCAGCTACTTGGGAGGCTGAGGAACAAGAATCACTTGAACCCAGAAGGCAGTAGTTGCAGTGTGCTGAGATCCTGCCACTGCACTCCAGCCTGAGTGACAGAGCAAGACTCTGTCTCAAAAAAAAAAAAAAAAAAAGATGCTCACAACCAGGAAGAGGACCATATCAAATACCAATCCTCCAATCCTCAGGGTCTGGTAGTTACAATGAAAAGGATCTATTTCCTTCTTCTTAGCTGCACTGGCCAGGACCATGGGGATCAGCAGGCTGCATACAAAGATCAGTACCACCTCCATGGTATCTGCACAGCTGGTCCCCTCCAAGATGATTCTAGGAGGACATGCTAAGTCCTGAGGAGCCTTGGTTCTGTCTTAGGGGTGTTCAATAGTGCCCCACCTCCCCATTCCCTCCCTGGCCTGCAGGCAGCAGGAGCAGAGGCAGCAGTGGCAGCAACTTGGAAAGGTCTAACAGTGGCCTCTGGGATTTGGACTCTCAGAGAAATGCCAAGATATAGCCACAGTGTTCGGGCAAGAGCAGGGCAGCTGTGCTATGCTGGGGGACTTCCATTGAAGCAGGCAAGTCCTATCTGGTAGGGAGCATGGAGTCTTCCCACTACTGTGCATCATGACTGAGGTGCCCAAAAGTTTCCTCCCTCTTCATTTCTTCCCTGGCCTGTGGGTGGCAGGGGTGAAGGCAGCAGTGGTAGAGGCTACAGAGGGCCTATCAGTGGCTTCTGGGAGCTGGTGGCCTTTGGGAGTTGAACTGTGCCTTCAGTGTTAAGGTGGGGCAGGATTGGTTTGTTGGGGTTCTGCCCCAAAAGCAGGTAAGCCCTGTTTGGCAGAGTGCAGCAGAGGTGGGAGCCATGTGGTTTGTCATCTACCTATTCCTTCTTACCATGGCCATGGTATCTGTCCTAGGAGCATGTGAAAATGCCTGACCTCCCTCCTTGGCAGGGCATCAATACCTGGCTCTAGGCTGCTTGGGAATCAAAAATCTGTTGAATTCCATGTGGGCTTGAGCAGTACCTCTGCTCAGTCTCCAGGTGGCTCCCTATGTTAGTCTGGAGACCCGAGGGAGTCAAGGGAGCTCATTCATGACTTGGACTGTAATGGTCCATGGTGGAGGTGTAGAACCCCTGGAATCTCTCACTCACTCACCCCTCACCCATATTAGGAAGCCTCTCCTGGCTCCACACCCAACCTGGCTAAGCACAGTCCCTAGCTTTATTCTCTGTTCTCCATGGTTCCTATTGCTTCTGTGGTGAATTTCAGCGTGCTCTTTTACATGATCCACTTGAAATGTATTTACTCACTATTTTAACTCCTCTCCATTAGAGAGGTGCCTGCTAGCTGCTTCTAGTCAGCCATCTTGAACTGGAACCTGATTTTCATCTTAATTTCTTTGTCGATCCAATGGTTATTCAGGAGAATTTTGTTTGATTTACCTGTTTGTATACTTTCCAAAGTTCCTCCTGGTATTAATTTCTAGTTTTATTCCGTTGTGGTCTAAGAAGATACACAATATGATTTCTCTTTTTAAAAAATTTGTTGAGTCTTGTTCTGTGGCCTACTATATGGTCTATCCTGAAGGATGTTTTATGTGCTGATGAAAAGAATATATATTCTGCAGTTGCTAAATAGAATGTTTTGTAAACATCTGTTAGGTCAATTTGGTCTAGAGTCCAGTTGAAATCCAATTCTAATTCTTCTTTGTTGATTTTCTGTCTAGATAATCTGTCTAATGTTGAGAATGGATTAAGTTCTCTAGTATTATTGTATTATAGTCTATCTTTATTTAGTAATATTTGATTTATGAATCTTGGTGCTCTAGTGTTGGGTGCATATATATTTAGAATTATTTTATCCTCTTGCTGGATGGATTCCTTTGTTTTTATATAATAACAACATGACAGGGTGCTCATACTGGAATGCAGTGATATGATTATGGCTCACTGCAGCTTTGAACTTCTGGGCATAAGTGATTCTCCCACCTTAGGCTCCTGAGTAGCTGGGACTACAGGCACATACCATCACATCTGGCTCATTTTTTAATATTTATTTTGTAGAGACAGGATCTCACTATTTTGCCCGGGCTTGTCTCAGACTCCTGACCTCAGGTGATTCTCCCACTTTGGCCTCCCAAACTACTGTGATTACATGTGTGAGCCCCCATGCCTGGCCTGTTCTTGATTTAAAGTCTGTCTTATCTGCTATAAGTATAGCTATTTCTGCTTGCTTTGGGTTTCCATTTATGTGAATTTTTTTTCCACCTCTTTACTTTTACTGCATATGTGTCTTTACTGGTCAAGTAGAGAATTTAATCCATTTACATTCAAGGTTATTATTATTATTATTTGAGATGGAGTTTCAGTCTTGTTGTCCAGGCTGGAGTGCAATGGCACAATCTTGGCTCACCATAACCTCTGCTTCCAGGGTTCAGGCGATCCTTCTGCCTCAGCCTCCCAACTAGCTGGGATTACAGGAATGTGCCACCTCACCCAGCTAATTTTGTATTTTTAGTAGAGACGGGGTTTCTCCATGTTGGTTACGCTGGTCTCGAACTCCAAACCTTAGGTGATCTGCCCGTCTCAGTCTCCCAAAGTGCTGGGATTACAGGTGTGAGCCATTGTGCCTGGCTTTAAAGTTATTTTTGATGCTTGAGGTTTTGTTCCTGTCATACTGTCAATTGTTTTCTGGTTGTTTTATATATTCTTTGTTGTTTAGGTTTTCTCCTGTTGCTTATTGTTGGGGTTTCCTGGATTTCTGTTATGATGCCATTTAAGGCCTTCTTCTTCCTTCTTTGTGTGATTGCTTTACCGGTACATTTTATCTTTTCATGTTTTTATGATGGCAAATGTAATTTCTTTTCTTTTCTTTTTTTACTTTTAGGTTTAGAATTGACAATTACTTTTAAGACTGATCTAGTGGTAACAAATTTCCTCAGAGATTTCTTGTTTGGGAAAGACTTTGCAGATAACATTTTAATGGCATCTACCTTTCTCCAGGAACACAGGTATGACATTACAGTAATGACATCCTTTTTCAAGGAGATTCATCTGACACACTCAATAAGTACATATAAGTCCAATGTCTTTTTTTTTTTTTTTTTTTGCTTAAAAATTAAAATTAGCCATCACTCCTGTTAGTGCTTCCAAAAAACTTGTTCACAGCAACCTTTTTCCTCCTGGACCACTCATGATGGCCATTAGTTGCTTCAGGGCTTCCCATGCAAGAAATTCTCATGCTATGCACTACTAAAATAACATATGGCTGGCTACCTACTGGACTGTCCTAGAAATAAAGGTTCTCACTGGGAGTGGTGGCTCACACCTGTAATTCCATCATTTTGGGAGGATGCAGCAGGCAGATCATCTGAGGTCAGGAGTTCAAGACCAGCCTGGCCATCATGGTGAAACCCCATCTCTACTAAAAATATAAAACCGCCAGGTGTGATGGTGCATGCCTTAATAGGCTACTTGGGCAGCTGAGGCACAAGAATCTCTTGAACCTAGGAGGCAGAGGTTGCAATGAGCCAAGATTGAGCCACTGGACTCCAGCCTGGGTGACAAAGCAAGACTGTCTCAAAATTAGAAAAAAAAAAAAGGATAAAAAGAGGCTCTTATAGACCTTGAGCTGTGACCCTGTGACCTTCCATATCCAGCTGTCCATTATCCTTTGGGTCAGAAAGTGAGCACCTCACAAGCTCGGCCTGGCTACTGAGGCCTATTTGAGACAGAATTGAGCCAAACCTGGGCCTTCTGGTATATTCTACCTACAGAAGGAGGTGGCTTCTCCTGTCCTTTATATCTTGACAAATTCCAGGATGCTGAAGGAGGTTATTCCTCTCCCAGACTTCTGGAGTACCTAGGAAGCCCCTTGAGATTAACTGAGTGAACAGCAATAGGAGCTCAGACTCTGCAAAAAGCACTGCTAACTACCACACATGACACAGCTTAATGGAATGTTATTCTTTCTATCCCTTAGCCTGGATGTCCCTAATGAAGGACCAGGCCTAAGGAACAACATGCTTGGCCAAACCTCAAGCAGTCAACTTAGGACTAGATGCCCTATTCAACAAATGATCTCATCTTCATATTTATTATAAACTATTAGGCCATTACCTAAAAATTGTCCATTTCAAGGTTGAACTCTGGGCATCTCTTGCTGCACAAGCACTCAAAATATAATTCCAAATCACCCATCTCCACCTATACTAAGGCCACAATGCAAGACCTTGCTAGGACACTCCTTATTCCTTCAGAGTTACAGACATTACTAATATTAACCAAAACACAAATTTCACTTATACTATACCATGCTGGGTTCTTGGAAAAGGCATTAAACACTCAACAAAACTTGTATGCCCCTGATAGGTCCCAAATAACTGATTTAACTGGGAGACACAATGATGTCTTGAAACAATTTTTTCTTTTTTTTTTTTTTTTTGAGACGGAGTTTCACTATTGTTGCCCAGGCTGGAGTGCAATGGCACAATCTTGGCTCACCATAACCTCTGCTTCCAGGGTTCAGGCGATCCTTCTGCCTCAGCCTCCCAACTAGCTGGGATTACAGGAATGTGCCACCTCACCCAGCTAATTTTGTATTTTTAGTAGAGACGGGGTTTCTCCATGTTGGTTACGCTGGTCTCGAACTCCAAACCTTAGGTGATCTGCCCGTCTCAGTCTCCCAAAGTGCTGGGATTACAGGTGTGAGCCATTGTGCCTGGCTTTAAAGTTATTTTTGATGCTTGAGGTTTTGTTCCTGTCATACTGTCAATTGTTTTCTGGTTGTTTTATATATTCTTTGTTGTTTAGGTTTTCTCCTGTTGCTTATTGTTGGGGTTTCCTGGATTTCTGTTATGATGCCATTTAAGGCCTTCTTCTTCCTTCTTTGTGTGATTGCTTTACCGGTACATTTTATCTTTTCATGTTTTTATGATGGCAAATGTAATTTCTTTTCTTTTCTTTTTACTTTTAGGTTTAGAATTGACAATTACTTTTAAGACTGATCTAGTGGTAACAAATTTCCTCAGAGATTTCTTGTTTGGGAAAGACTTTGCAGATAACATTTTAATGGCATCTACCTTTCTCCAGGAACACAGGTATGACATTACAGTAATGACATCCTTTTCAAGGAGATTCATCTGACACACTCAATAAGTACATATAAGTCCAATGTCTTTTTTTTTTTTTTTGCTTAAAAATTAAAATTAGCCATCACTCCTGTTAGTGCTTCCAAAAAACTTGTTCACAGCAACCTTTTTCCTCCTGGACCACTCATGATGGCCATTAGTTGCTTCAGGGCTTCCCATGCAAGAAATTCTCATGCTATGCACTACTAAAATAACATATGGCTGGCTACCTACTGGACTGTCCTAGAAATAAAGGTTCTCACTGGGAGTGGTGGCTCACACCTGTAATTCCATCATTTTGGGAGGATGCAGCAGGCAGATCATCTGAGGTCAGGAGTTCAAGACCAGCCTGGCCATCATGGTGAAACCCCATCTCTACTAAAAATATAAAAACCGGCCAGGTGTGATGGTGCATGCCTTAATAGGCTACTTGGGCAGCTGAGGCACAAGAATCTCTTGAACCTAGGAGGCAGAGGTTGCAATGAGCCAAGATTGAGCCACTGGACTCCAGCCTGGGTGACAAAGCAAGACTGTCTCAAAATTAGAAAAAAAAAAGGATAAAAGAGGCTCTTATAGACCTTGAGCTGTGACCCTGTGACCTTCCATATCCAGCTGTCCATTATCCTTTGGGTCAGAAAGTGAGCACCTCACAAGCTCGGCCTGGCTACTGAGGCCTATTTGAGACAGAATTGAGCCAAACCTGGGCCTTCTGGTATATTCTACCTACAGAAGGAGGTGGCTTCTCCTGTCCTTTATATCTTGACAAATTCCAGGATGCTGAAGGAGGTTATTCCTCTCCCAGACTTCTGGAGTACCTAGGAAGCCCCTTGAGATTAACTGAGTGAACAGCAATAGGAGCTCAGACTCTGCAAAAAGCACTGCTAACTACCACACATGACACAGCTTAATGGAATGTTATTCTTTCTATCCCTTAGCCTGGATGTCCCTAATGAAGGACCAGGCCTAAGGAACAACATGCTTGGCCAAACCTCAAGCAGTCAACTTAGGACTAGATGCCCTATTCAACAAATGATCTCATCTTCATATTTATTATAAACTATTAGGCCATTACCTAAAAATTGTCCATTTCAAGGTTGAACTCTGGGCATCTCTTGCTGCACAAGCACTCAAAATATAATTCCAAATCACCCATCTCCACCTATACTAAGGCCACAATGCAAGACCTTGCTAGGACACTCCTTATTCCCTTCAGAGTTACAGACATTACTAATATTAACCAAAACACAAATTTCACTTATACTATACCATGCTGGGTTCTTGGAAAAGGCATTAAACACTCAACAAAACTTGTATGCCCCTGATAGGTCCCAAATAACTGATTTAACTGGGAGACACAATGATGTCTTGAAACAATTTTTTTTCTTTTTTTTTTTTTTTGAGACGGAGTTTCACTATTGTTGCCCAGGCTGGAGTGCAATGGCACAATCTTGGCTCACTGCAACCTCTGCCTCCTGGGTTCAATAGATTCTCCTGCCTCAGCCTCCTGAGTAGCTGGGATTACAGGCCTGTGCCACCATGCCTGGCTGATTTTTTTTGTATTTTTAGTAGAGAAGGGGTTTTACCCTCCTTGGCCTCCCAAAGTGCTGGGATTACAGGCCTAAGCCACTGTACCTGGCAACAATTTCTTTTCAAATTCCAGTGCAACAAATAAATTCCTAAAGCTCTCTACTTTGCCCCAGGCCTTAATGTAGTTTTTGAAATAATTTTTTGATCTTACTCTCATCCCATAAAGTCTGGAGACCACATCAAAGACACTTACTCTTCTCAAACTCATTAACTGTAGCTTTTTCCCACAGACCAGACAGCTTCCATATGATACAGTACCATTTTGTTGTTGTTTTGTTTTGAGACAGAGTTTTGCTCTTGTTGCCCAGGCTGGAGTACAATGGCGCAATCTTGGCTCACCGCAACCTCTGCCTTTCAGTTTTAAGTGATTCTCCTGCCTCAGCCTTCCAAGTAGCTGGGATTAGAGGCATGCACCACCATGCCTGGCTAATTTTGTATTTTTTAGTAGAGATGGTGTTTCTCCATGTTGGTCAGGCTGGTCTCGATCTCCTGACCTCAGGTGATCCACCCACCTTGGCCTCCCAAAGTGCTGGGATTACAGGCATGAGCCACCGTGCCTGGCCAATAGGGTACCATTTGAACCTAAATTTCCACCTAAAATAAAACCCTATCAGGTGCAGCTGTACACTATTCTTTTGATTGTTGGTCTTGCCGCTGGTTTGGGTGCTTTAACTGGTTTAGAACCAGAAGCCCAAACTCTCCAGTAGATGATTGTTTCAAGTAAACATGAAAAATTCTGAGGCCTACATCTACTTGAGTGGGTACTCACTTGTAAAGGATACTAAGTCCCATATCCTAGATGACATTATCCTAGCCCCAAATCTCACCGACGGAGATGACATAGCTTCAGAGGAAATTGCTCCAACTCAAAACTTTTTTTTTTTTAAAGACAATTCACTGTACACATTTTATTTACAGTTTTGTACACTGTCTTAATATGAATGGGACTGCTTTTCTACTTGAGCCATTTTTAACCACAGCAAAATAACCTAAGTAATACAAAGTGTTAAAATACAGCATAAAGATACAAAAACAGACATACTAATTCTAGTTAGGAATGTAATTATGATGTTACATTTTTATAATCCACAATTATGTTTAGGAAATCACACAAACATAGATCACTGATTTGATTGAAATGCATAAATTTGTAGCAAAGCTTTGTAGTTACAAAAAAACAAAAAAATTACCAAAGAGTGCACAAAATTAATGTTTATTCCACCTTTGTGTCATATTCCTGGATCCTTCACCAATGTTACATGAGGAAAAAAACAAAAGCAAAACAAATGAAAAACTGAAATCAGAATCACTAATATTATCAAGTAGGAAACAAATAAATTAAAATCTAGCAGCCATCAGCAAGAGTACAGCAAAGACAATGCTGTAAAAGAAACAAAGAAAATTGCTAGAAAACTGTATGCATCATAATCTTTCAAACCAGCAAAATATGCTCCTGCATACAATAGAACATCAACAGAAATTTTTCTGTAAAGTAGAGAAATGCCAAGTTGTTTTTGAATATTGTGGATAGGTAAAATGTATGTAATTAATGGTAATTCTACTGAACTATTACAGAGTGGGCCAGGAACACATTTATGGATTCTGGGGATGTGTACTGTAATTCTTTGATTGGGATAGTGGACACTCTAGCCAAATATATATATATATATATATATATGAACACAGAAGTACAAGACAAAGGCAAATGAGACTTCTCTTATATCTCAGCAACATTTAGATGGAAATCAAATTTAAATGCAGTCCACTCTGCTTTTGGAAGAGGCTTTGGTTCAGCTCCCAAATCTCGATTGCTTGATGCAGTCTCCTATGAGAATACTCAGAAGGTGTCTTCTTAAACAACAAACCTATTTTTAGTGGTGGAGCCGCTCTTAGTAGCTGTGTCTGCGTGGGACTGATAACCAATCACTATCTTTGGAGGAAGTCCTAACCTTTCCTTGTATTCCCTCCCTATATGTGTAACAGCTTCTCTGTTTTCACATTCAGTAGTCCATATTGCTATCTTATCTCCTTTAGCTCTAACATTAACAACAGCACCACATACATCGTCACTGTAGTCATCAAAAGATTCTCCAATAAGGCACAGCAGTGTCTCTAGCCAAAAGCGATCGAGGTCACTTCGTCTCTGCTGTTTGTTCAATGTAATTAGCCATCGTCCTCCCCGTTTGTTTTTCTCATCTTCCCACATAGGCTCAATACCATCCTTAAAAAGTTAGTAGTCACAGCCAGGCATTAAATTACTAGACAACTGGATATGGTTGTACAGAGCCCAAAAGTCTTCAACAGTATCAAACTTAGAGATCAGCCATAGGTTTGCTTGCCAAGTTTTGCTTTTATCATTTTTTAAAAAACCAGAGTGCCCATCTGTTCTGCAGAGGATGTTTAATATAGTGTTCTGGATTAGCGACCTCCTGATTAGATTCTGTTTTTTCCTCTTCTATAGCTGGGGGGTTAGGAGTAGGGGTGGTTTCCGGTTCGACAGTCGCCATCTTAGATCGATCTCTCCAACTCAAAACTTTACTGCTGGGTATGACATTGCCTCAGACAATATCACCCCAACCCAAGACCCTGATGTTGAGAATGACTCTGCCTCTATGCTGCGGAGGACTTCCCCACTTGCACTAAACCTGCACTCTAGTGATGTCCATGGACTTCTTCTCCTAACACACAAACATATGCAGGACTTTTTCTTTTTTTTTAATTTTCTTTCTGAATGCACTGTCTGCTTAGCCCATGATTCTGGTATGTTTCTTGCTCTCTGTTACCCCCACACTCCCATACCTACAAGAAACTCTGATACATGTTACTAAAATTAATGGAGATTAGTACTTTCCCCAGAAAACAGAAACCCCCATATTCACAACCCCTTGAAGCCCTGGGGGAGTGGGGGAGGACTACCCTCTTCCTGATGTCTTTTTCTACTACCACAATCCAGCTTTCCACCACAGTTTCTCACCTTGCAAATATAACCACCACAGCCTCTCTTTCTCCTTAAAGTTAATATATCTTCACCATTCAAATACAGCTGCTTTAGACTTAAAGTATAAGCCAGGTGCAGTGACTCACGCCTGAATCCCAGCACTTTGGGAGGTTGAGGCGGATGGATCACGAGGTTAGGAGTTCAAGACCAGCTGATCAAGATAGTGAAACCCGTCTCTACTAAAAATACAAAATTAGCTGGGCATGGTGGTGGGCATCTGTAATCCCAGCTACTCTGGAGGCTGAGGCAAAAATTGCTTGAACCTGGGACATGGAGGTTGCAGTGAGCCGAGATTGCACCACTGCACTTCAGCCTGGGCAACAGAGTGAGACTCTGTCTCAAAAAACTATATATATATATATATATAAAATGGAAGGTAATATATATGTGTGTATATATATACACATGTTTATATATGTATATACATGCATAATATATATAACCTTCCTATATATATATATACATTTATACATATATGTATATATATAAAACCTTCCATTATATATAATATATATTATAGTATTTATATATAATTACACATAATATATATTATAAATACTATAATATATATCTTGACTATTATATGTATATATTATATATCTATAATGCTGAGGCACCAATGGGTGGATTGTAGAGCATTCTTATAATTTTATGTTGCCTTACTATCAATTTTGAATACAATTTTATTTTATTTCATTTTATTGTTACTGTTTTTGAGACAGAGTCTCACTTTGTCACCCAGGCTGGAGTGCAGTGGCACAATCTCGGCTCACTGCAGCCTCTCCCTTCCAGGTTCAAGTGATTCTCCTGATCCAGCCTCAAATAGCTGGGTTTACAGGCACACGCAACCACACTCAGCTAATTTGTGTATTTTTAGTAGAGAGGGGGTTTCGCCATGTTGGCCAGGCTGGTCTCGAACTTCTGACCTCAGATGATTCACCCATCTTGGCCTCCCAAAGTGTTGGTATTATAGGCATGAGCCACCACGCCTGGCCTTGAAAACAACTTTAACTTTTTCATACCAGAAGCAGGGCTCAGTCATTCTTCACACAGTTTCCAGTTGTACACTACACCCAACTGAGTCAAGCTGGTGGTCAGAGGTAAGAACTTACAGGCATTTCTCCCACCTAGAAAATGGGATTCCTGGCTGGGAATATACATATATAGTTGCCATGTGCTCTGTCTCTCTCTGCCTGATTCTTCCTTCCTGCCTTGGGTACTCTGGGGATGAATGCCTCCCAACTCATTTCACATTTCCTAACCAGAATCTTTTTTTTCCTTTTTGAGACAGGGTCTTGCTCTGTCACCCTGGCTGGAGTGCAGTGGCACAATCTCGGCTCACTGCAGCCTCTCCCTTCCAGGTTTCCACCACAGTTTCTCACCTTGCAAATATAACCACCACAGCCTCTTTCTCCTTAAAGTTAATATATCTTCACCATTCAAATACAGCTGCTTTAGACTTAAAGTATAAGCCAGGTGCAGTGACTCACGCCTGAATCCCAGCACTTTGGGAGGTTGAGGCGGATGGATCACGAGGTTAGGAGTTCAAGACCAGCTGATCAAGATAGTGAAACCCCGTCTCTACTAAAAATACAAAAATTAGCTGGGCATGGTGGTGGGCATCTGTAATCCCAGCTACTCTGGAGGCTGAGGCAAAAAATTGCTTGAACCTGGGACATGGAGGTTGCAGTGAGCCGAGATTGCACCACTGCACTTCAGCCTGGGCAACAGAGTGAGACTCTGTCTCAAAAAAAAACTATATATATATATATATATAAAATGGAAGGTAATATATATGTGTGTATATATATACACACATGTTTATATATGTATATACATGCATAATATATATAACCTTCCTATATATATATATACACATTTATACATATATGTATATATATAAAACCTTCCATTATATATAATATATATTATAGTATTTATATATAATTACACATAATATATATTATAAATACTATAATATATATCTTGACTATTATATGTATATATTATATATCTATAATGCTGAGGCACCAATGGGTGGATTGTAGAGCATTCTTATAATTTTATGTTGCCTTACTATCAATTTTGAATACAATTTTATTTTATTTCATTTTATTGTTACTGTTTTTTGAGACAGAGTCTCACTTTGTCACCCAGGCTGGAGTGCAGTGGCACAATCTCGGCTCACTGCAGCCTCTCCCTTCCAGGTTCAAGTGATTCTCCTGATCCAGCCTCAAATAGCTGGGTTTACAGGCACACGCAACCACACTCAGCTAATTTGTGTATTTTTAGTAGAGATGGGGTTTCACCATGTTGGCCAGGCTGGTCTCGAACTTCTGACCTCAGATGATTCACCCATCTTGGCCTCCCAAAGTGTTGGTATTATAGGCATGAGCCACCACGCCTGGCCTTGAAAACAACTTTAACTTTTTCATACCAGAAGCAGGGCTCAGTCATTCTTCACACAGTTTCCAGTTGTACACTACACCCAACTGAGTCAAGCTGGTGGTCAGAGGTAAGAACTTACAGGCATTTCTCCCACCTAGAAAATGGGATTCCTGGCTGGGAATATACATATATAGTTGCCATGTGCTCTGTCTCTCTCTGCCTGATTCTTCCTTCCTGCCTTGGGTACTCTGGGGATGAATGCCTCCCAACTCATTTCACATTTCCTAACCAGAATCTTTTTTTTCCTTTTTGAGACAGGGTCTTGCTCTGTCACCCTGGCTGGAGTGCAGTGTTGTGATCTTGGCTCACTGTAACCTCTGTCTCCTGGGTTCAAGTGATTCCTGTGCCTCACCCACCCAAGTAGCTGGGACTACAGGAGTGCACCACCACACCTGGCTGATTTTTGTATTTTAAGTAGAGATGGGGTTTCACCATGTTGGCCAGGCTGGTCTTGAACTCTTGACCTCAGGTGATCGGCCTGCCTCAGCCTTCCAAGTGCTGGGATTACAGGTGTGAGCCACTGTGCCTGGCCACCTGACCAGAATCTGTAAGTGAAAATCTTTGAACTTGTTTCCTATTGTGGTATGTATTCAATTTTACCTTCTACCTGAAGAACTCGGGGCTGCTCCAGGCTGAGTTTTGCCCAGGATGTCTGGCTCCCAGTGGTAGAGTGATGGCCAGGATGGGATAAATTGCATACAAGTCAGACAAAAGTCACTGTTGTCTCTGCCAGTATAAAGTTCCCTGTGTGAGGGCACTCTCCTGAATACAGGTCAGACAGCTAGGTATTAGGCTGTCAACCAGGTAAAAAGTAGCCCATGGGAGGAACACTGTGAACACCCACCTCTAACTCCCTTTCATGTTCCCCTAGGTCAAGGTTGCTATCCACTCTAGTACTGGAACCTTAACTTACCTGGGGGCTCTCAAAACAACGTCCTATGTTTCCTTATTGATTTACTTTCTGTAAGATGTGCTCATTGCTGAAACTGAGTAATTGAAGTTCCCTACTATTATTATATTATAGTCTATCTGTCTCTTCAGATCTATTAACACTTGCTGTCTGGGTGCAGTGGCTCATACCTGTAATCCCAGCACTTTGGGAGGCAGAGGCATGTGGATCACCTGAGGTCAGGAGTTCAAGACCAGACTGGCCAACATGGTGAAACCCCATCTCTACTAAAAATATAAAAATTAGCCAGGCATGGTGGTATATGTCTGTAATCCCACCTACTTGGGTTGCTGAGGCAGGAAAATTGCTTGAACCTGGGATGTGGAAGTTGCAGTGAACCAAGATTGTGCCACTGCACTCCAGCCTCGGCAACAAGAGTGAAACTCCATCTCAAAGAAAAAAATTTACTTTATATATGTAGATGATCCAATGTTAGGTGCATATATATATATATTTATTGAGACGGACTCTTGCTCTGCTACCCAGGCTGGAGTGTGGTGGTAAGATCTTGGCTCACTGCAAATTTTGCCTCCCAGTTTCAAGCAATCCTCCTGTTTCAGTCTCCCAAGTAGCTGAAATTACAGGCATGCACCACCACATCTGGCTAATTTTGTATTTTTAGTAGAGATGGGGTTTAACCACGTTGGCCAAGCTGGTCTTGAACTCCTGATCTCAAGTGATCTGCTTGCCCTGGCCTCCCAAAGTGCTGGGATTACAGGTGTGAGCCACTGTGCCTGGCCACCTGACCAGAATCTGTAAGTGAAAATCTTTGAACTTGTTTCCTATTGTGGTATGTATTCAATTTTACCTTCTACCTGAAGAACTCGGGCTGCTCCAGGCTGAGTTTTGCCCAGGATGTCTGGCTCCCAGTGGTAGAGTGATGGCCAGGATGGGATAAATTGCATACAAGTCAGACAAAAGTCACTGTTGTCTCTGCCAGTATAAAGTTCCCTGTGTGAGGGCACTCTCCTGAATACAGGTCAGACAGCTAGGTATTAGGCTGTCAACCAGGTAAAAGAAGTAGCCCATGGGAGGAACACTGTGAACACCCACCTCTAACTCCCTTTCATGTTCCCCTAGGTCAAGGTTGCTATCCACTCTAGTACTGGAACCTTAACTTACCTGGGGGCTCTCAAAACAACGTCCTATGTTTCCTTATTGATTTACTTTCTGTAAGATGTGCTCATTGCTGAAACTGAGTAATTGAAGTTCCCTACTATTATTATATTATAGTCTATCTGTCTCTTCAGATCTATTAACACTTGCTGTCTGGGTGCAGTGGCTCATACCTGTAATCCCAGCACTTTGGGAGGCAGAGGCATGTGGATCACCTGAGGTCAGGAGTTCAAGACCAGACTGGCCAACATGGTGAAACCCCATCTCTACTAAAAATATAAAAATTAGCCAGGCATGGTGGTATATGTCTGTAATCCCACCTACTTGGGTTGCTGAGGCAGGAAAATTGCTTGAACCTGGGATGTGGAAGTTGCAGTGAACCAAGATTGTGCCACTGCACTCCAGCCTCGGCAACAAGAGTGAAACTCCATCTCAAAGAAAAAAAAATTTACTTTATATATGTAGATATGTATACTTTATATATGTAGATGATCCAATGTTAGGTGCATATATATATATATATTTATTGAGACGGACTCTTGCTCTGCTACCCAGGCTGGAGTGTGGTGGTAAGATCTTGGCTCACTGCAAATTTTGCCTCCCAGTTTCAAGCAATCCTCCTGTTTCAGTCTCCCAAGTAGCTGAAATTACAGGCATGCACCACCACATCTGGCTAATTTTTGTATTTTTAGTAGAGATGGGGTTTAACCACGTTGGCCAAGCTGGTCTTGAACTCCTGATCTCAAGTGATCTGCTTGCCCTGGCCTCCCAAAGTGTTAGGATTACAGGCATGAGTCACCTCGACCAGCCGGTACATGTAAATTTATACTTGTTACATCATTTTAATGAACTGACCCCTTTATCATTATAGTGTGATCTCCCTTGTCTCTTTTTATGGTTTTTGACTTAAAGTATATTTTGCCTAATATAATCAGTGTGCTCTGCTCTTTTGATTCCATCTGCATAGAATATCTTTTTTCCATCCCTTTACTTTGTGTGTTTTTCTACAGATGAAGTGCATTTGTTGTAGATAGCTTATAGTTGGGCCCCCCCTTTTTCTTTTTCTTTTTTTTGCAAAAAATCTTATGCAGCCACTCTTTCTTTTGACTGGAGAAATGAATCCAATTTCACTGAGGTAATTATTCAATTATTCATAGGTAAGGACTTACTACTGCCATTTTGTTAATTATTTTCTGGTTACTTTGTAGATCTTTTGTTTGTTTCTTTCTTTTTTCTTTTTCTTTTTTTTTTGAGACAGTGTTTCGCTCTTGTTACCCAGGCTGGAGTGCAATGGCACAATCTCTGCTCACTGCAACCTCTGCCTCCTGGGTTCAGGCAATTCTCCTGCCTCAGCCTCCTGAGTAGCTGGGATTACAGGCACGAGCCACCATGCCCAGCTAATTTTTTAAAAAAATATTTTTAGTAGAGACAGGGTTTCACCTTGTTGACCAGGATGGTCTCAATCTCTTGACCTCGTGATCCACCCGCCTCGGCCTCCCAAAGTGCTGGGATTACAGGTGTGAGCCACCGCACCTGGCTGTTTCTTTCTTTCTGTCTTTTCTTCATTTGTAATTAGATAATTTTATCTATTAGCATGCTTTCATTCCTTACTATTTTATTTATTTATTTATTTATTTATTTATTTATTTATTTATTGAGACAGGGTCTTACTCTGTTTCCCAGGCTGCAGTGCAGTGGTATGCTGATGGCACACTGCAGCCTCAACCTCCTGGGCTCAAGTGATCCTCCTGTCTCAGCCTCCTGAGTAGCTGGGACTACAGGTATGCACCACCAAACCTGGCTAATTTTTAAAAGTTCTGTAGAGACAGGGTCTCATTGTGTTTTCAGGCTGGTTTTAAATTCCTGGCATCAAGGAATACTCCCATCTTAGCTTCCCAAAGTGCTAGGATTAGAGATGTGAGCCACCAGGTCTGACTCATTTCTTACTTTTTATATTTTGTGTTATCTACTATAGGTTTTTGCTTTGTGGTTACCATGAGGATACATAAAACTTCTTATAGTTATAAGAGTCTATTTCATGCTGATAACAACTTAACTTAGATACATAAAATACTCTATGTTTGCCAGGTGCAGTGGCTCACCCCTGTAATCCTAGCACTTTGGGAGGCTGAGGTGAGCTGATCACTTGAAGTCAGGTTTGAGATCAGCCTGGCTGACATGGTGAAACTCCATTTCTACCAAAAAATACAACCAAAAAAAATTAGCTGGTCATGGTGTGCCCCTGTAATCCCAGTTACTTGGGAGCCTGAGGTAGGACAATCTCTTGAACCCAGGAGGCGGAGGTTGTAGTGAGCCGAGATTGCCCCACTGCACTCCAGTCTGGGTGACAGAGTGAGAACTTGTCTCAAAACAAACAAACAAAAACCCTATATATTTCTTTCTGTCTTTTCTTCATTTGTAATTAGATAATTTTATCTATTAGCATGCTTTCATTCCTTACTATTTTATTTATTTATTTATTTATTTATTTATTTATTTATTTATTGAGACAGGGTCTTACTCTGTTTCCCAGGCTGCAGTGCAGTGGTATGCTGATGGCACACTGCAGCCTCAACCTCCTGGGCTCAAGTGATCCTCCTGTCTCAGCCTCCTGAGTAGCTGGGACTACAGGTATGCACCACCAAACCTGGCTAATTTTTTAAAAGTTCTGTAGAGACAGGGTCTCATTGTGTTTTCCAGGCTGGTTTTAAATTCCTGGCATCAAGGAATACTCCCATCTTAGCTTCCCAAAGTGCTAGGATTAGAGATGTGAGCCACCAGGTCTGACTCATTTCTTACTTTTTATATTTTGTGTTATCTACTATAGGTTTTTGCTTTGTGGTTACCATGAGGATACATAAAACTTCTTATAGTTATAAGAGTCTATTTCATGCTGATAACAACTTAACTTAGATACATAAAAATACTCTATGTTTGCCAGGTGCAGTGGCTCACCCCTGTAATCCTAGCACTTTGGGAGGCTGAGGTGAGCTGATCACTTGAAGTCAGGTTTGAGATCAGCCTGGCTGACATGGTGAAACTCCATTTCTACCAAAAAATACAACCAAAAAAAATTAGCTGGTCATGGTGTGCCCCTGTAATCCCAGTTACTTGGGAGCCTGAGGTAGGACAATCTCTTGAACCCAGGAGGCGGAGGTTGTAGTGAGCCGAGATTGCCCCACTGCACTCCAGTCTGGGTGACAGAGTGAGAACTTGTCTCAAAACAAACAAACAGGCTGGGCGTGGTGGCTCATGCCTGTAATCCCAGCACTTTGGGAGGCTGAGACAGGCAGATCACGAAGTCAGGAGTTCAAGACCAGCCTGACCAACATGGTGAAACCCTATCTCTACTTAAAATACAAAAATTCACTGGGCATGGTGGTGGGTGCCTGTAATCCAAGCTACTCATGAGGTTGAGGCAGGAGAATCACTTGAACCCGGGAGGTAGAGGTTGCAGTGAGCCAAGATCACACCACTGCACTCCAGCCTGAGTGACAGAGCGAGACTCCTTCTCAAAAACAAACAAACAAAAAACCCTATATATTTTTTAATTTTAATTTTAATTTTTATTGCATTTTAGGCTTTAGGGTACATGTGCAGAACGTGCAAGATAGTTGCATAGGTACACACATGGCAGTGTGTTTTGCTGCCTTCCTCCCTTCACCCACATTTGGAATTTCTCCCAGGCTATCCCTCCCCATCTCCCCCACTGTCCCTCCCTATTCCCCAATAGACCCCAGTGTGTAGTACCCCTTCCCTGTGTCCATGTGTTCTCATTTTCCTCACCCACCTATGAGTGAGAATATGTGGTATTTCATTTCTGTTCTTGTGTCAGTTTGCTGAGAATGATGTTCTCCAGATTCATCCATGTCCTTACAAAGGACACAAACTCATCATTTTTGATTGCTGCATAATATTCCATGGTGTATATGTGCCACATTTTCCCAGTCCAGTCTATCATCGATGGGCATTTGGGTTGGTTCCAGGTCTTTGCTATTGTAAACAGTGCTGCAATGAACATTCGTGTGCATGTGTCCTTATAGTAGAACGATTTATAGTCCTTGATATATACCCAGTAATGGGATTGCTGGGTCAAATGGAATTTCTATTTCTAGGTCCTTGAGGAATCGCCACACTGTCTTCCACAATGGTTGAACTAATTTACACTCCCACCAACAGTGTAAGAGTGTTCCTATTTCTCCACATCCTCTCCAGCATCTGTTGTCTCCAGATTTTTAATGATCGCCATTCTAACTGGCGTGAGATGGTATCTCAATGTGGTTTTGATTTGCATCTCTAATGACCAGTGATGATGAGCATTTTTTCATGTGTTTGTTGGCCTCATGTATGTCTTCTTTTGTAAAGTGTCTGTTCATATCCTTTGCCCATTTTTGAATGGGCTTGTTTGTTTTTTCCTGTAAATCTGTTTGAGTTCTTTGTAAATTCTGGATATCAGCCCTTTGTCAGATGGGTAAACTGCAAAGATTTTTCCCATTCTGTTGGTTGCCGATTCACTCTAGTGACTGTTTCTTTTGCCATGCAGAAGCTGTGGAGTTTGATTAGGTCCCATTTGTCTATTTTGGCTTTTGTTGCCAATGCTTTTGGTGTTTTGGTCATGAAGTCCTTGCCTACTCCTATGTCCTGAATGGTTTTGCCTAGATTTTCTTCTAGGGTTTTTATGGTGTCAGGTCTTATGTTTAAGTCTTTAATCCATCTGGAGTTAATTTTAGTGTAAGGTGTCAGGAAGGGGTCCAGTTTCTGCTTTCTGCACATGGCTAACCAGTTTTCCCAACACCATTTATTAAACAGGGAATCCTTTCCCCATTGCTTGTTTTTGTCTGGTTTATCAAAGATTATATGGTTGTAGATATGTTGTGTTGCCTCCGATGCCTCTGTTCTGTTCCATTGGTCTATATCTCTGTTTTGGTACCAGTACCATGCTGTTTTGATTACTGTAGCCTTGTAGTATAGTTTGAAGTCTGGTAGTGTGATGCCTCCCTGTGTTCTTTTTGCTTAGAATTGACTTGGCTATGCGGCTCTCTTTTGGTTCCATATGAAGTTCATGGTGGTTTTTTCCAGTTCTGTGAAGAAATTCAATGGTAGCTTGATGGGGATAGTGTTGATTCTGTAAATTACTTTGGGCAGTATAGCCATTTTCACGATATTGATTCTTCCTAACCATGAACATGGAATGTTTCTCCATCTGTTTGTGTCCTCTTATTTCGTTGAGCAGTGGTTTGTAGTTTTCCTTGAAGAGGTCCCTTACGTTCCTTGTAAGTTGTATTCCTAGGTATTTTATTCTCTTTGTAGCAATTGTGAATGGCAGTTCATTCTTGATTTGGTTCTCTTTAAGTCTGTTATTGGTGTATAGGAATGCTTGTGATTTTGCACATTGATTTTATATCCTGAGACTTTGCTGAAGTTGCTTATCAGTTTCAGGAGTTTTGGGCTGAGGTGATGGGGTCTTCTAGGTATACTATCATGTCATCTGCAAATAGAGACAATTTGGCTTCCACCTTTCCTATTTGAATACCCTTTATTTCTTTTTCTTGCCTGATTGCTCTGGCTAGAACCTCCAGTACTATGTTGAATAGGAGTGGTGAGAGAGGCCATCCTTGTCTAGTGCCGGATTTCAAAGGGAATGCTTCCAGTTTTTGCCCATTAAGTATGATATTGGCTGTTGGTTCATCATAAATAGCTTTTATTACTTTGAGATATGTTCCATCAATACCCAGTTTATTGAGGGAAAACCCCTATATTTTATCCTATTCCCTCCCTCATTTTAAATTTTTGATGCAGCAATTTACATATATTTATACTGTGTATCCCTTAACAAATTATTTTAGCTATTATTATTTTTATTATTTTTCAGACAGGGTCTCATTCTGTCACCCAGGCTACAGCGCAGTGGTGCCATCATGGCTCACTGCAGCCTCTACCTGTTGAATTCAAGCAATTCTCCCACCTTAGCCTCCCAAGCAGCTAGGACCAAAAGCATGTGCCACCATTCCACCTAAATTTAAAAAAGTTTTCTTGTAGAGACAAGGTCTCATTATGTTGCCCAGGCTGGTCTTGATCTCAGGAGTTCAAGTGATCCTCCTATTTCAGCCTCCCGAGGTGCTACTATTGTTTTAATAGCTTTGTTTTATAACCTTCATACTCAAAACATAAATGAGTTACAAACCACCATCATTACACTATTAGAGCATTTGATCTTTCACTTAACTTTCATCTTGTTTTGTTTTTGAGATGGAGTCTCACTCTGTCTTCCAGACTGGAGTGCAGTGGCCCCATCTCACCTCAATGCAGCCTCCGCCTCCTGGGTTCAAGAGATTCTCATGCCTCAGTCTCCCGAGTAGCTGGGATTACAGGTGTGTGCCACCACACCTGCCACCACACCAGTTCCAGGCTGGTCTGGAACTCCTGACCTCAAGTAATCTGCCCGCCTTGGCCTCCTGAAGTGCTGAGATTACAGGTGAGCCACAGTGCCCAGCCACATCTTTATTTCTAAAGGACAGCTTTGCCAAGTACAGTATTGCTGGCTGGCAGTTTTCTTTCTGCACTTTGAGTATCTCATCCAACTTTCTCTGGCCTGTAAGGTCTCTGCTGAGCAATCTCCTGCTAGCCTCATTGGAAAAACCATTATATATTATTTGGTTCTTTTCTCCTGCTGCTTTTACAATTTTTTATTTGTCTTTGATTTCTGATAGTTTCATTATAACATGTCTTAATGTAATCTTATTATATTTGGATTGAATGTGATTGGAAACTTATGACCTTCCTATATTTAGATATTTATATCTTTCTCCAAATTTGATTCTTTTTGGCTATTATTTCTTTAAATAAGCTTTCTTTCCCTTTGTTCTTCTGTCTTTTTTTTTTTTTTTTTTTTTTTGAGACACAGTTTTTGCTCTTATCGCTCAGGCTGTAGTGCAATGGCACTATCTCGGCTCACTGCAACCTCTGCCTCTGGGTTCAAGTGATCGTCCTGCCTCAGCCTCCCAGGTAGCTGGCATCACAGGCACCAGCCACCACGCCCAGCTAACTTTTGTATTTTTAGTAGAGACGGGGTTTCACCATGTTGGCCAGGCTGATCTCGAACTCCTGACCTTGGGTGATCCACCCGAATTGGCCTCTCTAAGTGCCAGAATTACAGGCATGAGCCACAGCACCTAGTTGGTTCTTCTCTTTAATGAACTTCCATAACTTGAATATCTGTTCGTTTGATGCTATCTCATAAATGTAGTAAGCTTTCTTCATTCCTTTTCTTCTTTAGCCTCTGATATATTTTCAAATTACTAGTCTTATGAGTTCACAAATTTCCTCTTCATTTCATTTCTTTTATTTTTCAGCTTCAGAATTTCTGTTTGATTTTTAAAAAATTAATTTTGATCTCAGTTAAATTTCTTCTTTTGGTCACTTTTTTCTGATTACTTTGAATTGTTTTAAGTTGTTGAACTTTTTTTTTTTTTTCCTGAGACTGGGTGGGTCTCACTCTGTTACCCAGGCTGGAGTGCAGTGGTATGATCTCAGCTCACTGCAAACTCCCCGCCCAGGGCTCAAGTGATTCTCCACCACAGCCTCCCTAGTCCCTGAAACCACAGGTGTGTACCAAAACACCTGATTAATTTTTTGTATGTATAGTGCAGATGGGTTCTCACCATGTTTTCCAGGGTCGTCTTGAATTCCTGAGCTGAAGCAATTTACTCCCCTCGGCCTCCCAGAGTGCTGGGATTATAGGCATGAGCCACCGCACCAGACTAAACTTTCTTAAATAATTATTTTGAATTATTTGCTTGGCAGTCTGTATATCTCCATTTCTTTGGGGTCAGCTCCTGAGAGATTATTGTGTTCTTCTGTTGGTGTTATGGCTCCTTAATGTTTTGTGTTTCTTGTTGCCTTAATTTGATGTCTGTGGATTTGAAGAACTTGGGACTGGTTTCAGTTTTTGTAGAATGCTTTGCCTGGGAAACCACTCACCAATCAGCTCATCCAAATATTCTTGGCAGGCTCTCAGGTATGATTTGAAGAAAATCTTGCTGCTGGAGTTCTTGAACAAGATAGCTTATGCCTGGGTCAGTAGATAGACAGGCATGACTCCTACACCTGCAGGTTTGAGTCTGGGCCTGCATCCACTTGGGTGAACCTGTTAATTGGGACTGAAGTGATGAACCCAGAGCCTAGGTCCATGAGTCTGAGATTGAGACCTGTATCCACAGAGACAAGCCTGAAACCTGGTCCACAGAGGCTGACCTAGCAATTGGTAGGGTTGGCCTTAAGCCTACATCTACAGTGGCTGGGCAGGGGCTGGGATGATCCTGGAGCCTGAGTCCACAAGCACTAGCTTGACCCTGGGGCTGGCCTGGACCCGAAGTCCATGGGGCAGGTCTGGGTTCTGGGTCCACAGGGCCTGGCATGGAGCCTGTCTGCAGATATAGTCTTGAAACTTCAGTCCATAGGGTCCAGCCTGGCATTGGGGTCTACTGCAGTGGGCCTTGAACCTGGGTCTGCTGGAACAAGCCTGGATCTTGTGTTTTTTGGAGCCTGTTTCTACTGGGATCAACCTGGGCTAACCCAGTCCTGGGGCTGGTGTAAAGCCTGCGTTCATAGGGTCTAGCCTGAAGCCTAGGTCTATGGGAACTTGCCTCATGCCTGGAGACCCTGGGGCTGGTCTTAAGCATGGGGCTGTCAGGCTTAGCCTGGAGCTCATGTCTACTTGTCCCAGCCTGGAGGCTGAGTGTGTAGGTGCTGGCTTAGAGGCTAAGTCTCTGAGGGCTGGCCTGGGTTTTGGGGACTGGAGGGTTCCTGTGACCTGGGTACACTTGGGCGATCTTGAAGCTTATGTCTCTAGGGGCAAATCCAGCACAGGGGCGTACTGGGACAGGCATGGATGCTGGGTCTGCTAAAGCATGAAGCCATAGGGTCCAGCTGGAGTGTGAGGCCATGGGGACTGGCCTGGTGCTGGACAGGCCTGGAGCCTGTGTCTGTGGGTGCCTGTCAGGTGTTTGAGTCCAGGATTGCTGACATGGTGCTGTAGCAAGCCTGAAACCTGGCACCACAGGGGCTGGCCTGGAGGTAGGTTTGTGGGTGCCAGCTTGATCACTAGAGCTGCAGGGAATAGCTGATTGCTGGGGTGGAACTGGAGACTGGGACTGTGGAGCTGGCCTGGTGGTGGGCTGGAGTGCAATCTTCCCTCCCGGGTTCAAGCCATTCCCCTGCCTCAGCCTCCCGAATAGCTGGGATTACAGGCATGTGCCACCACACCCGGCTAGTTTTGTATTTTTAGTAGAGATGGGGTTTCACCATGTTGCTCAGGCTGGTCTTGAACTCCTGACCTCAAGTGATATGCCCACCTTGGCCTCCTAAAGTGTTGAGATTACAGGCACGAGCCACCGTGCCCAGCCAGGAAGTTTTTTTAACCATTATTTCTCCAGTATTTTTCTGCCAGTTCATTCTATCCTCTCCTGAAACTTCTATAATGTGTACGTTCCATTCTGATGATGTTCCATAGGTCCCTCACATTCTGTTCATTTCTCTTCTTCTTCTTTTTTTTTTTTTTGCCATCTGTGGCCCAGGCTGAAGTGCAGTGGTGCAATCTCAGCTCACTGCAATCTTCCCTCCCGGGTTCAAGCCATTCCCCTGCCTCAGCCTCCCAAAGTGCTGGGATTACAGGCATGTGCCACCACACCCGGCTAGTTTTGTATTTTTAGTAGAGATGGGGTTTCACCATGTTGCTCAGGCTGGTCTTGAACTCCTGACCTCATGATCGACCTGCCTCAGCCTCCTGAGTAGCTGGGATTACAGGCATGTGCCACCACACCCGGCTAGTTTTGTATTTTTAGTAGAGATGGGGTTTCACCATGTTGCTCAGGCTGGTCTTGAACTCCTGACCTCATGATCGACCTGCCTCAGCCTCCTGAGTAGCTGGGATTACAGGCATGAGCCACCATGCCTGGCTAATTTCTTGTATTTTTAGTAGAGACGGCGTTTCTCCATGTTGGTCAGGTTAGTCTTGAATTTCCGACCTCAGGTGATCTGCCTGCCTTAGCCTCCCAAAGTGCTGGGATTACAGGCATGAGCCACCATGCCTGGCTAATTTCTTGTATTTTTAGTAGAGATGGGGTTTCACCATGTTGCTCAGGCTGGTCTTGAACTCCTGACCTCATGATCGACCTGCCTCAGCCTCCCGAATAGCTGGGATTACAGTCATGTGCCACCATGCCTGGCTAATTTCTTGTATTTTTAGTAGAGATGGGGTTTCTATGTTGGTCAGGCGGGTCTTGAACTCCTGACCTCATGATCGACCTGCCTCAGCCTCCCAAAGTGCTGGAATTACAGGCATGAGCCACCATGCCTGGCTAATTTCTTGTATTTTTAGTAGAGATGGGGTTTCTATGTTGGTCAGGCGGGTCTTGAACTCCTGACCTCATGATCGACCTGCCTCAGCCTCCTGAGTAGCTGGGATTACAGTCATGTGCCACCATGCCTGGCTAATTTCTTGTATTTTTAGTAGAGATGGGGTTTCTATGTTGGTCAGGCGGGTCTTGAACTCCTGACCTCATGATCGACCTGCCTCAGCCTCCTGAGTAGCTGGGATTACAGGCATGAGCCACCATGCCTGGCTAATTTCTTGTATTTTTAGTAGAGATGGGGTTTCTATGTTGGTCAGGCGGGTCTTGAACTCCTGACCTCATGATCGACCTGCCTCAGCCTCCCAAAGTGCTGGGATTACAGGCATGAGCCACCATGCCTGGCTAATTTCTTGTATTTTTAGTAGAGACGGCGTTTCTCCATGTTGGTCAGGTTAGTCTTGAATTTCCGACCTCAGGTGATCTGCCTGCCTTAGCCTCCCAAAGTGCTGGAATTACAGGCATGAGCCACCATGCCTGGCTAATTTCTTGTATTTTTAGTAGAGATGGGGTTTCTCTATGTTGGTCAGGCGGGTCTTGAACTCCTGACCTCATGATCGACCTGCCTCAGCCTCCCGAATAGCTGGGATTACAGGCATGAGCCACCATGCCTGGCTAATTTCTTGTATTTTTAGTAGAGATGGGGTTTCTATGTTGGTCAGGCGGGTCTTGAACTCCTGACCTCATGATCGACCTGCCTCAGCCTCCCGAATAGCTGGGATTACAGGCATGAGCCACCATGCCTGGCTAATTTCTTGTATTTTTAGTAGAGATGGGGTTTCTATGTTGGTCAGGCGGGTCTTGAACTCCTGACCTCATGATCGACCTGCCTCAGCCTCCTGAGTAGCTGGGATTACAGTCATGTGCCACCATGCCTGGCTAATTTCTTGTATTTTTAGTAGAGACGGCGTTTCTCCATGTTGGTCAGGTTAGTCTTGAATTTCCGACCTCAGGTGATCTGCCTGCCTTAGCCTCCCAAAGTGCTGGGATTACAGGCATGAGCCACCTTGCCCAGTCAAGTTTTTAAAATGTGTAGGTTAATGTGTCTTAAAAACTTTGGAAGTTTGCTTGTTTATTGATTTATTTGTTTATTTTTGAGGTAGAGTTTCGTTCTTGTTGCCCAGACCGTAGGGAAATGGCACAATCTCAGCTCACTGCAATCTTCCCTCCCGGGTTCAAGCCATTCCTGCCTCAGCCTCCTGAGTAGCTGGGATTACAGGCATGTGCCACCACACCCGGCTAGTTTTGTATTTTTAGTAGAGATGGGGTTTCTCTATGTTGGTCAGGCGGGTCTTGAACTCCTGACCTCAAGTGATATGCCCACCTTGGCCTCCTAAAGTGTTGAGATTACAGGCACGAGCCACCGTGCCCAGCCAAGTTTTTAAAATGTGTAGGTTAATGTGTCTTAAAAACTTTGGAAGTTTGCTTGTTTATTGATTTATTTGTTTATTTTTGAGGTAGAGTTTCGTTCTTGTTGCCCAGACCGTAGGGAAATGGCACAATCTCAGCTCACTGCAATCTTCCCCTCCCGGGTTCAAGCCATTCCCCTGCCTCAGCCTCCTGAGTAGCTGGGATTACAGGCATGTGCCACCACACCCGGCTAGTTTTGTATTTTTAGTAGAGATGGGGTTTCTCTATGTTGGTCAGGCGGGTCTTGAACTCCTGACCTCAAGTGATATGCCCACCTTGGCCTCCTAAAGTGTTGAGATTACAGGCACGAGCCACCGTGCCCAGCCAGGAAGTTTTTTTTAACCATTATTTCTCCAGTATTTTTCTGCCAGTTCATTCTATCCTCTCCTGAAACTTCTATAATGTGTACGTTCCATTCTGATGATGTTCCATAGGTCCCTCACATTCTGTTCATTTCTCTTCTTCTTCTTTTTTTTTTTTTTTTGCCATCTGTGGCCCAGGCTGAAGTGCAGTGGTGCAATCTCAGCTCACTAAGACCTCCGCCTCCTGGATTTAAGCAATTCTCTGTCTCAGCCTCCAGAGTAGCTGGAATTATAGGCACCCACCACCACGCCTGGCTAATTTTTTATTTTTAGTAGAGATGGGGTTTCACCATGTTGCTCAGGCTGGTCTTGAACTCCTGACCTCATGATCGACCTGCCTCAGCCTCCCAAAGTGCTGGAATTACAGGCATGAGCCACCATGCCTGGCCATTTCTCTTCATTCTTTTTATTTGTGCCCCTTAGACTGAATAATTTCAACTGACCTATTTAAATTGATTCTTCTTTCTATTGGCTGCTCAAATTTTCTGTTGAATGCCTAGAATGAATTTTTTGTTTCAGTTATTGTATTTTCAGCTCCAGAAATTCTATTTGGTTCCTTTTTATAAATGCTATTTCTAATTTATAATTTCTGTTTGTTGGAACATTATTCTCTCGGTGTTTTTTTTTTTTTTTTAGTTCTTCGTCTATTGTTTCTTTTATGTCTTTGAGCATATTTGAAATATTTAATTTAAACTCCTTGTCTAGTGGAGTGAGGTCAGCATGATGTCAGAGCAGGAGAGTCAGCCTTCCTCTCCTTATAAAGAACAATTCTACAAATATCCATGAACCAAAATACCTCTACAAGAGGTTAGGATCCACTTAAGGTGACACAGCAATACAGTAGAAGAGAAAACCCAAGAAGAGCCACACAAAAATGGTAATAAGAACAAGTTAATTTCACCTCCATCGCTCCATCCTCCATGCTCACACTGCTCAGCATGGAGAGGGACCTTCTTTGCTTGAGTTTGCCTTGCAGGACAAAGTAGAGCAAAGTATAGGAACAGTTTTGCCAGTATTTTAGGACACTGCCTGTATTACTAGCTTCAGTTTCACCCCACCAAGATCTCTGGGAGTAAGCATAGCTGAGATATCTGGAGGCAGCTGAGAGCAGAGACAAAAGATGAGCTCTTTCATTATCAGCCAAAAAGTGGAAGTTACTGTGACCCCTAGTGGCCTACCTGACATGGGAATCCAGCAGACTCCTCCACTGAGGGCCCAAACAGCCCTTGGAGCTGCTGTGTAGCCCCCACAGCCTTAATTGCTGAAGATTCCTCAGTGTTTTAAATTGTGGAGCCAAGCAGCTTGTCCTGCAGAGGAGCCTAGCAGATTTTACTGCTGAGGAAACCAAATGCCAGCACACCAGCAATACACCCCCTGCCACTTTTGCTACTGAAAGCCTTGTAGTTTCTTTAGCTTCACAGTTTAAGGTGCTGGAGTCACCTCCCCTCCCCATTCCCAGGAACCATCTAGAGCAGGATTGCTATTGCTGCAGTTTCCTCAGCCTGGGGACACAATCCAGACATAAACTGAGAAAACTCATAACCAGAAGACTTGCCTTAGAGGAAATGCTAAACAAAGTTCTCCAATCTGAAAGAAGTAGACATTAATTAATGAAATGAAAAGTTATGAAAAAAAAAAGAAAAGTTATGAAAGTATAAAACTTACCAGTAAAGGTAAACACATAGTCAAATTCAGAAAACTCTTACACTGCAATCATGGTTTCAAAGTTTTACCATATTGGTGTGGACAACAATGTTTTAGATACGAACACAAAAGCAGGAGTGACAAAAGCGAAAATAGACAAATGGGATTACATCTAACTAAAAAGCTTCTGCAGAGCCAAAGAAACAATAAACCGAGTGAGAGACAACCTTTGGAAGAGGAGAATGTATTTGTAAACCGTACATCCAATAAGGGGTCAATATCCAGTATAGAAGAAACTCAAAAAACTCAATATCAAGAAAAAAAATAGCTCAATTAAAAAATGGGCACAGGACCTTGATAGACAGTTTTCTAAATAAGACTTACAAATGGCCAACAGGCTGGGCGCGGTGGCTCATTACAGGCTCACGCTTATAATCCCAGCACTTTGGGAGGCTGAGGTGGGTGGATCACTTGAAGTTAAAGGATTGAGACCAGCCTGGCCAACCTGAAGAAACCCTGTCCCTACTAAAATACAAAAATTAGTTGGGTGTGTTGTTATTCACCTGTAATCCCAGCCACTCAGGAGGCGGAGGCAGGAGAATCACTTGAACCTGGGAGGCGGAGGTTGCAGTGAGCTGAGATTGTCACTGCACTTCAGCCTGGTGACAGAGTGAGACTCTGCCTCAAACAAAAACAATCAAACAGGTTCAGCACGGTGGCTAATGCCTGTAATACCAGCACTTTGGGAGGCTGAGGTGGGTGGATCATGAGGTCAGGAGATCAAGACCATCCTGGCCAACATGGTTAAACCCGTCTCTACTAAAAATACAAAAATTAGCTGGGTGTTGTGGCATGTGCCTGTAGTCCCAGCTACTCAGGAGGCTGAGGTAGAATTGCTTGAACACAGGAGGCAGAGGTTGCAGTCAGCCAAGATTGTGCCAGTGCACTCCAGCCTGGTGACAGAGTAAGACTCCATCTCAAAAACAAAACAAAAACAATCAAACAAAAAACAAATGGCCAACAGGCTGGGCGCGGTGGCTCATTACAGGCTCACGCTTATAATCCCAGCACTTTGGGAGGCTGAGGTGGGTGGATCACTTGAAGTTAAAGGATTGAGACCAGCCTGGCCAACATGGTTAAACCCGTCTCTACTAAAAATACAAAAATTAGCTGGGTGTTGTGGCATGTGCCTGTAGTCCCAGCTACTCAGGAGGCTGAGGCAGGAGAATCACTTGAACCTGGGAGGCGGAGGTTGCAGTGAGCTGAGATTGTCACTGCACTTCAGCCTGGTGACAGAGTGAGACTCTGCCTCAAACAAAAAACAATCAAACAAAAAACAATCAAACAGGTTCAGCACGGTGGCTAATGCCTGTAATACCAGCACTTTGGGAGGCTGAGGTGGGTGGATCATGAGGTCAGGAGATCAAGACCATCCTGGCCAACATGGTTAAACCCGTCTCTACTAAAAATACAAAAATTAGCTGGGTGTTGTGGCATGTGCCTGTAGTCCCAGCTACTCAGGAGGCTGAGGCAGGAGAATCACTTGAACCTGGGAGGCGGAGGTTGCAGTGAGCTGAGATTGTCACTGCACTTCAGCCTGGTGACAGAGTAAGACTCCATCTCAAAAAAAAAAAAAGAAAAGTTATGAAAGTATAAAACTTACCAGTAAAGGTAAACACATAGTCAAATTCAGAAAACTCTTACACTGCAATCATGGTTTCAAAGTTTTACCATATTGGTGTGGACAACAATGTTTTAGATACGAACACAAAAGCAGGAGTGACAAAAGCGAAAATAGACAAATGGGATTACATCTAACTAAAAGCTTCTGCAGAGCCAAAGAAACAATAAACCGAGTGAGAGACAACCTTTGGAAGAGGAGAATGTATTTGTAAACCGTACATCCAATAAGGGGTCAATATCCAGTATAGAAGAAACTCAAAAACTCAATATCAAGAAAAAAAATAGCTCAATTAAAAATGGGCTGGGACCTTGATAGACAGTTTTCTAAATAAGACTTACAAATGGCCAACAGGCTGGGCGCGGTGGCTCATTACAGGCTCACGCTTATAATCCCAGCACTTTGGGAGGCTGAGGTGGGTGGATCACTTGAAGTTAAAGGATTGAGACCAGCCTGGCCAACCTGAAGAAACCCTGTCCCTACTAAAAATACAAAAATTAGTTGGGTGTGTTGTTATTCACCTGTAATCCCAGCCACTCAGGAGGCGGAGGCAGGAGAATCACTTGAACCTGGGAGGCGGAGGTTGCAGTGAGCTGAGATTGTCACTGCACTTCAGCCTGGTGACAGAGTGAGACTCTGCCTCAAACAAAAAACAATCAAACAGGTTCAGCACGGTGGCTAATGCCTGTAATACCAGCACTTTGGGAGGCTGAGGTGGGTGGATCATGAGGTCAGGAGATCAAGACCATCCTGGCCAACATGGTTAAACCCCGTCTCTACTAAAAATACAAAAATTAGCTGGGTGTTGTGGCATGTGCCTGTAGTCCCAGCTACTCAGGAGGCTGAGGTAGAATTGCTTGAACACAGGAGGCAGAGGTTGCAGTCAGCCAAGATTGTGCCAGTGCACTCCAGCCTGGGTGACAGAGTAAGACTCCATCTCAAAAACAAAAACAAAACAATCAAACAAAAAACAAATGGCCAACAGATATATAGAAAAGTGCTCAACTTCAATAATCATCAGAAACATGCAAATCAGGCCAGTTGTAGTGGCTCACACCTGCAGGTAATCCCAATACTTTGGGAGGCCGAGGTGGGTGAATCACTTGAGGTCAGGAGTTTGAAACCAGCCTGGCCAACATGGTGAAACTCTGTCTCTACTGAAAATACAAAAATTAGTTGGGTATGCTGGTGGGTGCCTGTAATCTCAGCTACTTGGGAGGCTGAGGCCAGAGAATCACTTCAACCTGGGAGGCAGAGGTTGCAATGAGCTGAGATAGCATCACTGCAATATCTGTAGCCTGGGCAACAGAATGAGACTGCCTCTAAAATAATAATAATAAAATAACAATAATAATAATAATAAGGCCAGGCATGGTGGCTCACACCTGGAATCCCAGCACTTTGGGAGGCTGAGGGGGGGCGGATAATGAGGTCAGGAGATCGAGACCATCCTGGCCAACATGGTGAAACCCCATCTCTACTATAAGTACAAAAATTACCTAGGCGTGGTGGTGTGCACTTGTAATCCCAGCTACTCAGCAGGCTGAGGCAGGAGAGTCGCTTGAACCCAGGAGGTGGAGGTTGCAGTGAGCCAAGATCGCGCCACTGAACTCCAGCCTGGGTGACAGAGCGAGACTCCGTCTTAAAAAAAAAGAAAAGTTATGAAAGTATAAAACTTACCAGTAAAGGTAAACACATAGTCAAATTCAGAAAACTCTTACACTGCAATCATGGTTTCAAAGTTTTACCATATTGGTGTGGACAACAATGTTTTAGATACGAACACAAAAGCAGGAGTGACAAAAGCGAAAATAGACAAATGGGATTACATCTAACTAAAAGCTTCTGCAGAGCCAAAGAAACAATAAACCGAGTGAGAGACAACCTTTGGAAGAGGAGAATGTATTTGTAAACCGTACATCCAATAAGGGGTCAATATCCAGTATAGAAGAAACTCAAAAACTCAATATCAAGAAAAAAAATAGCTCAATTAAAAATGGGCTGGGACCTTGATAGACAGTTTTCTAAATAAGACTTACAAATGGCCAACAGGCTGGGCGCGGTGGCTCATTACAGGCTCACGCTTATAATCCCAGCACTTTGGGAGGCTGAGGTGGGTGGATCACTTGAAGTTAAAGGATTGAGACCAGCCTGGCCAACCTGAAGAAACCCTGTCCCTACTAAAAATACAAAAATTAGTTGGGTGTGTTGTTATTCACCTGTAATCCCAGCCACTCAGGAGGCGGAGGCAGGAGAATCACTTGAACCTGGGAGGCGGAGGTTGCAGTGAGCTGAGATTGTCACTGCACTTCAGCCTGGTGACAGAGTGAGACTCTGCCTCAAACAAAAAACAATCAAACAGGTTCAGCACGGTGGCTAATGCCTGTAATACCAGCACTTTGGGAGGCTGAGGTGGGTGGATCATGAGGTCAGGAGATCAAGACCATCCTGGCCAACATGGTTAAACCCGTCTCTACTAAAAATACAAAAATTAGCTGGGTGTTGTGGCATGTGCCTGTAGTCCCAGCTACTCAGGAGGCTGAGGTAGAATTGCTTGAACACAGGAGGCAGAGGTTGCAGTCAGCCAAGATTGTGCCAGTGCACTCCAGCCTGGGTGACAGAGTAAGACTCCATCTCAAAAACAAAAACAAAACAATCAAACAAAAACAAATGGCCAACAGATATATAGAAAAGTGCTCAACTTCAATAATCATCAGAAACATGCAAATCAGGCCAGTTGTAGTGGCTCACACCTGCAGGTAATCCCAATACTTTGGGAGGCCGAGGTGGGTGAATCACTTGAGGTCAGGAGTTTGAAACCAGCCTGGCCAACATGGTGAAACTCTGTCTCTACTGAAAATACAAAAATTAGTTGGGTATGCTGGTGGGTGCCTGTAATCTCAGCTACTTGGGAGGCTGAGGCCAGAGAATCACTTCAACCTGGGAGGCAGAGGTTGCAATGAGCTGAGATAGCATCACTGCAATATCTGTAGCCTGGGCAACAGAATGAGACTGCCTCTAAAATAATAATAATAAAATAACAATAATAATAATAATAAGGCCAGGCATGGTGGCTCACACCTGGAATCCCAGCACTTTGGGAGGCTGAGGGGGGGCGGATAATGAGGTCAGGAGATCGAGACCATCCTGGCCAACATGGTGAAACCCCATCTCTACTATAAGTACAAAAATTACCTAGGCGTGGTGGTGTGCACTTGTAATCCCAGCTACTCAGCAGGCTGAGGCAGGAGAGTCGCTTGAACCCAGGAGGTGGAGGTTGCAGTGAGCCAAGATCGCGCCACTGAACTCCAGCCTGGGTGACAGAGCGAGACTCCGTCTTAAAAAAAAAGAAAAAGAAAAGAAAGGAAAATGCAAATCAAAACCACAATGCAATATTGCCTCACATCTGTTAGAATGGGTATTATCAAAAAGACAAAAGACAAAAGTTAAGGGTTGGTGAGGGTGTGGGGAAAGGGAACCTTTTATACAGTGTTGGTAGAAATGTAAATTAGTACAATCATTATGGGGGCTCCTGAAAACACTAAAATACAACTACCTTATGACCCAATAATTCCTCTTGTGGGTATTATTTAAAGAAATTGAAATCAGTGTGTCAAGAGACATTTGTACTCCTATGCTTATTATAGCATTATTCACAATAGTCAAGATATGGAATCAACCTAAGTGCCCATCAACAGATGAAAATATAAAGAAAATGTGATATACATACACAATGGAACATGAGTAAGCCTTAAAAAAGAAAAAAAATATGTCATTTGCAACAACATACATGAACCTGGAGGACATTATGCTAAGTTAAGCCAGGCGCAGAAAGATGAATACCGTATTATCTCACTTATATGTAAAATTTTCAAAAGCTGAACTTATAGAGAGTACAATGGTGGTTAATAGTCTGAAGGGAGGGTGAAAATGTGTTGATCAAAAGATAAAATGTTTAGTTAGAAGGAATAAGTTTTTGAGATACATTGCACAGCATGATGACAATAGTGATAAAGTATTATGCATTTCAAAAACTGCTGAGTAAATTTTAAGTATTCTCATCACAAAGTAAGTATGTGAGCTGAGCTATATAGTAATTAGCTTGATTGAATTATTCTACAATGCATGCATATATCAAAATACCACATTTTTCCACATGAATATACACATTTATTTGTGAACTAAAAATATGTTTGGAATATAACTACTAGAAAAACTAAAAATGAGATAATAAATAAGCAAATTAATTAATTAATTAAAATCCTTGTCTGGTAAGTTTAATGCTGGTACTTTCTCAGGGACCATTTTTTGTTAATTACCTTTTTTTTTCTCTGTGTATTGGTCATACTTTCCTGTGTTTTTAAAAATATGCCTTGCAGTTTCTTTTTTATAAAAAGTGCACATTTTCAACATTGTAATGTGATACCTTGGGAAATAAAATTCCTCCCTCTCCCCAGTGTTTGCAGGTGATTTTTTTTTTTTTTTTGAGACGGAGTCTCGGTTTGTCACCATGCTGGAGTGCAGTGGTATGATCTAGGCTCACTGCAACCTCTGCCTCACAGGTTCAAGCGATTATTCTGCCTCAGCCTTCCGAGTAGCTGGGATTACAGGTGCGTGCCACCATGCCCAGCTAATTTTGGTATTTATAGTAGAGATGTGGTTTCACCATGTTGGCCAGGACGGTCTCGATCTTTTGACCTCATGATCCACCCGCCTCAGCCTCCCGAAGGGCTGGAATTACAGGCGTAAGCCACCGTGCCCAGCCACTGGTGATGTTTTTAGTAGATTATAATATTTTTTTTGAGATAGTGTCTTGCTTTCTCACCAGTCTGGAGTTCAGTGGGGGTGATTGTAGCCCACTGTAAACTTGAACTCCTGGGATCAATCAAGCCTCCTGCTTCAGCCTCCTAAGAAGCTAGAACTACAGGTATGCACCACCGTGACTGGCTATTTTTTTTTATTTATTTAAAAAAAAAATTTTTTAAAGACAGGATTTCACCATGTTGGTCAGGCTGGTCTTGAACTCCCAACCTCAGGTGATCCGCCCACCTTGGCCTCCAAAGTGCTTGGATTACAGGCATGAGCCACCAGGCCCAGCCGCCTGGCTATTTTTATTTTATTTTTAATTTTTGTAGAGACACAGGTCTCACTATTTTCCCAGGCTGATCTCGAACTCCTGGCCTCAAATGATCTGCCTGCCTTTGCCTCCTAAAGTGTTGAGATTAAAGGGATGAGTGAATGTACCCAGCCCATTTACAATATTTTCTTTCTTTTTTTTTTTGAGATGGAGTCTTGCCCTGTTGCCCAGGCTAGAGTGCAGTGGTGTGATCTAGGCTCACTGCAACCTCCAACTCCCTGGTTCAAGCAATTCCCCTGCCTCAGCCTCCTGAGTAGCTGGGATTACAGGGCACGCCACCATGCTCAGCTAAATTTTTTTGTATCTTTAGTAGAGATGGGGTTTCACCATGTTGGCCAGACTGCTCTCGAACTCCTGACCTCGGGCAATCCATCTGCCTTGGGATCCCAAAGTGCTGGGATTACAGGCATTGAGCCACCATGCACGGCTCATTTTCAGTATTTTTAACGTTGGCATTAAGTATGTATACAATTGTTAAGTGTACACTCACTGATAAACTAGAAAACCTTTCCCAACATCCTAATATACCCTTGAAGGATATCATAAATAGTGTGTTTAAGGGCTAGAGGAATGCTCCAAGTACTGTGATGAGGTTCATAGGATTTGGGGCTATTTAGAAGACCCTTTCAAGACATATAGCACAACTTTCTATCTGATAATTGTCTCTGTAGCATCCTCACAAAATCCACTGTTGGCTTGCAGGCCTTCAGAAATTGGCATTCACCAGTTCTGGAGGTGTTCTGTTTCATCTTTGCACAGCTCAGAGTATTCAGACTTCCTTATTTATATAGAACTACACACAACAAGACTATTCATCGACTTCCCACATTGCAGACAGCCCTTTGAGTTGTAAAGAGCCCTTCCCCTTGCCTTTTATTTTCTTTTCCTTAATATGTCCTGGTCCCTTTAACTGCTTTGATTTGGAGGACCCCCACCAGCCGGCTAATTAGATCCTGAATGCTTTCTCAAAGTCCTTTTTAAATGGTATTGCCCTGAAGGCAAGGACAGACTCCCGCTTAGTAGGGGGGCTCATCAAATTAGAGAGGGTTGAGCACTTTTCTTTAACCCTTTCTTCTGATACTGACTTTGTATGAATCAGACTTACCCACCTTCTCATCAGATTCTGGTCCTGCTCCGTATAAGACTTTGGCTCCTTTCGGGCAGACAGGCTCAGTGCTTCTTTGATAATTTTATGCTGCCATCTTGTGGCTAAATCGACAGTAGCGGCTTTTTGTGTTCTAATTTAGCAGCGGAGAGGATGTACAGATTAACATAATCACAAACCTAGAACTGGAATAATCTGAATCTTTAAAAGAGGACCTGATTTCTTCCTATTGTGTGCCATGCAATTGGGAGCCCAAAGAAGAGGATGCTAACACAGCTATGATATGGCCACAGAAAATATGCCTGAAACATCCCTATCAGAGCCCAGCTCTTACTAGCTAATTGATTTTGAGGAAGTCACTTTTCCTTCTAGTGTCTCAGTTTCCATACTTCTGACCCTAACAGGTTTATAAAATGAAGCCAAGCAGTAGTGAAGGTGAGGCCAGGTCCGGAAGGGGAGGAAGTAAAGAGAATTGAAAGCTGGTAGGGGCAGGGGAGTAAATAAAGCCTGAAGGTGACAAATGGCAGAAGAGGGCAGGACTGCTTTAGGGCATTCAGAGGCCTAGGCAAATATTTTTCAGAAGTTCCTTTTAGTGTAAACAGTTTGATTAAAAATATATTTACGGCCAGGCATGGTGGCTCACGCCTATAAGCAGAGAACTTTGGGAGGCTGAGGCGGGTGTATCACCTGAGGTTAGGAGTTTGAGACCAGCCTGGCCAACACGGCGAAACCCCGTCTCTACTAAAAATACAAAATTAGCTGGGTATGGTGGCACATGCCTGTAATCCTGGTTACTCAGGAGGCTGAGGCAGGAGAATCGCTTGAACCCGGGAGGTGGAGGTTGTGGTGAGCCAAAATTATGCCATTGCACTCTAGCCTGGGCAACGAGAGCGAAACTCCTTCTCAAAAAAATAAAAATAAAAATAAAATTTTATGTGTGTATATATATTATATATAATATATATTATGAATATATTTATATATAATATATATTAATATATTCATAATATTATATATTATGAATATATTAATATATATTATATATATATTCATTATATATATATATATATATATATATATATATATATATATTACAAATACATGGATGGGCCCATGTGAATGATTTTCAAAGAAGATTTAGAATACCAGGTGGAGAAGAGATGCTTACATATTTGTTTATTCAACAGTTAACATACCAATTTTTTATAATGACCTTGCACCATAACTTCCTTTTAGGTCCGGAAATCTCTTTGTGTTCTTTATTGTCAAATGCACCATTCCTGGCTAATTTCAGATCTCTCTTCATGAGAAAAATGTAGCAACATTGTACTACTTCCATTGCAATGGCACTTTAGAACCTCTTTGTATTGAAACAATATAAATTTCTTGCTTTTGCTGTTTCTTTAGCCTAAAAGTCAACAGTGGACCTAGGTAGGCCATAGCTCTGAACATGACCTGTGTCCAGTGTGAGTGCCACCCCATATCGGCACATCAGCACCATTTTGCATGCCTAATCTTAAGAGTTCCCCTTTTAAAAAAATCCAACGACAACCGATGAGAGTGATTTGCTAGTGTGGCTGCCCACCTGGAACCAGGGTCTGGTCACAGAAACCCAGGACAACCAGTTTATAAATTGTCATTTTGCCTTTTTATTTCAAAAGGTACTTTTTGTGAAACAAAAGGTTTTAATTTCAGAGTCTAATTTATCAAATTTTTTTTTTTATAGTTGATGCTACTTGAGTCCTGTTTAGAATATTTTTCCCTAACCAAATTTTTTTCTTTCTTTCTTTCTTTCTTTCTTTTTCTTTTTTTGAGATGGAGTCTCGCTCTGTCACCCAGGCTGGAGTGCAGTGGCACCACCTCAGCTCACTGCAACCGGGTTCAAGTGATTTTCCTGCTTCAGCCTCCCAAGTAGCTGGGATTATAAGCACCTGCCACCATGCTTGGCTAATTTTAGTATTTTTAGTAGAGACAGGGTTTTGTCATGTTGGCCAGGCTGGTCTCGAACTCTTGACCTCAGGTGATTCACACGTCTCGGCCTCCCAAAGTGCTGCGATTACAGGAGTGAGCCACCGTGCCTGGCCAACCAAATTTCTTAAAAGTATAGAAAAATTTCCACACTTGTAGAAACTTCTAGTAGATAAAGATGTATTAGAGGTTTGGTAACCAGTCTTTCCCATAGCCACTTTGTAGGTGTCACTGTAAGTAGTTTCACTTTTTGTTAAGCACTGTTTTCTCAAAGATAGTATTGTTTTGTACCACTTTACAATACAATTACCCTCATTTGGAATGACAAGTCAGATTACTTTCGTTGTTTGATCCAAGGACACTTAGAAGATGGAGGGTATTTCTTAAGGAAGAAAATTTGCATACTTTATTATTTATCTGGAAACTGAAGAGCATGCTTACCAGATAGATTTGGGTTGATAGTTACACTTTCTAGTTCAGCCAGTGGGAGGGTAACGTATTCTTTGACTTTCTAGAAGTTGCTCTATGATACTTAGTTGCCATTGTCTCCCTTCTGGTTCTGGGTTGATAGTTACACTTTCTAGTTCAGCCAGTGGGAGGGCAATGTATTCTTTGACTTTCTAGAAGTTGCTCTATGATACTTAGTTGCCATTGTCTCCCTTCTGGTTCTCTGTTGTTTCTCAAATCACATAGAAGAGTTTATGAGATTAATTGCTCGCATTGAAATAGCCAGGTTTCTGAGGGCAGCTTTGGCTTTTATATGAGCTTTTCTTCCTACCACATACCAGTTACTGACAGAGGGTCAACTTCACTACTGTGCCATTACGGTTGGTCCAATGTTGGGTTCCTCAGATTCATGGAGGAAATAGGAAAATAAAAAGATTAAGGAGTCATAGCTAAAAAACTACAAACAAGTCACAAACAGCACTCTTTCTTGATTATTTCTTGACAAATAGTCATTGTATGAAATGTCTTTCTTTCCTTCTTCTCTCTTGCTCACCAATTGACTCATAAGCACTTCGGTTCTTTCATGGTTGGGAGCCATACAAGGTAGAGAGTTGGAGTAAAAAATACATTGACACAGAATAATGGTGTGTGACCTCATGCACATGATGTAACCTCTATACGACTCTGTATGATAATGCATAAAACAGGAATAATCCTTTATTATTATGTTTGTAATCGATTACATTGGAGAATGGAATGGAAAGTCCCTTGAAGATGGTACGACCTTCAATGTATTACTCCTTTCTAGCGTCTTTGGTTCAAGTTTGGTGCAGGAGTTACAAATTCTGGTTTGAATGATACATTTGGATACTTTATGAACACATCAAAGCTCTATCTATCCCTTCCCTCAATCTCAAAACCAAACCGAATTAACATTTTGACATTTATTATGCAGTTTATGGAGAATTTTAGCATTAATTATTGCGTGATTTACTCAATGTCCTTATGTTATAGATGAGAACTGGAAAAGCCATTGAAGTTGTGACTCCTGGACTAGAAATGAAGTCTACTTCCAGTTAATGCTTTTTCTAGTATGTCTTTGCTTTCTTCAAATTTCCTTTTTGTCGTTACTGGGTAAATTTTCAACCAACCAAATCACAAAGATGTCGGGCTTTCAATCTCCTAGACCACGCCTCTTATGCTCTCTCCGCCCTCAGCCCCCGCTCAGTTCTTAAATCGCTGCAGTTCGCTGCTGCAGCCATATTTCTTCCTCTCCCGGGGCTGGAAGCTTCTTTACAGAAGATCTCTCTGCACTTGGGGTTCTTTCTAGAACATTTTCTAGTTCCCCAACACCCCTTATGGCATATTTCTTTAGAAAAAATCACCTAAATTCCATAAAATATTTAAAAAATTCTATACTTTAACCAAGTGTTTTCTTGACACGTCCTCCATATTTTTTTGAAAGCATTTGGAATATTTTGAGGCAATTTTTAATATTTAAGGAATTTTTCTTTGGGATCATTTTTGGTTGACATCTTTGTTTTTTGTGGGTCAGTTTTCTATTCTTCCACTCTCTTTTCTATATTTTGCCCATCGGGGCTGCGGATACCTGGTCTTATTTTTTGTTTGCCCAACGGGGCCGTGGATACCTGCCTTTTAATTCTTTTTTTATTTGCCCATCGGGGCCGCGGAATACCTGCTTTTTTATTTTTTTTTTCCTTAGCCCATCGGGGCATCGGATACCTGCTGATCCCCTTCCCCTCTGACCCCCCAACACTCTGGCCCATCGGGGTGACGGATATCTGCTTTTTAAAAATTTTCTTTTTTTGGCCCATCGGGGCTTCGGATACCTGCTTTTATTTTGTATTTTTCCTTGCCCATCGGGGCCTCGGATACCTGCTTTAATTTTTTTTTTTCTGGCCCATCGGGGCCGCGGATACCTGCTTTGATTTTTTTTTTGATCGCTCATCGGTACTTTTTATGGGTGAAAAAATGTTGGTTTTGTGGGTTGTTGCACTCTCTGGAATAACTTCACTTTTTTTTGCTGCTGATCATTTGGTGGTGTGTGAGTGTATCTACGCCTTTGACAGGGGAATGACTCTGCAGTTAAGCTAAGGGCGTGTTCAGGTTGTGGAGGAAAAGTGGCCGCCATTTTAGACTTGCCGCATAACTCGGGTTAGGGCTAGTCGTTTGTGCTAATTATAAAATAGGGAGGCAAGATGGATGATAGCTGGTTAGGCAGAGGAAGTCATGTGCCTTGCATGACCTAAACCTATCTGAATGAGGATTTGGGGCTTTTTAGGAGCTTTGCGTGATTGTCGTATCGCGAGGCAATACGACAGAATCGTCTTGTGTCAATACAAGGGACTAGTTGAAAATGAGAGATTCTAAAAGACTAAGGTGCAGGGCTTAAAATGGCGATTTTGACATTGCGGCATTACTCAGCATGGCGGGCTGTGCTTTGTTAGATTGTCTAAAATGGCGGATCCAGTTCTGTCGCAGCGTTCAAGTGGCGGGAGGCCACATCATGATGGGCGTGGCTTTGTTACAGTGGTTAGTATGGTGGTGAACATGTGCGGTCATACAGCAAAAAATGGCGGCTGAAGGTCTTGCCGCAGTGTAAAACATGGCGGGCCTCTTTGTCTTTGCTGTGTGCTTTTAGTGTTGGGTTTTGCTGCAGGGACAATATGGCAGGCGTTGTCATCTGCATATCATGGCTCTTGTCACGTGGATATCATGGCGGGCTTTTGCTCGGTGCAATCATGGCGGGCTTGCCGCATTGTTAAAGATGGCGGTTTTTGCTGCCTAGTGCTGCGCAGAGCGGGAGAAAAGGTGGGGTGGACAGTGCTGGATTGCCACATAACCCAACCAATTAGAAATGGGGGTGGAATTGGTCACAGCCAATTAGAGCAGAAGATGGAATTAGACTGATGACACTGTCTGGCTACTCAGCGAGTACTTGGGTGAATTAGCATAGCACTTCGCAGATGTCTTTAGCCAGTCAGAAGTGGAGGGGCCACGTGTATGTCTCCCAGTGGGCGGTACATAAGCTCTTTTCAAGGTCTTTTCAAGGACATTTGGCCTTTTCACCTTTGTCCCCTTTCATTTGTCCCCTCCTGTCCAGTACTGCGTCTTGCAGTGCTGGATACATGGCTGTGTGGTCAGAACCTCACTCCATTCCTCTGTATTGGTGCCTTGTCTAAGGCTAAGTCTATTTGCCCCCATCCCCCACCCCACCCCACCCCCATCCCCCACCGCCCCACCCCTCTGGTCTGCCCTGCACTGTGGCCATTGGCAGTGCTCCAGGCCTGCTTGGTGTGGACATGGTGGTGAGCCGTGGCAAGGACCAGAATGGATCGCAGATGATCGTTGGCCAACAGGTGGCAGAAGAGGAATTCCTGCCTTCCTCAAGAGGAACACACCTACCCCTTGGCTAATGCTGGGGTCGGATTTTGATTTGTATTTATCTTTTGGATGTCAGTCATACAGTCTGATTGTGTGGTTTGCTAGTTTGAATTTAAGTCTTAAGTGACTATTATAGGAATGTATTATGAGGCTTTATTTGTAGAATTCATTTTAATTACATTTTATGAGTTTTCATTTGCGTTCCTTAAAATTCTTTAAAGTTTTCAGTTTCTCTTTAGAAATTCCTTAATCTTTTTTTGGCAGTAATCAAAGTCAAATCATTTATAATTTTAAAAAATTGATGATTATTTTCTTTGAAATTGACTTAACTACTTTCCTTTGGATTTTTGTAGCACAGAAACAGTTAAAAATTTAACTTCATGACCTAATGTAATAAAGAGTGTTTGAAGGTTTACACAGGTCCAGGCCTTGCTTTGTTCTTATCATTGATGCTGCACTAATTGACTAACCACCTACTTATCAGGCAGGAGACTTGAATTGCTGTGGTCTGGTGTTCTCTATTCAGACTTATTATATTGGTGTATGAACGTCCATATTTCAATTTTCTATTGTATCCTGCCTGCCTAGTTTCCAGTTCTTCCCCAGCCCTCCCAGCAACCCCCCAGTCTAGCCCTAGCACTTCTCTCCCCACCCAGCTCTGCCCCAGCCCCAGTCCCCTAGTGCCCCGGCCCTAGCCCCAGCCCCAGCCCTAGCCCTAGCCCCTCAGTCTCCCAGTCCTGCCCAGCTTCTCTGGAAAGTCACTCTAATTTTCAAAATGAGTCGTCCATTGTTTATCCTATTACACTGGGATATTCTGTTTTGCTGAACTTCTGTATTGACTCCTTGACCATTTTCAGTTAATGCATACAATCCCATTTGTCTGGGGTCTCAGAACAAAGAATTTCTTTACCCGGTACGTTGAGGTTAGGGAATATTAATTGAGAACTTTCTATATCAGAGCATTATTGCCCATAATTTGAGTTACTTATTGTTTTCTCAGTCCCCTGCCCTTAAAGGAGAAACCATTTCTCTGTCATTGCTTCTGTAGTCATAGTCCCAATTTTGAGTAGTGGCTTTTTCTCACATACTGTGTTGGCCACCTAAAACTGTGTGCAATGAGTAAAATTCTAATTGCCAGTAATCCTGCCCATTGGATTAGACAGCACTCAACCCCATTTGCATTCAGCAGGGGGTCTCAGACAACCCAAGTCTTTTGTTGGACAGTTAAAATGCCCAGTCCCAATTGTCATAGCTTTGACTATTAAACAAAGGCACCCTACTGCCCTTTTTGCTGTGCTTCTAGGGAATCCTGCAGTTCTTGGATAATTAAAGAACAAAGTAGTAATTGTTAATTGTCTCACCCATTAATCATAAAGACTTCCAATCACCTTTGCATTTGCCTTGAGGCAGTGCTGACTACCTGAGATTTAACTGTTTCTTAAATTACTGAGTAAACTCCTATTTATCCATAGTTCCTGTTAGTTACACTATGGCCTTTGCAAACATCTTTGCACAACAGCAGAGGGACTCATTCTTAGAGCCCCTTCCCTTGGACTGTTAATGGATACAATAATAATTATTCATGGTTCTGCCTAACAGAAAAGACCCACTTATGTATGCCCTTAACATTACTCCTAGTTAGTGTGAACTACCTACCACTTTGCATTAATATGTAAAACACTAATTGTCCATGGTCCCACCCATTAGATTAGGTTGTCCCCTTTGCCATTGCTGCTGAGTTCTGACTACCCAAGTTTCTTTCTCTTCAGCAGTTGATCCCTGGTGGTCTAGTGGTTAGGATTCGGCACTCTCACCGCCGTGCCCGGGTTCAAAAAGAAAAGAAGAAAAAAAACAGTTGATATACATAATTGCATATATCCATGGTTCTGTGCAATAAAAATGGATTCCCACCCCATCATCTGGGATGTTGCTAATGAGTGCGGATTATTCAATAACAGCTCTTGGACAGTTAATTGCTGAGTTTCAATTGTTCAGAGTCCTGTCCATTAGAAAGGGCCACTGTATCCTATTTGCACACTACAGTGTGGGCTGATCACCCAAGGACTCTTCTTGTGCATTGATGTTCATAATTGTATCTGTCCACGATCATGTGCGCTAACCCTTCCACTCCCTTTGTATTCCAGCAGGGGACCCTTAGTACACAAGGCCTCTATACGAGGACCATTTATGTGCACAATCCTAATTGATTAGAAGTGAGTCTTTTATATCAAGGTCCCTGTACGATCTTTGCTTTACATCAAGAGGGTCCTGATTACCTAATGCCCCTCCTCCAGAAATTATTGATGTGCAAAATGCAGTTGTCCCTATCTTGTATTAGTCTGGGATCTCATCCCCTCATATTCCTTTTGTCTTACAGCAGGGGGTACTTGAGACTGTTAATATGCATAATTGCAATTATGGTCTCTTCCATTAAATTAAGATCCCAACAGCTCACACCCTCTTAGCATTATAGTAGAGGGTGCTAATCACAAGGACATTTCTTTTGTACTCTCAATGTTCTACTTGGATTTGTCCTTCTTTCTGTGCACTAAAGACCCCACTCACTTCTTGTGTTCATCAGTGGATAACTTCTACTCAAGACCTCTGCACTAGGATTATTAATGTGAACCATGATAATTGCTCACAACAATGTCTTTCAGATCAGATCCATTGTGCCCTCCTTGTTGTACAGCAAGGGGTATTAATTACCTATGTTACATTTCCCTGGGACTGTGAATGTGCAAAATTCCAATGTTCATGGTCTCTCCCCTCCCTTTAAACCAATATTCTACCCCTTTTACATTATAGAAAGGGATGCTAGCAACCCAAAGTATTTCTCTTGGGACTCTTAATGTGTATATTTCTAATTGTCCATGACTCTTCATGTGCATGCTTTCAATTGTCTATGGTCCCTCCCAATAAGCTAATATCTTGACTTCTCAGTATCTTAGCAGGGGTTACTGATTGCTTAAAGCCTTTCTTGAACTTTTAATGTGCAGAATTGCCCTGAGGCCCTGTGTGGTGGCTCACAGCCTTAATCCCTGCACTTTGGGAGACTGAGGTGGGAGGATGCCCTAAGGCCAGAAGTTCGAGACCAGCCTGGCCAACATTTAAAAAAAATAAAAAGCAAAACAATTGCTCTGGAATTCCATCCTCCTCCCACCTCCTTGGCAAAGCAGCAGGAGTGCTAACTAGCTAATGCTGCTTCTCCTATACTGCTTAAATGCACATAATTAACAGTAGTTGATGTGCCCCTGTGTTAGAGTAGAATCCTGGGTCCTTGCTCCATTTGCATTACTGCAGGAGCTTCTAAATAGCCTGAATTCACTCTCTTGTACCGTTAATGTGCATACTTATATTTGCTCTTGTACCTTTTTACCATGTAAGGACCCCACCCACTCTACATTCCAGCAGGAAGTACCTACTACTTAAGATCCTTGGATTAGTAAAGTTAGCATGCTCTTAGTTGTTATATGCACATTTTCAGTTGTCTACAGCTGTGCCTTTTATCAGGACTCCTGTACTTATCAAAGCAGAGAGTGGTAACCAACATTAAGCCCTTCTCTTCGGACTGTAGTTGCATATAATTGCAGTTGTCAATGGTCCTTCAATTAGACTTGGGTTTCTGTCCTTTCACACCCTCTTTGCTTTACTGCATGGGGTACTGTTACTTAAGGCCCCTTTCTCAAACTGTTAATGTGCCTAATGACAATTACTTTAGGATCCTTCCTTTTGACACTCCTTTGGAAGGACAGCATGGTTGGTGATACCTAAGGCCCCATTTCTTGGCCTCCAATATGTATGATTATATTTGTCCAGGTTGCTATGCACTGGAGAAGGAAAGTCCTTCCCTCATCCCCATTGTTTCTTTCTAGCAGGAAGTGCCCACCCATAAGACCCTTTTATTTGGAGAGTCTAGGTGCACAATTGTAAGTGACCACAAACATGTCTCTTGGACATTAATATGTGTAATCGTGCACTGCTCATTCCATGTGAAATAGGTCCTACTCTTAGACCACTTTTGCAGTACAGAAGGGGTGCTGAAAACCAAGTCCCCTTTTCTTGGCCTGTTATGTGTGATTATAATTGTCTGGGTTCCTATGCACTAGAAAAGGAGGGTCCTCTCCACATACCTCAGCAGGGAGTGCCCACTCCCTAAGACCCTCACATTCTGACAGTCAAGGTGCATGATTATTAAGTGAATACAACCTTGCACCTTAGACATGGATGGGCATAACTACATACAGCTCATCACAGCTGAATAAAATCCTACTTTCAGACCCCTTTTGCAGTACAGCCGGGGTGCTGATCACCATGGCTCATTTTCCTGGCCTGGTATGTGTGTGATTATATTTGTTCTGGTTCCTGTGTATTAGATGTGGAAACCTCCCTTGCCACACCCCACCCCCAATCTCTCTTTCCCTTCTAGCAGGGAGTGCCTGCTCCATAAGACCCTTACGTTTGGACAGTTAAGGTGCACAATTGTAAGTGACCACAGCCATGCACTTGGACAATTAATGTGTGTAACTGCACACGGCCCATCTCATCGGAATAAGGTCCTACTCTCAGACTCCGTTTGCGGTACAGCAGGGGTGCTGATCACCAAGGCCCTTTTTCCTGGCTTGTTATGTGTGTGATTATATTTGTCCTGGTTCCTGTGTAATACACATGGAAGCCTCCCCTGCCACACCCAACCCACAATCTTCCTTTCCCTTCTGGCAGGGAGTGCCCACTCCATAAGACCCTTACATTTGGACAATCAAGGTGCACAATTGTTAAGTGATTACAGGCATGTACCTTGGACATTGATGTGCGTGACTGCACATGGCCCATCTCATCTGAATAAGGTCCTACTCTCAGACCCCTTTTGCAGTACAGCAGGGGTGCTGGTCACCAAGGCCCCTTTTCCTGGCCTGTTGTGTGTGTGATTATATTTGTCTCAGTTCCTGTGTAATAGACATGGAAGCCTCCCCTGCCACACCCCATTCCCAGTTTTCCTTTCCCTTTCATCAGGGAGTGCCCGTTCCGTAAGACCCTTACATTTGGATAATCAAGGTGCACAATTGTAAATGACCGCAGACATGCACCTTGGACATTAATGTGCGTGACTACACACGGCCCATTCCATGTAAATAAGGTCCTACTCTCAGACCCCTTTTGCAGTACAGCAGGAGTGCTGATCACCAAGGCCTCTTTTCCTGCCCTGTTATATGGGTGATTGTATTTGTCTGGGTTCCTGTGTATTAGAAAAGGAAGCCTTTCCTGCCCCACCCCCACTCCCAGTCTTCCTTTCCTCTGCAGCAGGGAGTGCCCACTCCATAAGACCCATGCATTTGGACAATCAAGGTGCACAATTGTAAGTGACCACAGCCATGCACCTTGGACATTGATGTGCATAACTGCACATGACCCATCCCATCTGAATAAAGTCCTACTTAGACCCCTTTTGTGGTACAGCAAGGGTGCTGAACCAAGGCCCTTTTGTCTGGCCTGATATGTGTGTGATTATATTTGTCCCGGTTCCTGTGTAAAAGACATGGAAGCCTCCCCTGCCACACCCCACCCACAATCTTCCTTTCCCTTCTGGCAGGGAGTGCCCGCTCCATAAGACCCTTACATTTGGACAATCAAGGTGCACAATTGTTAAGTGACCACAGACACGCACTTTGCATGTTGATGTTTGTAACTGCACATGACCCATTCTATCTGAATAAGGTCCTATTCTCAGACCCCTTTTGCGGTACAGCAGGGGTGCTGGTCACCAAGGCTCTTTTCCTGGCCTGTTATGTGTGTGATTATATTTGTCCCGGTTCCTGTGTAATACACATGGAAGCCTCCCCTGCCACACCCCACCCACAATCTTCCTTTCCCTTCCGGCAGGAAGTGTCTGCTCCATAAGGCCCTTACATTTGGACAATCAAGGTGCACAATTGTTAAGTGACCACAGGCACGCACCTTGAAATTGATGTGCGTAACTGCATACGGCCCATCCCATCTGAATAAAGTCCTATTTTCAGACCCCTTTTGTAGTACAGCAGGGGTGCTGATCACCATGGCCCCTTTTCCTGGCCTGTTATGTATGTGATTATATTTCTCCTGGTTCCTGTGCATTAGACATGGAAACCTCCCCCGCCGCGCCTTACCCACAATCTTCCTTTCCTTTCCGGCAGGGAGTGCCTGCTCCATAAAACTATTACATTTGGACAGTCAAGGTGCACAATTGTAAGTGACCACAGACATGCACCTTGGACATTGATTTGCGTAACTGCACATGACCCATCCTATCTGAATAAGGTCCTACTCTCAGACCCCTTTTGCAGTACAGCAGGGGTGCTGATTACCAGGGCCCATTTACCTGGCCTGTTATGTGTGTGATTATATTTATCCAGGTTTCTGTGTACCAGACAACGAAGCCTCCTCTGCCCTACCACACCTACGTGCAATCTTCCTTTTCCTCCTAGCAGGGAGTGCTCACTCCACAAGACGCTTACATTTGGACAGTAAGGTGCACAATTGTAAGTGACCACAGGCATGCACCTTGGAAACTGATGTGCATAACTGCATACAGCTTATTTTATTTGAATAAAGTCCTACTCGAAAACCCCTTTTGCAGTATAGCTGGGGTGCTGATCACTAAGGCCTCTTTTCTTGGCTTATCCATATTCCTGTGTACTAGATAAGGACACCTTCTCATACACTCTCTGCTTTTCAACAGGGAGTACTCACTACTTTAAGATTCTTATGTTTGTCCAAAGTACATGGTTTTAATTGACCACAACAATGTCCCTTGGACATTAATGTACATAAGGTTCATCCTAATTAAACAGTCTTACCCTTTTACCCTCCATTTGCAGTTTACCAGGGTTGCTTACCCCTAAGTCCCCTTTTCTTGGCTTGTTGACATGCATACTTGCATTTATGTGGGTTCTTGTGCCCTAGATAAGGATGTTCCACCTCTTTTCAATAGTGGGTGCCAACTCATTATGATATTTACATTTGGACAGTTAATGTGAATGATTGCAGTTGTCCATAACCCTATCACTTCTTGGACAATTGTACCCCCTTTGCATTACTTGGGGCATACCATTTTCCTCCAAGGCCCCTTCTTGTGAACTATTAATATACATAATTGAAATTTTCATTTGTCTTTGTCAGTAGATTAAGGTCATACTCTCCCTCACCTTTCCTTTGTAGTACAGCAGGATGTCCTGATCAACCAAAGTCCTGTTGCTTTGGACTTAATATGTGCAATTACATTTGCTTGTGGTCTGTGCACTAGATAAGGATCCTACCTACCTTCTTAGCATTTTTAGCAGGTATTCCCCACTTTTCAAGACTCTTTCACTTGGAATGTTCATGTGCACAAACACAATTGTCTAAGCATGTTCCTGTACCTTTGTTTTAGAGCAAGGGGATGCTATTCACTTAATGCCCCTTGTTTTGGACTTAATATACATTAATGCAATTGTCCACCTCTTCTTTTAGACTAAGACTTGATTTCCATATACTCCTCTTCCATCAGGGTGGTGTTAACTATGAATGGACCCTTTTCTTTTGAATATTAATGTCATAATTGTATTTGTGGACCTGTGTAGTAGAAAAAGACCCTATGCTCCTACAACTATGCTTTGGATTGCTGCTGAGGAGTGCTAACTACCATAATCTCAGCTCTTGGACAATTAACATGCAATAACAATTACCAAGGGTACTGATTATTAGATAAGACTTCTCGATTCTTTTTGCACACATCGGGGATACTGACCCACTAAGGTCCCTTGTACTATTAATGTGCATATTTGTAATTATACATGTTTCAGTGGGATATTATGCCCTTGTACCCTCTTTGTATTACTGCAGGGGCTGCTGACTACTCAAAACTTCTCCTGGGACTGTTAATACTTACAATGGCAGTTATCAATGGTTTTTCCCCTCCCTGACCATGTTAAGCAAGCACCCCACCCTTAGTTCCCGTGGCATAATAAAGTATAAGCATTGCAGTATTCCATGTACTTGTCCATCAAACAGTGGTCCATACTCCCGTCCCTTTTGCATTGCTCCAGTGTGTAATATCATGGGTAGCCAAGGTGTCATGCTTTACATAAAAGGTCCTCCTCGCCCTGCCCCTTGTGTGCCCTTGGCCCCTTTTTACAGACTATTGTTCACAATCTCAGGTGTCCACATATCCAGCTATTAGATAAGATTCTGTTCTCTCCCTCCTCCCTCCCCCCGACCATGCCCCTTTTGCCTCTTTGCTGGATAATATTGACCGGACAAGGCCCTTTCTCTTAGACTTAAAAAATTCTCAGTGGCACTTTCCTTGGTCCCAGCCATTATACATGAACCCCTCTACTTTCTTTCGCATTGCTTCTGAGTACTGCTGACTACCCAAAGCCCCTTCTGGGTTATTAATGAACACAGTACTGATTGTCCCATTTTTCAGCCCATCAGTCCAAGAGCTCCCTACCACTTTGGTGTGTTTGTGCAGTGTTGACTATGAAAAGCAGGCCTGAACTAAGTGGATAAGCCTTCACTCTTTTTCTTTCATTTATTAATGATCCCAGTTTCAATTATTGTCAGATTCTGAGGACAAGAACCATTCTTGCCCACCTCTGTTACTGCTTTACTGTGCAGGGTACTCAAGGCAAGTCAGACCCAGGAAGCTGGATTGCTATCTTTTATTTTGTGTTTCTAGTGCACACTATCTAATTACGTTCCCAGGAAGGAAGGTTGGCACTTCCTCTGCATTCTTCTTTCCAGAGAAGATTGCCTGGTTAAAGAATCTCTTGTCATCTCTTTTGTATATTGTTATTGTAAAGTGCCAAATGCCAGGATACAGCCAGAAAATGCTGTTATTATTATTTAAAATTTTTTTTTAAGAAAGACATCTGGTTTGTAAGGTGGACTCAATAACCTGGTCATTATTTTTTTGAAGTCAAAAAATCCATTTATACTATGTACCTGATGACCAGTGTCATTTTAACTGAGGGTGGTGGGTCTGTGGATAGACCACTGTGACTCTTGCTATTTTAATATTATCAAAGGCGTTCTAGAGTGGAACTCTTAAGACCAGTATCTTTGTGTGGACTTTACCAGCATTCACTTTTAGAACTACCTACATTTTATAATCCTTAAACTTCTTCACCTGGAGCACCTGCCCCTACTTATTTCAAGAAGATTGAAGTAAAACAATTAAATGAGAAAACATATGCAGAGGTGCTTTTAAAAAGGATATGCCACCTTTTTGATTAATCTATTATATAAAATGAAGCATTTAATTATACTAAAAATTTGAAGTAGTTTGAAGTACCACACTGAGGTGAGGACTTAAAAATGATGGAACCAGTTCCCTATTTTATAAGAAAAATAAGCCAAAATTAAATACTCTTTTGGATAAAAATTTCAAAAGTGAGATAGCTGCTTAATAGAAATGAATAATATCCCAGCCACTAGTGTACAGGGTGTTTTGTGGCAAAGGAGTATGAAATATGGAACTGCTCAAGCAAATAACTAGTCCTTACAACAGCAGTTCTTTGTAATAACTGAAAAAGAATACTGTTTCTCTGAGAAGGATGTCAAAAGATCGACCCAGCTCAGGGAGCAGTTTGCTCTACTAGCTCCTCGGACAGCTGTAAGAAGAGTCTCTGGCTCTTTAGAATACTGTAAGTACTACTTTGCAGCTATTAAGTAATCTTTTTCCTATTCTATTTTCTTTCTCTTAGATGCCACCTATAGAAAAGTCAGAGGGTCCAGTAAGTTTCTTTCCTTCTTCCCACCTCATCTGCAATATATATATATATTAGTATATATAGGTAGATGCATACGTAAATATGCACATGTGAGTTAACCAGCAGAACTGTAGAATTAATATTGTGAACCCAGCTCTATGCTAGGTTACACTGATAACCTGGGTAGGAATGATACCGTCTTTTATAATTTCATTCCTGAGATGGTTGTATTGTTGAGGACCTAACGTAAGCACACTTGAAATAACTTTAGAAAATAATAATCAGGGGCCTGGCGCGGTGGCTCACACCTGTAATCCCAGCACTTTGGGAGGCCAAGGCGGGTGGATCACGAGGTCAACAGATCAAGACCATCCTGGTCAACATGGTGAAACCCCGTCTCTACTGAAAATACAAAAAATTAGCTGGGCATGGTGGTGTGTGCCTGTAATCCCAGCTACTCAGGAGGCTGAGGCAGGAGAATTGCCTGAACCCAGGAGGCGGAGGTTGCGGTGAGTCGAGATTGCGCCATTGCACTCCAGCCTGGGTAACGAGCGAAACACTGTCTCAAAAAAAAAAAAAAAAAGAAAAAGAAAATAATAATCAAGTGCTGTTTTGTGTGAACCATAAGTAGTAGATTTAAGAAGGGAACCCACAAGGATTTGAAGTTGATAGGATAAACTTAAGGAAGTGGATTTGCTTTTAAAGTTCAGAGATTGAGGGTATAAATCGAATACTTTGGCTCTTTGCACAATTTTACTACATTTCTGCCCAAGAACAGATAGATGATCACGGATAATGCATATCATAGATACATTTTTTTAGTTTGGAATCTTTTTACCAAGAGGGTAGTGGAGAAGTGTAAGTCAAAACCTTGACCTTCCTTGCCTACTTTATGCTGTAGTTTATATACACTTTTTCCTCCCACCGTTTGCAAAGCTAAAAGAAGCTTAGCCTCCTTAATGTAAAACAAACACAGTGGTCCCGCTGAAAAACTACTGTTTAACATAACATTTGAAACTTTTTTTCTGGTGCACATTCATGGGTCGCAGCAGGAGCAACAAGAACCATATCAATGAACTGGCTTCACTTATAGCCCATTTTAATTCATATCAATATTTCCTCATGGCTTGTTTCCATGTCCCTCACGCCCTTCTCCAGATGCTTAAAGACATTGTCTGGCTGACTGGGGGTAATAACATCATGGTCTTGAGCCTTCTTGGAAACGTGGTCTGTGCCATTGTTTCTCAAACTCAAGTAATGCTTCAGGATGAAACACCTTCTAAAGGAACAAAATTTTCTGAGATCCTAAAAAGTGTTTTGAGGAACACTGACTTAACAAAGTTATTTGAAATGTAAATATGCTTTCCAATTTCACATTGTCTTTGTCAAAGATGTGTTTTGTGTAATTCATGCAGAACTTGGGAATCCATGAGAATATACCCCAAACCCCCCCAGGGTTATCACCCGGATTTGAGAAACACTGGTCTATGCTTATGAAATCTTCTGTTGCTAATTAAATTGTCATTCATTGTCAACATGCAACTGTAATTATTATTGAATTTGTTTTAAAGAAATGAATTTAGAGATGATTCTGTATCTCAGCTCAAGAAGGATGGCTCGATTTTAGGTGGATTGATTCTACTAGATAGTATCCAAAGGTGAATCTTGAAGCTGTATTTAAATTAATTGCTTGGAATAATTTCCACCTTTAAGAAAAATCTCTAGCAGTTATAAAAGGGGATGCTCTGGAAATGTGGGCATCTTCAAAATAGAGATAATTCTTGTGTTAATCCAACAAATGTTATTGTGCCAGGTGCTGCAATAAATAGCAAAACCAAATACATGATTTCTATCTAGGAATTTGCTTTCTCATGGAGGATGCAGAAGGAAATCATTACAGTGTTGGGCAGAAACACCTAGATTTTAGTCCTGGCTCTCACTTTGGTTCAAATAACCATCAGTCTGACCATCTCGAGATTGCCAGTGAAATAAGATAGGGGCTTAAATCAAATACTTCAATCCCTGAAAATGACATTTTGTCATTTGGAAAATTTTCGAAAGACTAATAAAAGAAACTTTTTTTTCACATTTTTCTAAATGATTATTGTCTTTTCTGACTTTTCCCTTTATAAAACCTTAACAAGTAGGACTGGAGGAAGTTTTCTGACCATTTTCTCATATCCCCTTTCAGCTTTATCTTTCTGTAACTTCCCTTTCTCTAGCCGCCTCCCAAAATTACAGACGACTATGAGACCCAGGGCTGCCGTGATCAGGCATTCATAATTTCTTTTCAGGGTGTTTGTGCCCTGGTTATCAAATGTACACCTGGATGGGAGTTTGTGTCTTAAAGTAATGAATTAAGAGTTGACCTTTGTTGACTGCTAAAATACTCTTACATGTGAAAACATCCTGGGAAAATCTGTTACCAGCTTAAAGAGAAAGAAACTAATGATTATATCTGAACTGAGCTAATGCCTCTAATGTTCCCCTAAACTTTATAAGTTTGGATGGCAAAGAGTAATGATATGCATAGTTAAACAGAGCTAATGACTTCCTCTGTCTTGTCTTAAAGACTGGATTGGGAGAAAATTGACCAGTGCTAGACTTTATTATGAGTAGACTTAAAGTATTATTTCCCTTAAGCAATTACAATGCTGTTCTTCTAGTGTCCATCTAGGTTACTTTACCCATAACTTTGAAAATTATTGGCATAGTATATTTTACAGAATTTTGTTAGTGTGATTGGCATGGTACAATGCTGGGATGTAATCACTCATTAAAGTTTTCCAGCCTTGCAGGTCTCCCTTGACTGAAAATTAGCTACTCACTGACTTATTTATTACAGCAGATTGACGACATCTTTCCAGGAAATCTGCTGATGTACAAAAACAAAGTTTAATTGCTAATGTTTTTTTAAAAACAACTTTTTGATATTATGGATACCTGGTAATTTGGGCCTTGTATATTTTAACATCAAAATTACCTATTACAAATCCATATAAACAGAAAAGAAAGAGTAAGTCTTTAGGCCAAGACTTACTGCAAAGAATAATGGTACCTACTGTAGCAAACTTTGGAACATAGACTTACCAGTTCTCAGGTTCCATTTTGCTTGCTTTTTAAAAACTACGTTTTATACGTCTTTAGCGTCTGGTTGGGAGATTTTTAGAAAAAATAACCTTTTAATGTTAGAACAGTGTAGAGATTTACAGAATGATTCTGAAGATAGAGTTTTTGTCTACTCCACACCCAGTTTTTCCCAGTGTTAACATCTTACATTAGTTTGGTACATTTGTCACAATTAACAAACCAATATTGATACATTTTTATTAACCAAAGTCCATACTTTATTCATATTTCCTTAATGTTCTTTATGTGTTCCAGGATTCCATTGAAGATACCATGTTGCATGTGTCCTTAGTAGTCATGCCTCTTTTGGCTCCTCTTGGTAATGACAATTTCTCAGACTCTGTTTTTGATGAACTTCACAGTTTTCAGAACTAATGATCCAGTATTCTATAAAATGTCTCTCTATTTGAATTTGTCTGATATTCCTCTCATGACTAGATTGGGTTTATGCGTCTTTAGGAGGAAGACTACAGAGGTAGAGTGCCATTTATCAAGAGTACGTACTACCAACATGACTTAGCACTGTTCATGTTACCCTTAATCACCTGTCTGAGGTACTATTTGTCAGGTTTCTCCATCATAAAATTAGCCTTTATTTCTCCATTTCCATACTGTACTCTTCACATAGGAAGTCACTATGTGCAGCCAGCACTTAAGGAATGGGAAATTATCTTCCACTTCTCGGAGGGCAGAGTATTTACATAAATTATTTGGAATTCTTTTGCATGGGATATCTTTTCTTCACAATGTATGTGTTTATTCAGTCTCTTATATCAATATGATCTCATGGATACTTTGTACTCTGGGTCATAATACAATGTTACTTTATTCTGTGGTTCAAATCATTACAGGTTTGGCCACTGGGAGTTCTTTCAGTTGGCTTTGATATAACCCCATGAATGTGGGTTTTTTGCTTGAGCACTTATTTTTGGCACTACAAGATGCTCCAGGCTCATTTGCGTATCTCCTGCCTGGACCTAGAATGATGTATTTCTCCAAGGAACCTTGATACCTTTTATTGGAGAATGATATTAGAAATCAAGAAGTGAGTGCTAGGTGTGCTCATTGCTACTCGAGTGTCATTCCTTCAAGACTTTTTCAGTTGACAAGAGCAAGGAGATATATGTTTGCATTCTCACTTGTATATATGCACATATCTATAAATATATATAACCATTTGTATCTATAGTAAACTAAATGTGTTTATACCTACACCTCCAACTCTGATCATTGCCACATAGATCATTATAGCCTCACCTCCTTGCTTATCTGTTACCTCCCATTTTTACAGTGAGAAACCTGGCTTACTTGGGAAATTTTTCTGTTAATATTAGAGTAGTGAGTGTTTGACATTTGCTTCTGTGGTTAAGTTTAGGGAGAGTTTAGCTGTAGGGTATTTCTTCAAACTAGAAATGACCCTTCTACCCTAAATGTTTCTGCTAGTTTTGAAACTTAAAATAGGTTGCAGAAACAAACTTGATCTTAACCAGAATTTTCTTCAATCCACATTTTGAAATTGATTTTCCGATTAAATTATTCTGATATTGCCAGGTAAGCTGTTCCTTGGGTATGCATTTCTTCTTTCAGTTTTTTTTCTGAGAGCTAAAGGACCCTGAGAATACTGGAGGTGGGAAAGGAGGGGAAAGGCATGTTCACATGTGGAATAGGAAAGGTCCATTTACCGACCTTCAGCTAGCCTTTCAAAGTGCCTATATAAGTCCCAAGGAGTAGATGCCTTCCTTGGCAATTGTAACCCAAATACAAGTTTTAACCTTTCAGTTTTAGTCAAGAAAGTTGGTGTGCTGATGCAAAAAGTGCTCTGATTAACAGCATTGCCATGTGCATTGCATATGAATCAGCAATTTAACAACATGAAATTGTGTCGAGCATAATTTTAAAATTATATAATAGATCTTAGAGACAGTGTTTCTCAAGTCTATAAGTTTGACAGTAGGGAGATTTTCTTTCAAGAAAAGAATTATTCAGTGTGCGCCTACATAGCCGCCACTTAGATTCTACAATTAATATTTTGCTATATTTGATTAAATGTTTTCTGTAAAAGAAAAATATTATGTGCCCTTTAGGTTTGTGGGAATAATTGTTAAAGTGTATGAGCAAACCTGGAAAGAAATATATAGATCTATAATGCAACTATAAAACATAGCAGATGTATAAATTAGTAGTTAACAGATACTAAAATGCAAATATGGTACTACTATTATGGTTTTATGGCTTCTTTTGAGTGGCATGTCTATACTATCACATGCTGTGTTCATGCACTTCAAACTGCAGTTTTCAAACTGCTTTAAATCCTGCTATTATAGCACATAGCAACGCTATTTGACTTTCATTTGGCACAAAACACATTTATATATTGTTTGCTTCTGTTCTTTTCTATAATCCCCAGGCAACAAAACTAGATCATTTGCCAGTAATCCGGCAATGTGTTCCTATACTATGAGGTAGTCATATAGCTGATCTAGACTATCCTTACAGTGAAATGAGAGTATTGTAAAGGTTTTGTAGCAAGCTCCCATACCCCCCTGAGAATTATGCACAAACCCCAGAGTTTTAAAAAATGTCTGAATTGAGGGAAGACATGGCTTTAAGTACCACTTGGCCACCTACTGTTGGTATAACATTGATATAGTTTCATCTTGTGGATTGCCAGCTTCCTTAGAGAATGAAAATGTTGAATTATGTTATTATTATTTTGAGATGGAGTTTTGCGTTATCCCCCAGGCTGGAGTGAAGTGGCACGATCTTGGCTCACTGCAACCTCCGCCCCCCAGGTTCAAGCAGTTCTCCTGCCTCAGCCTCCTGAGTAGCTGGGATGACAGGTTCCTGTCACCACACCCGGCTAATTTTTGTATTTTAGTAGAGACGGGGTTTCCCCATGTTGGCCGGGCTGGTCTCAAACTCCTGACCTCAGGTGATCCACTAGGATCACATAGGCCACTGCACCCGGCCTATGTGATTATTAATTATCACTTCTAGCCGTGATGATTCTGTCTGGTGCTGGAGTATTTGAACCAGATGGCTCGTGATACCACTTGGTTATTATCTCCATAATACTTTGATATTTTGTTGGACTGCAAAGTGAAAGATTCTCAAAATTCTTGTCAGTGAATATTGAACCCTAGTGAAATGTATGGTTCTGTATCAGTTCCAAAATGTAACCACTTTCTCTAGCCTTAGATTCCCATTAAGGGAAAGGGAATGCTCCTTGATTATGTCATTACCATAGTAACAGGCAAAGCTAGAGGGCTTTGATGCTGAAGCAAGATACTCCATAAATATGGTTAAGAAGATCTGGGGAGTCTGGAATAGTTGTTTCCTTTATATTCCAGAGTATAAATGAATTTGAGCTGGGATCTATTGATTTAAAATTTCTTTAGGTAAATTTGCTTGCACATGGAGTGCACATTGACTCTCATTTATGGAGTTTCAGGAAGCAGTAGAACAAATGCATAAACATGTATGAACAGCCATGTTTAACTGGGAGCCTGCATTTAGAAGTGAAGTATCTAATCTTAGGTTAAATTAGGATAGGGAAGGATGTTCGCAAGATATTTTGAAGCTTGTTCTGGTCATGTTGAGAACATCATAGAACAGTTGAGCCTTACTAGACATCTTAGCTAGAGAATAGAGTCTTGAATAAGTGATCTTCCATATATTCCTGTTGGTATTGACATACAGGTTTCCTCATGATATAGTAATCCCTGATCAGGGATCTAGAAGCCTGTATTCATTTAAGGGCCTCAGGTTTAACATACTGTGTGCTTTTCAACACCACACCACACCACACCGCACCACACCATGCAAAGTGCTTTCAAGGCTACAAATTTGGCTTAGATCTGCTTAAGTGAGCTCCTATGCTTTAGTAATGGTAGACGGCCAATTATTAAAAACAATGAAGACAATTGCACCTCTAGGCAGTAGTAGCAATTGCCACAGTACCTTGAATCTTGAAGTATTTTCACAACAGGATGACCATTAGCCACAAATTTAGTGTCAGCCCTTAAGATGGATATTGGTTTGGCCCATATTTTCATGTAGTTGTTTTTCTTAACTTGTCTAATCATCACATGATACTGCCAGGGCTTGTTATTACAGGACCTTAGGGAAATCAAGCAGGCTAGAAAGTAGAGACAAGCATTATGTCTAATGCTTCAGGTTATACTACCTAGGTTTTTTGTTGGGGTTTTTATAACACTTTTGGTATCCTACTGGTCCTTTTGGTAGCCTACTGAGCCCTATCTTTCTTCTCAAGGACATTCTGAGTATGTGAGACCTGAAGACTGCAAACAGCTTTAAGAGGCTCCAAATTCAGCAGATCTTTCCCTTTGAGAATCTGGCCAAGCTCCAGCTAATCTACCTGGATGGGTTGCCCGCCACCTGGAGAAAGAGGTACTTTGGGGAATTTATTGTTGTAGGGCTCTGTCTTTGGCTTTAACTTCCTACTACTCTCCTTTTAAAGCAGACAAGTCTGCTCATGGTGGCTCCTGCCTGTAATACCAGGGCTTTGGGAGACTGAGCTGGGGGGATTGCTTGAGGCTAGGAGTTCAAGACCCCCATCTCTACAAAAAATAAAATTAGCCAGGTATGGTGACGTGTGCCTGTAGTCCTACCTACCTTGGAGGCTGAGACAGCAGGACTGCTTGAGCCCAGGAGTTCAAGGCTGCAGTGAGCCATGATTAGCCACTGCACTCCAGCCTAGGTAGCAGAGTGGGACCTAGTCTCTTGAAAGAAAAGAACATGAGCCAGTTTTCATCAATTCCTATACTTTTTCATTTGCACATACACATACATTTTAACTTTTCATAATTAGTTTAGCCTGTTTCATTTATCTATCAGAGCTGGGCTCCACTGAGGTCTGTAAAGGCAAGCGTACTTGATCCCCATTTCATAAATGAAGAATGAGAGATGGAAAGCAATAAATTATTTCCTTTCTCACCACATAGCTAGTTAGCAAGAGAGATATAATGAACTTAACACCTTTTGATTAGTGGAGTTTTAAGTTATTCCCACCTTCCTTTGGCAGGAGGGTATTAAGTTCTCAGGATTTGTTTACAAATAAGACCAACTTCATCTGTGTTAGCTCTGTTTTGGTAGGCGTAATTCCATTATCACTGCCATTTCCTTGTTTTAAGAAGTTGAAATTTTAACTTGAAAAGCAATTAAAATTGTTAAAAAGTGGAATAGGAGAGCCCCGGAGGAGCCGTATAAGGAATTTACTGAATCTCTAGTCTTCTGTACCTTGTTTTTCCTTCTGTGTAGATTTGCTTAGCTGTTGTTATAAATTGAGTTCTTCTATATGCTTGTGACCATTCTTGGTTTCTCCGAATACCGTAGAACTTTGGTGGTGTCCTATTATACAGGTTGTTGAAGAAATGTTACCATGTGGATTGTGTAGAAAACAATTCTCTTCATCTTGGCAATATTATGGCATGGCACTATTTATTTTTTATTTTTTTTTATTTTTTGAAACGGAGTTTTGCTCTTCTAACCCAGGCTGGGGTGCAATGGCGCGATCTCGGCTCACCGCAACCTCCGCCTCCTGGGTTCAGGCAATTCTCCTGCCTCAGCCTCCTGAGTAGCTGGGATTACAGGCACGCGCCACCATGCCCAGCTAATTTTTGTATTTTAGTAGAGACGGGTTTCACCATGTTGACCAGGATGGTCTCGATCTCTTGACCTCGTGATCCACCCGCCTCGGCCTCCCAAAGTGCTGGGATTACAGGCGTGAGCCACCGTGCCCAGCCGGCATGGCACTATTTAAAGTACAAATTAAAAGAGAGGAATGCTATAAAACTAGCTGACAGGCACTTTGATTGAGGTGGATTGCTCAGTTCTTAAAATAGTGCTTTACAAAAGAAGCCAGAGGCAATATGGAGAATTCCTACAGAATTCATAGGGTTAGACCACATTGGACGTTTTCTATGTGGCTTCATGACTCTCTCAGTTGAGAAAACATTAGCTTCTCTTTCCATTAGTTTCAACTTCTTGATTTCTTGGATCCCCCCCCATTATATTTTGTGCTGAGAACACAAGGGCATTAATAATCCACATTCTAGAGGATCGCTCATTAATAAAGACTGGAGAATAAAATGTAGCATGGAAATATTTGTAATTATTGAGTTCTAAATTGCTCTTGGAAATGAGGGAAAGCATACAGAATACAGCTGTGACGAACAGGAGAATTCTTTTGCTAGGCTGGTAGCCAGAATACAACAGCTTGGCACAGCTGTAAATGTCCACTCCTCAATCCACATGAAGAAAAGGGTAAACGTGGTTGAACTCAACCACTAGTTGCCCATTCGGACAGACTTTCCCAGTGTACTACATTTCAATACTTTTTCTTTTGTCTCTTTTTCAGATCTTCTTCAGAAGAACAGGCTTGTTGCTTTATACAGTGTTAGTGACCCATTCCTTGACGATCCCTAGGTGGAGATGGGGCATGAGGATCCTCCAGGGGAAAAGCTCACTACCACTGGGCAACAACCCTAGGTCATGAGGTTCTGTCAAGATACTTTCCTGGTTCCAGATAGGAAGAAAAAGTCTCAAAGACAACCACCACATGTCAAGGTGCGTAAGCTGTCCCTAAAAGAATAATCAGTAGTCTTAATTTTGATTTTGTTTTCCAGTATACATTGCACTTAGCTTTTCATTGAGGTTGTATTCATCATTATTCTGCATATGATTTGGTGAAGACAGCTTCCTAACTAACCTGGGAAGCAACTGGGTGTGAGATTGGTTAAAATGATGATGTAAAGAGGGTAGCAGGTTTTATGTGTTCGGGTGTATGGAGTGGGACTCTAGCGTGTGGTAGAGGCTTACAGCTAAATTGTACTTTATTTTAGGAGAACATGGACAACTGTCACATCAGTGACACTGATCACATAGGCAAATCATTCTGTTCCATCTGGTCCCCAAAGTCTCTCTTAAAGCCTTACGGAAAAACTTTGCTGATCATTTACATACTTCAAGAAGGTTACAACACAAGTGAGAGGTATGTCTTTTTATGCTATGATTGCTGATTGATGGAAGCCGCATAGATACAAAAGGGCACCTGACTAAAAATGGCACAAAGTTATCTGTCATCAGGCAGGAGCTTAAAGAACCAGGACCCTATATTCTCTAGATCAGTGATGGGAGAGGCTGATTTTTGAGTGAGGACTGGCAAATAAAGGTGACTCATTCAGTGCAGTAAATTCTGATCATATAGGCTTTGCCCAGGATTCTTCATAAAGAGTGGGTACATATAAATTTCATGAAATATTTTCATGGGTAAGAACTCATGAAATATTATAATTGACTAGAAAGACCTGTAGATTTAGAAATAGAGAAAGTTACTAACAGAAATTGTTAGAAAGCCTATGAACTAGAAAGCTAAGTTGAGAGTTATCTAGGAAGATCTATTGTACTCAGAATCTTCAGGAAAATTATCCTAGGGCCAGTATCCTATGTGAATTTTCTTTTTTCTTTTTGGATTTTAGCTGAAATGTTAAACAACCTATGTGAATTTCCTTATTGTGAGAATATTTGCCTCCCAGAGTGACTCACCTTTATCTCAAAGAGAAATATTACGAGTTTTGGAAATGCTGCTCTATGGCTGTGTTTTGTTAGTCCTGAGCCAGGAGACTTAAATAAAGTAAACTTGAGGTGGTCCTAAAACATTGAAGTGAGCCTTAAACTTTGAAAAGACCTTATCTTTTTTCCTCTCACGTCTATTGTTTATTTTTGTGATCTCAGTTACTAATCATTTAAAGGGACTCTTTTTTAGCTGATTGGCACTTAAAACAGGATTCTAGTCTTTAACTAAAGGTATATGGCTATGACTGGTGGTGGTGTCTATAGTGACTCATCAAGTGGTACTTGGCAAGACATTTTCCTATTTATGCCAGTTTCCTGGTCTTTGAATGAGGAAATTTTCTCTCTAAAGACCTGAAAGTTTTGACTTTATAGGTTTTAAAGTTCTGTGGAAACATTTTCTATTGCTTATTAATTTGAATCTTAGGTAATTGTAGCACAGTATTCAATACTTATGGCATTTACATGGTTTATCTCATGTTTTTTTATAGCTCTTCAAATCGTTCCTATCTGCCAAATCATTATCCTTCCTACAAGCAGTGCAGAGAGCTGAGTCTTCAACAGGTCCAAGAAATTTGAACATAATGAAAGAAGTCAGCCTTCCTACCTGAAGATCAACATACATACCTGGCATTCTAGCACTTAAGGATAGTGGAATGAAGTAAATTTTTGGTGTTGCAGTCCTGTGAGGATCACTTCAGAACTGTTATAACAGCTGTTTTTTGGGAGCCGGTGTTGGATAGGGTGTGTTGGTCTAATGTTAATTGGGGCTAAATGTGAGATAGAAAGATGACCAGTCTTCTATGTTACCGACTGGGTTCATTGAAGCAACTCAAAGACATTACGGTCTTCTTACTAGTTGTATCACAGAAGAATTTAGCCTTTGCTTGTGTGTTCTATGTCTTCACTGTATAGGCCCTCTGTCATTCTTAGGGCCTTAAACACTGAAAAGCTTAAAACACAATTTCTGCTTTCTGCTGAAAGGTTAACCCTTTCTCATCTCCATTTGTGAGAGACTATCGTCAGTTAAGATTAGTGTAAAAAGAAAACTAAACTCTGAAGTAGCCATTATAAAAGTGTGAGAATGAAGTCAGTTTTCTAAAGAGTTGGGGAAAGGTGATGCTAAAGGAGGGGATTGACCAAGTTCTATCAAAGAGCCCTTAATGAAAATATTTAGTCATCTGTGACATCCCATTTGGCTCTTCTAGAAATCCTAGTAAATAGTTGTAACAGAATGTTAAGAGGCACAGAGTGTGTGTTTTAAAGTCTCTGATAGACTTACCTGCTTGTGAGGGTTAAATGAAATTGTGTATGTATAGTGTTCACCTAGTGCAGTACCTGGCACATGACAAGTTAAAGGTAACCCGAGAAGACTCATAAGTTCATTTCATGCAACATAAGTGACCACTAGCACTGTCAGGTACCAGGCAGAGTTGGTATGCTCTGGTTCTATGTAAGAAATCCCTAAGGTAAAAGTTTGTAAATAGAAGAACATCTGTGTTGGTGTTGGTGGTTGTTACAGTTATTATTATTGTAGTAGTATAAGTAGTATTGGTAGTAATAATAGCTTATTATAATGACTAATGACACTTTTTGTTTTTTTTTTTAACCTTTTGTGACGCTTTTCATACCTCTTGTGCCCCTCACAGTATCTTGTCTCTTCTGCTACTTACTACCTCTGGATGTCTGCATTTGCTTATCTCTTGCACTCGTGTGTATTTCTTTGTCTTTGTTCTTTGTTCTCTTTGTTCTTTGTTCTCTTTGTTCTTTGTTTCTCTATATTTCTTCCTTTTGTTGTTCGTTTTCTATCTAAAGTGTGTCTTACCCGTTTCCGTGTTTTCTCTTGCTAATTTCTTTCATGTGTGCCTTTGCCTCATTTTCTCTTGTTCACAGAGAGTGGTCTGTGCCTTGTCTTAGACATACGTCTCATTTTTCATTTTGTTGCTGTTTCTCTTTGCTCTCCTAGATGTGGTGCCTTGTCTTAGACATACGTCTCATTTTTCATTTTGTTGCTGTTTCTCTTTGCTCTCCTAGATGTGGTGCCTTGTCTTAGACATACGTCTCATTTTTCATTCTGTTGCTGTTTCTCTTTGCTCTCCTAGATGTGGTGCCTTGTCTTAGACATACGTCTCATTTTTCATTCTGTTGCTGTTTCTCTTTGCTCTCCTAGATGTGGTGCCTTGTCTTAGACATACGTCTCATTTTTCATTTTGTTGCTGTTTCTCTTTGCTCTCCTAGATGTGGCTTTTCTTTCACGCTTTATTTCATGTCTCCTTTTGGGTCACATGCTTTGTGCTTTTTATCTGTTTCTTGTTCTGCCTACCTCTCCTTTCTCTGCCTACCTCTTTTATCTCTTTGTGAACTGTGATTATTTGTTATCCCTTCCCCTTATTTGTTGTAAATTTCACCTTTTTCTGAGTCTGGCCTCCTTTCTGCTGTTTACACTTTTTAATCTCACATTTCTCATTTCTACATTTCCTTTCTGCCTCTCTTGGGCTATTTTCTCTCTCTTTCCTCCCCTGTGTTCCTCTGTGTCTCTTGCTGTTTGTGATTTTCTATTTCAGTATTAATCTCTGTTTGCTTGTGTTTCTTCTCTGCTTCTTCCCTTTCTACTCACCTTTGAGTATTTCAGCCTCATCATGAGTCTGTCTCCCTCTCTTTGATTTCATGTGTTCTTCTCTACTTAAATATTTCTTTGCATATGTGGGCATGTGTACATGTATGTGTGTCATGTGTGGCAGAGGGGCTTCCTAACCCCTGCCTGATAGGTGCAGAACATTGGCTATCAGAAGTAAGCATTGTGGAGTGGTTCCATACGCCAGGCTGCTATGTGAGATGATCCAAGACCAAAACAAGGCCATAGGATCTAGACTGCAGTAAAACCCAATACTCAAGTAGGACAGAAGGTGGAAGTCTCATATGGATAGAAGGCCCAAAGTAGAAGACAGATGGTTTGAAACTTGAGACTCGAGGACTAAGGGAAAGCCCATGTTCCAAGATAGATAGAAGCCTCTGTCCTGAAACCAACAAAAGCCTCAAGAGCCAAGGAAACAGAGGATGGCCTGAATTGGACAGAAGGCCTGTGTTGGATGGAAGATTCAAGTCTTGAGTTAGAAGGCTTAAGACCTGTGATAGGACACGTACGTGGAAGGCCTGAGACTGAGACTTGTGACACAAGGCCAAAGACCTAAGATTAGCCCCAGGTTGTAGGTGGAAGACCTACAACCCAAGGATGGAAGGCTCCTGACACAAAGCTTACCTAGGTGGATAGAGGACGCAAGTGAAACAGATACCTCAAGACTAAAGGCCAGAATCTGGAGGCCCATGACCCAGAACCCAGGAAGAATAGAAGCTTGAAGACCTGGGGAAATCCCAAGATGAGAACCCTAAACACCACCTCTTTTCTATTGTTATACTTCCTACTCTTAGATATTTCCAGTTCTCCTGTTTCTCTTTAAGCCTGATTCTTTTGAGATGTACTTTTTGATGTTGCCAGTTACCCTAAAGGAACATATCTTTAGGTTGACAGTATTATGCCTGGGCCAGTGTTGAGCCAGTTTTAAATCACAGTTTTTACCTCTTTGTTAGGCTTTAGTGTTTTGTAAACTTCTGTTTCTATTCACATCTATTCCACTTGAGAGAGACACCAAAATCCAGTCAGTAACTAATCTGGCTTATGTTATTCCGCTCAGGAGCAAGCATTCATATAGGTGATATTATATTTCAGTCTTCCCTTTTAACATCAGAAGCCCTAGACTGATGAGAAGATAAAATGGTCAGGTTGTTGGGGAAAAAATGTGCCAGGCTATCTAGAAAAAATGTAAAGAGATGCTCCAGGTCAATGAGAAGAATTAGACAAGAAATACACAGATATGCCAGATTTCTGAGAAGCACCTGCCAGCAACAGCTTCCTTCTTTGAGCTTAGGTGAGCAGGATTCCTGGGGTTTGGGATTTCTAGTGATGGTTATGGAAAGAGTGACTGAGCCTGGGACAAAGTGAGGTCCCAAGGAGACAGCCTGAACTCCCTGCTCATAGTAGTGGCCAAATAATTTGGTGGACTGTGCCAACCCTACTCCTGGGTTTAATACCCATCTCTAGGCTTATCTTAAGAAAACCTCGGACTATTTAGCACATTTAATATTTTCCTTGATTTTTTTCTTCCCGTTTATGTGGGAAGTTGATTTAAATGACTGATAATGTATATGACAGCACTGTAAAAGAGAGAAAAACCAAGGCGTGCTCCTTAATAGTGTATTGGGAATCATGCACAGTTAACATTTGAAAGTGAAGTGTAAGTTGTGAAACATTATGTAAATCAGGGGTCCACAGTTTTTCTGTAAGGGGTCAAATCATAAATACTTCAGAATCGTTTCTGTTACATATTCTTTTTTTAAACAACCTTTTTATAAGGTTAAAATAATTCTAAGCTTTTGAGCCAGTTGGATTTGGCCTGCTGTTCATAGCTTACCACCCCCTGAAGTATTATTTGTTATTCAGAGAAAATGTCTGAATACTACTGATTTCCTGTTCTGTGTCTGCCCTGTGCTAGGCACTAAAAATGCAATGATTATTTGTGATCACATCCGGGTGACCTGAAGAAAAATAGTGAATGTGCTTTGTAAACTATAAAGCACTTGTATTCTATTGTGATAATCATTGGGGATACAAAGAAAGGAGCAAGCAAAAAGGATCTAGTACTATGCAGACGCTAGGAATTAAGTGTTTGATAAATGAAATTGTATGTATTTTGAGGCTAATTTGTTTCTGCTGCTCTGGTGATTTTGACTAAAAATGCAGTATTCCAGGTATTAGAAATGAAAACACATGGAAACTGCTTTTAAACTTTAAAATATACTGTATACAAGGAACTAAGCTTATTGTGGTCACCTATAATGTGCCAGATACTACTATGGGCACTAGAGATCACAAAGGGGAAAAAACGTTCTTAGAACAAAAAGTTTCAGAAAGGTGCATATTAAAGTGCTTTGTAAACTAAAGCACGATACAAATGTCAATAGGCTACATATTTATGAATGAATGAATATTAACTGCCTCTTACATACCAGCTATTGTTTTGGGTACTGTGAAATACAAGATTAATTCTCCTATGTAATCGGAGGAAAATTTATCCTCTATACTATTTAGATATAAGGAATGAGATATTGCTTAAGCAATCAAGACTTTAGCGGTGAGGTCAAGTTAAATTATTACTGGTATATTTTCCCAGGTCACCTGGGAAGAGATAATATGAGGTAATGATGTAATAGATATGAGATCCAGACCAAAAGTCACTTAATTAAGCTTGCGAATGTGGTTTCTAAATTATAAGGCACTTGTAAATGTAAAAAAAAATCGATATTTTCTTTATGAATAAAACTTTCTGTAAGATAAGTATTGTCTCTACAAAATTCTCATTGTATACTTAAACCACAATGAGAAGGGTTCTATAAGTAGTTATACAAATTAAGGGCTTAAATACTTGTTAAATCGATCAATTTTGATTGCCTACTATGTTAACTCACTGTTAAAGGCACTGAAAATTTATCATATTGCATTTATCCACAGCCAAAAATAACGCAATACCTATGTTAGCATTTTGTGAACGCTAAGGCACCATATAAATGTAACTATTGCTTTTCTCACTTGGTGCTGAGTACTAGGTTTATAAAATTGTATGATAGTTGTTATATTGTGCAAATAAAGCAGGAAAGTTTGAGTAACAATGATTAACTTTTAAATATTCATATGCAAGGGATTGGTTGTTTGAAGAATACCAGTATAGTAGCTAACGACTGTGTGCCAATCTCATTGCTAGGCACTGGGGATGCAAAGATAAACCATCTTTATGCGTTCTGGGTAGCAGAAGAAAGTATGTGTAAAATCAATTTATAATTTCTAAACTGCCACCCATATATAAGCAATACCTGCTGATGATCATTGATTACTCTTATCCTTAGAGATAACAACTGGGGCACAAAAATTTATTATCATTATTGAACGTACAACAGAAACCTATGTGTAAATTTACAAAGTCTACAGTTCTATATAGATAGGAATGAACTACACTGGTTTACTGAATGGTGATTACTTTCTGTGGAGCTCAGAACTACATGTTCTAGGATATAAAAATGATGTTATCATTATGGAGTGCTCACAGAAGGAAATGAAGTAATTAATAGGTGTGAGATCCATACCAAAAGTCACTTAACAGGTTTATTCAGTGATGAAAGCGTGGGATAAATGGACTTGTATAAGGCAGTGTACTAAGCTAAGTAGAGAAATAAAGTCCTGTCCAGAAGGATACATGCTCCCTGGCCTGACTGAAGAGATGGAAATTTTTTGTAAAAAGCAAGGTATTGTAGTCTTCCATCCAGTTTCTTAAATTCTGGTGATAGAAATGAATTAGAACCACCTTGGCCTGGCTTACAGGCAGTAAAGGAGTAAAAATAAAGGCCTCAGGTTTGCTTTTTGATTCATTTGATGAACAAAGCATCTTTTATGTGGAATATACCATTCTGGGTCCTGAGAATAAGAGATCACTGACAGCTGAAGATAGAAATATATCTTCGGTTTGATTGTGTAAATAATATTTCAGTGCCTATTCTTTGCAAGGCACTATGCTTGGTAAATTAGTAAATTAAATAGGTCTGGCCCAGAAGACCCACTCAATTGCCTTTGAGATAAAAAAAAAAAAGAAAAAGGCAAGTTTCTTTCAAAATAAAGAGACATTTTTCTTACTTTCAGGAATCCCTCAAATCACTTGCTCATTGGCTTAGTTTGAAACCAGGAGACTGATAAAAGGGCTCAGCGTTTGTTAATGTTTAATTCATTAATTAAACATTCTGTTCTTATTACAGTTAAATGGTTCAAGATTAAACAACTAGTTTTAAAGGTATTTGCTCATTGACCTGGATTAGAGACAGGAAGACATATGAGCAACAAAAAAGATTCTTTTACATTTACCATATTTAGTAAAAATTTATTAAAACTGAATAAAGTGCTGTTCTTAAGTGCTTGAAAGACCCAAACCAAAATGCACTTTATCTCATCTTATGGTAGAAACATAAGAATAAATTCTATAAGAGATTGTGTTTCTTTCTTTAGTTGAGAAAAAACTTCATTGAGTGGCTGTGATATGTTCAATGCTAAGGAAAAATTAAAGAGATCATCCTTGGCATGCTCTGTATTGGAATAAGAGAGGGCGTTTTTTATTTTTTCATTCATACGAATATTGATAAAGATGATATTAAATGCTAAATGAAATATATCTGCTCCGAAAGGCATTTATTCTGACTCAGAGATGCAAGAAAAGCATAAGTGATAACCTACATCAAACAGAAGTGACTGTTACGTCACCCACTGTGTTTAAATCCTAGACAGAAAACAAAAAAGATCATGACTAAAAGACACTTGCTTATTAATTGGCTTGGAGACTACAATATAGGAGAAAGTCTGGTTTATTATTTTTAATTTATTCATTCATTCTACAAATATATTTGGGTGCCGGTAGTACTTGGTATAAGGTTTTTGGTAGGTTCTTACTTGGCCCCAGAGACATGAGGAAAAAAAATGCATGTTCCCAGAGAACGCCTGATATTTTCCTTTTGGCCTGTTTTCTTGTTAGGGGCATGGCTTAGTCCCTAAATAACATTATGTGGTTTAATTCCTACTCCATATCTCTTCTACCACTCTGGCCACTACAATAAGCAGGTAGCTGGGTTTTGTAGTGAGCTTGCTCCTTACGATGCAGGAACTCTCCTTATAATAGACTGTTGATTTTCCTAGCCCATCCCTCATGAAAAATGACTGACCACTGCTGGGCAGAAGGAGGGATGATGACCAACTAATTCCCAAACCCCAGTCTCATTGGCACCAGCCTTGGGGAACCACCTATACCTGAGGTACAGTTGGTTTTGAAGTGCATTTACAAGATTTGTCTGTCTTCAGTTTTTTACTTTTTATGTGCTAACACATACATACTCTGCCTAAATAGATCTCTTTCAGAAACAATCTTCAGATAACACATGGCAGAATGGAAATGGAGACATGGTTTCTCTTGCAACAGCTTCTCAACTTATATCTTAGAAATGTTCTCCTTTTTAATCATTAGATTTTCTCAAGAAGGGCATTTTATAGTAGAAGAATATCAGTGGATGAAAACAGCTTAACATTTTACCATGCTTAAGTTTTAAGAATAAAATAAAAATTGGAAATAATTGGCCAAAATTGAAAGGAAAGTTTTTTTTTAAAGTTCTCTAAATGTAGACCTAACTGGGCTTTGGCCTTTTCCATTTTTAAATCACTCACAGAGGGTGGGACAGGAGGAAGAGTGAAGGAAAAGGTCAAACCTATTTCTAAGGGCAACCTTCCTTTGTTCTGAATTGGCCTTAAGAACATTAGCTGCTCAAGGTCTAAATTGCTTCATGCAGTTCCAATAACTGATAATTGTTGAGATGAGGACAAAATTCTTTGTCCTTACTAGTTTGCTTCACATTTTTGAAAAGTAATTATTTTTGTCCAGTTGCTCATCAAATAAACCTTGTGTTAGGTAAGAATGGAATGTATTAAGTGGATCAATGTGACCCCTCTATTGTAAGACTATCTTAAAGCTGAAGCCAAAATTGCTTCAAAGGAAGACTTTATTGTTCATTGTAGTTCATACATACTTTCAAAGCATCTAAACTGTAGTTTCCATGGCAAGCCAATTACATCCATAAGTGGAGAAGGAAATTGATAAATGTCAAAGTATGATTGGTGGAGGGAGCAAGGTTGAAGAGAATCTGGGGTTGAAATTTTCTGGTTTCCATTCTGTACATTTTTAGACATCAGATTAGAAATATTAATGTTTGTCTTTTAATGTGTGGTATCACCTGGACTCAGTAACATCCCTTTCTTCAGGTGGGGATGGGGAATGCATTATTGGAAAATGGAAAGAAGAAAGTAACTAAAAGCCTTCCTTTCACAGTTTCTGACATCACTACCACTACTGATTAAACAAGAATAAGAGAACATTTTATCATCATCTGCTTTATTCACATAAATGAAGTGATGAATAAATATACTTTTATGCAGACACAAGGAATTAAGTGGCTTCATCACTGCCCTTCAACCTCAAAGAGAATTTATTCCAGAATGCTAAGATAAATGGAAGACTCTTGAATTTGTGAACCGATTTGAAATGCAGAATCTCTTTTGAATCTTTGCTGTTTTGAAGACTGAAAAACATTGTTCAGCATGTGTGACCACCAAAAAGCAATCTTAAGCCATCTAGATGTCACAACTGAAGCAAACTGGGGAGTTGGTTGCTATTGTAAAATAAAATATACTGTTTTGAAAACTTGGTATTTTGATGTGACAATTTCTCACTATCCTTCTTAGCCACACTAATTACCCTAAGTTTTTTGTTGGTTGGTTGGTTTTTTTTTTTGGAGATGGAGTCTCACTTTGTTCCCCAGGCTAGAGTGCAGTAGTGCCATCTCGGTTCACTGCAACCTCTGCCTCCCAGGTTCAAGCGATTCTCTTGCCTCAGCTTCCTGAGTAGCTGGGATTACAGTCGAAAGCCACCACGCCTGGCTAATATATTTTTAGTAGAGACAGGGTTTCGCCATGTTGGCCAGGCTGGTCACGAACTCCTGACTTCAAGTGATCCTCCTGTCTCAGCCTCCCAAAGTTCTGGGATTACAGGCGGGAGCCACTGTGCCTGAACTCATTTCTTTTTTTTTCTTAATTTGATTGTATAAATAATTTATTTCTCTTCACAGCATCATATATGCATTATAAAAGGCTATGGAAACAAAAGAGGAGGATGATCGAGACAGAATTATAGCAGTAGAAAGGAAAACAGAAACCAGGGCACACAGTCCCGACACCAGAACAGAGAATTTGGGAAGAAAATTGTTCTGAAATAAAACTGGCCTCCCTGTGTCTATCAGAAAACATTTCCAAAGCTCACATAGGAAGGCCAACTTACTCTATGGGAAAACCATTCACTCGCCAAAGGGCAGAAAGCATAATAAGTCACCTATTGATATACTGGTGGTGACGTGACCACTCCAAGGTGATTTGATCTGTGCTTCCTCTGCTGGGTCAGAGATGAAATGGGTATTATTAGGTCAAACATTACAGAAATCAATTAATATCTAGACCCATATGTTTGGAATTTTAAATTATCTTAGCCTACTGATTGGTTTGGATGAGCCCACCAGCTGCAGATGTGGCATTTTTTTTTTAAACAAGGGATGTCTTATGTAATACTGCGTGATGATGGGTTTTCAGACATGTTAAAAAAAAAAACTTACAAATGAAGATTTACCTTAGAAATATTCACCTTAGGAAAAAAGACTTTGCTCTGCCCTTTTATATTCCTTACGCTGCAAGTAGCAACATGTTCAGATTTCTAATTTGGTTCACTGTGGCCTATCTGGTTTAAGTATTTCATTAAATATGTCTCGTTATTTGATGTCATGCATCAAAAAATAAAACCCCACCTTGTTGCAAAAGCTGACCTCATTGCGTGGAATTAAAAGAGAAGGAAAAACACAAGGATGAAGTCTTTCCGAATTCATTCTTGTGGGAACTGGCCTATGGAGCCAGCCAGCACTTTGGGCAAGTGCAAACAACGAGTGCTTGAGATAAAAGAAAGTGTGACGTCATGGTCACTGGTACTCAGGCACTTCACAGTTTACTTGAAAGAGGCTTTGGAAAATAAAGTGAAAGAAGAATAAATACATATTTTTAATGATGTCATTTTAAAAATCTTATAATCAGGACTGTGTCTTGGTTTGCAGAAGTTATTTACCCTGAAACACAGTTTCAAAAGGGAAACTTAAAACATACTGTTGGATGTTTTATTTCCTCTTAGAATCCATGTTTTCAGGTAGAATTATGACTTTCCCCCATTGTCACACATTTCTTTCTTTTTTTAAGCTACCTTAACCACCCAGTTTGGGTAAATGATTTGAAGTCTTCTTACAGCTTCACTTGCTTTGGTCAAGGATACTGAGAAGCACAAACCCAATAAAAAATGTAAGAAGCAAAAAACCATTGAACAAAAGTGGGAGAGGAGTAGGGTATAAATAAACCGTAAAGCTGTGGGAATTAAGCACTCCTGAAAGAGGCCCAGACCCTGAGTAGGTGAAGGGATCTTTTTTTTTTTTTTAATGTTTATTTATTTATTTTTTTATTTGAGAGGAAAAGAGAGGAAGAAAAAGAGGGAGAGAGAACAGGAATATTGCTTTATTCTATAAATAGGTATTAATAATGGCCGATCATTTTTTTTGTATTTAAAGTGGAGAATGTATATTTTATGTATCTAAAGTGGAGAGCTCTACAAGTACTTATTAAGTTTACTTGTTCCAGATCTGAGTTCAAATTCTGGATATCCTTATTAATTTTCTGTCTCGTTGAGTCTAAATCTCTTTATGGGTCTTAGGTATCTGGGTGTTAGGATGCGTTGATCCTTATGCCACTCTATCTTTGTTGCTTTGAAATCTGTTTTATCAAATGCATGAATTGCAACTCCTTTTTGTTTATTTATTTATTTTTGTTCTCCATTTGGTTGGTAGATCTTTCTCCAACCCTTTGTTTTTAGTCTTTGTGTATCTTTGGATATAAAATGGGTCTGGATGTAGTATATCGTTAGGATTTGGCTGTATCTTTTGATTGGGGGATTTAGTCGGTGAAGGGATCTTTAGTGTTTCTAGAATTCTGAATGATTAAATACTCAAATATTAGATTGGTGACTTTGTAGGCAAATGAAACAACACAGTATTCTATTGGCAGGAGTTCCTTCAGCTTTCTTGGAAATTAAACTGGAAACTATGGGTTTTTTTGTTTTTGTTTTTTGAAGAAAGCCTTAACCTGTTATGAGCCACGTGGTTACTCAGTACATGTCCTTATTTATTTATTTATTTATTTATTTATTTATTTATTTATTTATTTATTTATTTTTATGACAGTCTTGCTCAGCCACCCAGGCTGGAGTGCACTGCACTGATCTCAGCTCACTGCAACCACTGTCTCCCGAGTTCATGCAATTCTCCTGTCTTAGCCTCTTGAGTAGTTGGGATTACAGGCACTCCATCATGCCCGGCTAATTTTTGTAATTTAGTAGAGATGGGGTTTCACCATATTGGCCTGGCTGGTCTTGAACTCCTGACCTCAGGTGATCTGCCCACCTCAGCCTCCCGAAGTGCTATGATTACAGGTGTGAGACACCATTCCCAGCCTGGTACATATACTGTTAAAACTGATGCCTGAACAACTCTAGCCTATGTGTTAACAGTTGAATTTTGTCATTATTTTATTTATTTATTTATTTATATTTTTTATTGCGTTTTGGGTTTTGGGGTACATGTGCAGAACATGCAACATAGTTGCATAGGTAAACAAATGGCATTGTGTTTTGCTGTCTTCTGCCCCTTCACCCACATTTGGCATTTCTCCCCATGCTATCCCTCCCTGCTGTCCCTCCCAGATTCCCCCCAATAGACCCCAGTGTGTAGTACTCCCTTCCCTGTGTCCATGTGTTCTCATTGTTCATCACCCACCTATGAGTGAGAATATGCAGTATTTCGTTTTCTGTTCTTGTGTCAGTTTGCTGAGAATGATGTTCTCCAGATTCATCCATGTCCCTACAAAGGACATGAACTCATCGTTTTTGATGGCTGCATAATATTCCATGGTGTATATGTGCCACATTTTTCCAGTCCAGTCTATCATCGATGGGCATTTGGGTTGGTTCCAGGTCTTTGCTATTGTAAACAGTGCTGCAATGAACATTCGTGTGCATGTGTCCTTATAGTAGAACGATTTATAGTCCTTTGGATATATACCCAGTAATGGGATTGCTGGGTCAAATGGAATTTCTATTTCTAGGTCCTTGAGGACTCGCCACACTGTCTTCCACAATGGTTGAACTAATTTACACTCCCACAGCAGTGTAGCAGTGTTCCTATTTCTCCACATCCTCTCCAGCATCTGTTGTCTCCAGATTTTTTAGTGATCGCCATTCTAACTGGCATGAGATGGTATCTCAATGTGGTTTTGATTTGCATCTCTCTAATGACCAGTGATGATGAGCATTTTTCATATGTTTGTTGGCCTCATGTATGTCTTCTTTGTAAAGTGTCTGTTCATATCCTTTGCCCATTTTGGATGGGCTTGTTTGTTTTTTCTTGTAAATCTGTTTGAGTTCTTTGTAAATTCTGGATATCAGCCCTTTGTCAGATGGGTAAACTGCAAAAATTTTTTCCCATTCTGTGGTTTGCCGATTCACTCTAGTGACTGTTTCTCTTGACATGCAGAAGCTGTGGAGTTTGATTAGGTCCCATTTGTCTATTTTGGCTTTTGTTGCCAATGCTTTTGGTGTTTTGGTCATGAAGTCCTTGCCTACTCCTATGTCCTGAATGGTTTTGCCTAGATTTTCTTCTAGGGTTTTTATGGTGCCAGGTCTTATGTTTAAGTCTTTAATCCATCTGGAGTTAATTTTAGTGTAAGGTGTCAGGAAGGGGTCCAGTTTCTGCTTTCTGCACATGGCTAGCCAGTTTTCCCAACACCATTTATTAAACAGGGAATCCTTTTCCCATTGCTTGTTTTTGTCAGGTTTATCAAACATTGTATGGTTGTAGATATGCTGTGTTGCCTCTGATGCCTCTATTGTTCCATTGGTCTATATCTCTGTTTTGGTACCAGTACCATGCTGTTTTGATTACTGTAGCCTTGTAGTATAGTTTGAAGTCTGGTAGTGTGATGCCTCCTGCTGTGTTCTTTTTGCTTAGGATTGACTTGGCTATGCAGGCTCTCTTTTGGTTCCATATGAAGTTCAAGGTGGTTTTTTCCAGTTCTGTGAAGAAAGTCAATGGTAGCTTGATGGGGATAGTGTTGATTCTGTAAATTACTTTGGGCAGTATAGCCATTTTCACGATATTGATTCTTCCTAACCATGAACATGGAATGTTTCTCCATCTGTTTGTGTCCTCTCTTATTTCGTTGAGCAGTGGTTTGTAGTTTTCCTTGAAGAGGTCCCTTACATTCCTTGTAAGTTGTATTCCTAGGTATTTTATTCTCTTTGTAGCAATTGTGAATGGCAGTTCGTTCTTGATTTGGCTCTCTTTAAGTCTGTTATTGGTGTATAGGAATGCTTGTGATTTTTGCACATTGATTTTATATCCTGAGACTTTGCTGAAGTTGCTTATCAGTTTCAGGAGTTTTTGGGCTGAGGCGATGGGGTCTTCTAGATATACTATCATGTCATCTGCAAATAGAGACAATTTGGCTTCCTCCTTTCCTATTTGAATACCCTTTATTTCTTTTTCTTGCCTGATTGCTCTGGCTAGAACTTCCAGTACTATATTGAATAGAAGTGGTGAGAGAGGGCATCCTTGTCTAGTGCTGGATTTCAAAGGGAATGCTTCCAGTTTTTGCCCATTTAGTATGATATTGGTTGTTGGTTTCTCACAAATAGCTTTTATTATTTTGAGATACGTTCCATCAATACCGAGTTTAGGAGAGGAGCAAGTGACAAAAGGAACCATAACTGATTTAATGAGCCATTCGCAGTTTCACTGTACCAGCCATGCGTACTTAGACATGCATGGCTTAATCTTTGAGACAAGCATATGCTATTGGCAGGATCAACCAGGTATAAATTTTGTCATTATAAATGAGTTGTTTGAGGTGATAAAAGTTAACCCATGTCCTGGGGGGTTGCTTCTGAATTGGGATGGTCCCACATGGACTTTCCTGTTTACTTTTATTTCTTTGCAAGGCTAGATATGTAGGACAGAGGGTAAGCAGGTGAGGAGGTAAGGAAAGACTTCCTGAAGTTATTCTTGGTTATTTTCTGTTTCTTTGTTCATCCTTCTTGACTCCTTCAGCAGATCCTATTCCGACAGGGGCTTACTTCAGTTCCCTTGTCATATTCACTGTGCTTACTCTTGTGTTTGTGGTGCCTTAGTCCTCAAATTGTGTTCTTTTTCTTGTAAAATTTGAATGGAGGGGAAATTAAAAACACGATGTCTCCTGGTTAGTGAGGAAAGGTCAGACAAGGCAATTTTATAGGGCAGCAGAAATATTTAGAAAATATCAAAGCATTTGATAGCATTTTTTAGCTTTTGCATTTTTTATGGGTGAGTGTGAAGTGATTATGGTATGCTTGTAGTTAGATTGTGTGCCAGGCTAACCCACATCTCCCAAAATTTTTGCCTCCTATCAGTTTACTCTTCTACACTTGGTCATGAGAAAATATAAGGTTACTGAGGCTAGTAGACTTACACAAGCATCTGTCATTCAAATTTTGAAGTGGAATAATTTAAATGGGGTCTAAAATTTAGCTAGCCATTCTACTCACTGAATGGGTAGACAGGAAAAGTGCTAGTCTTAGGTCCAACTTCTCAAAAAGGTGGAGGGAGCAAGGAAAACCAGTTGAAGGACTTTAGTACCCTTCCCATGAATTATAGCAAATGGAGCACCAAGGCAATTGCATGGTAACTAAAGAGTCATTTGAATAGTTCTCAAAATTTAAATCCCACTCAGCTATACTGTTTCCATTGGCTTGGTAAAGGTGAACTTTTGAGGTGTTCTTGTTGTATTTCCTGGGTTGCCACAGTCTCTCCCAGTACCAGCATTCCCAGTGATGAGCTTCCTTTTACCCACTCCAGTTTCTCTTCCCTATGTACTCTGGATAAAAATTGTAACTCATTTCTAGAGTGCTAGAGCAAAAGCTATCATCACTTGAGGACCTAAGGAAAGAAGAGCAAAGGGAGAGCAGAATGCAAAGTACAGTGGGAAAGAAAGTTGGATTTAAGCAGCTTTGCAGGTAGCTAACTATTTAGGCAGACTCTGTCACTTTTTGGGAACTCGGTGGTAAGGAAAAAAATTCATAAGCAGACTTTGCAGGTAGCATTTAAGAAAATCTTAGGAAGATTGTATTAAATAGAAGAAGAATGTCAAAGGTTGGGTGGGTTGTGAGGGATCAACTTTGAGTGGACCTGACATAATATTCCATGAAGAAATGATTAGACATATCCCAAAGACCTAGAAAGACCCTTCCCCTTGTAGCCTTTTCCTTGCTGTTTTTTTTTTTCTTTACTAATGTATCATTCTGAAAGCATCCCAGGAAAGCCAATGGCAATGAGAATGGTGAAACAGATGTGGGTTCCATCTGGCAGTGGGTTATATTGTCTTCTCCCCAGCCTCAGAAGACATTTGGCTGAAGCAGCAGAGTGCAAGAAATGTCTTCTATTACTAGGCAGATAGTCTCATCTGCATAGTGTAGTAGTTTTACTCCCTCGCTTCAGTTAAATTTCACTGTATTTTTATTGTTTTGGTGCATGATGGTGTTAGCTGTGTAATTCCCATTGGACCAATTAGAATTGTATATATAAATGCACAAAATAAAAATGAGGCACCTGAAGCCCAGAGAAAATGACTTGCTTAATGTCACAGTGCAAAATAGATGAGGTGAGCCTAGATCCAAATTCACTTAATTTCTAAACTAATTCTTTTCTCACTGTATATATTGTCATCATAGCCTCTTTTATGATAACTGATACATGCTCATCAAGAGCTCAGATTATGAGTAATTTACAGTTAGAATGACTGCTCCTCATCATAGCTAACCTCCAGTATACTATTCTATGTCTTTATGCTCATGGAGAAATGAAGTCTTGGAGAATATCCAGAGAGGGATTACAGTAATTATGACTATTAACTGGTACCTAAATGGGAGTAATGTGAACCACTCAAAGGAAGACACAGGAAGATAAGGTGGAGCTAGAGTATTCCCAGTTGTTACTTCCTGGAAAGTACTGGAAAACTTGTCTGGCATAGTATCCCATGGCATTTGGATTGTGGACATAGGAGGACAGCTGATCCAACCTGAATCAGGGAGATAGACCATGAGAGAGAAGGCAGGTTGTTAGAGTACCTTGCATGATACCATCCTATAATGCCAAACCAATCTTCTCACTGTCACCTCACATGTTTGAATTATCCTTGGAAAGAGCAAGACTTAGCAGTTACTTTTATGCTACCACTTTTACTACTTAAAAAGTGGTGAATAGGTAGAGATGGATTCCAGTTGTCCTCACCATAGTAAACTGTTGCCTCCAAGAAAAAGAATGAACCAAGAAGAATGTAATGGACACTACCTAGTATTGGCTCAACTAGATTCTGAGAGAAGGGACTTTCTGTAAAGGCTGCTACCTGGTTTTTGATACAGCAACTAGACATGTGTTTTGGGGTTCTAAGACAGGGTTTTGGCTCTGAGAAGCAGAGAGCTGAGAAGCAGAACACGAAGTATGGGACTTACCTGAACTATAATCAAATGGATATGACTGCTGATTCTTGAAGATGGAAGACTGGCTTTTTTTTTTTTTTTTTTGAGATGGAGTCTTGCTCTGTTGTCAGGCTGTAGTGTACTTGTGCAACCTTAGCTCACTGCAACCTCTGCCTCTTGGGTTCAAGCGATTCTTCTGCCTCAGCCTCCTGCGTAGCTGGGACCACAGGCAAGTGCCACCACACCCGGCTAATTTTTGTATATTTTTTAAAATTTTTATTGCATTATAGGTTTTGGGGTACATGTGCAGAACGTGCAAGATAGTTGCATGAACACACACATGGCAGTGTGCTTTGCTGCCTTCCTCCCCTTCACCCACACTCAGCATTCATCCCCAGGCTATCCCTCCCCAGCCCCCCCACGCTGTCCCTCCCCATTCCCCCAATAGACCCCAGTGTGTAGTAGACCCCTCTCTGTGTCCATGTGTTCTCATTTTCTCACCCACCTATGAGTGAGTATATGCGTATTACTTTTCTGTTCTTGTGTCAGTTTGCTGAGAATGATGTTCTCCAGATTCATCCATTTCCTTACAAAGGACACAAACTCATCATTTTTGATTGCTGCATAATATTCTATGGTGTATATGTGCCACATTTTCCCAGTCCAGTCTATCATCATTGGGCATTTGGGTTGGTTCCAGGTCTTTGCTATTGTAAACAGTGCTGCAATGAACATTCGTGTGCATGTGTCCTTATCGTAGAACGATTTATAGTCCTTTGGATATATACCCAGTAATGAGATTGCTGGGTCAAATGGAATTTCTATTTCTAGGTCCTTGAGGAATCACCACACTGTCCTCCACAATGGTTGAACTAATTTACACTCCACCAACAGTGTAAGAGTGTTCCTATTTCTCCACATCCTCTCCAGCATCTGCTGTCTCCAGATTTTTTAATGATCGCCATTCTAACTGGCGTGAGATGGTATCTCAATGTGGTTTTGATTTGCATCTCTCTAATGACCAGTGATGATGAGCATTTTTCATATGTTTGTTGGCCTCATGTATGTCTTCTTTTGTAAAGTGTCTGTTCATATCCTTTGCCCATTTTGAATGGGCTTGTTTTTTTCCTGTAAATCTGTTTGAGTTCTTTGTAAATTCTGGATATCAGCCCTTTGTCAGATGTGTAAACTGCAAGATTTTTCCCATTCTGATGGTTGCCGATTCACTCTAGTGACTGTTTCTTTTGCCGTGCAGAAGCTGTGGAGTTTGATTAGGTCCCATTTGTCTATTTTGGCTTTTGTTGCCAATGCTTTTGGTGTTTTGGTCATGAAGTCCTTGCCTACTCCTATGTCCTGAATGGTTTTGCCTAGATTTTCTTCTAGGGTTTTTATGGTGTCAGGTCTTATGTTTAAGTCTTTAATCCATCTGGAGTTAATTTTAGTGTAAGGTGTCAGGAAGGGGTCCAGTTTCTGCTTTCTGCACATGGCTAGCCAGTTTTCCCAACACCATTTATTAAATAGGAATCCTTTCCCCATTGCTTGTTTTGTCTGGTTTATCAAAGATATATATGGTTGTAGATATGTTGTGTTGCCTCCGATGCCTCTGTTCTGTTCCATTGGTCTATATCTCTGTTTTGGTACCAGTACCATGCTGTTTTGATTACTGTAGCCTTGTAGTATAGTTTGAAGTCTGGTAGTGTGATGCCTCCGCTGTGTTCTTTTGCTTAGAATTGACTTGGCTATGGGCTCTTTTGGTTCCATATGAAATTCATGGTGGTTTTCCAGTTCTGTGAAGAAATTCAATGGTAGTTTGATGGGGATAGCATTGATTGTGTAAATTACTTTGGGCAGTATAGCCATTTTCACGATATTGATTCTTCCTAACCACGAACATGGAATGTTTCTCCATCTGTTTGTGTCTCTCTTATTTCGTTGAGCAGTGGTTTGTAGTTTTCCTTAAGAGGTCCCTTACATTCCTTGTGAGTTGTATTCCTAGGTATTTTATTTTCTTTGTAGCAATTGTGAATGGCAGTTCGTTCTTGATTTGGTTCTCTTTAAGTCTGTTATTGGTGTATAGGAATGCTTGTGATTTTTGCACATTGATTTTATATCCTGAGACTTTGCTGAAGTTGCTTATCAGTTTCAGGAGCTTTTGGGCTGAGGTGATGGGGTCTTCTAGGTATACTATCATGTCGTCTGCAAATAGAGACAATTTGGCTTCCACCTTTCCTATTTGAATACCCTTTATTTCTTTTTCTTGCCTGATTGCTCTGGCTAGAACTTCCAGTACTATGTTGAATAGGAGTGGTGAGAGGGCATCCTTGTCTAGTGCCAGATTTCAAAGGGAATGCTTCCAGTTTTGCCCATTAAGTATGATATTGGCTGTTGGTTTGTCATAAATAGCTTTTATTACTTTGAGATATGTTCCATCAATACCAAGTTTATTGAGGGTTTTAGCATAAAGGGCTGTTGAATTTTGTCAAATGCCTTCTCTGCATCAATTGAGATAATCATGTGGTTTTTGTTTTGCTTCTGTTTATGTGGTGAATTACATTTATAGACTTGCGTATGTTGAACCAGCCTTGCATCCCAGGATGAATCCTACTTGATCATGATGGATAAGTTTTTAATGTGCTGTTGCAATCGGTTTGCCAGTATTTTATTGAAGATTTTTGCATCTATGTTCATCATGGATATTGGCCTGAAGTTTTCTTTTCTTGTTGAGTCTCTGCCAGGTTTTGGTATCAGGATGATGTTGGTCTCATAAAATGATTTGGGAAGGGTTCCCTCTTTTGGATTATTTGGAATAGTTTCAGAAGGAATGGTACCAGATCCTCTTTGTGTGTCTGGTAGAATTCAGCTGTGAACCCATCTGGACCTGGGCTTTTTGTGTGGTAGGCTCTTAATTGCTGCCTCAACTTCAGACCTTGTTATTGGTCTATTCATAGTTTTTGGCTTCCTCCTGGTTTAGGCTTGGGAGGACACAGGCGTCAGGAATTTATCCATTTCTTCCTGGTTTACTAGTTTATGTGCATAGAGTTGTTTGTAGTATTCCTTAAAGAGGTCCCTAAATTCCTTGTGAGTTGTATTCCTAGATATTTTATTTTCTTTGTAGCAATTGTGAATGGCAGTTCATTCTTGATTTGGTTCTCTTTAAGTCTGTTATTGGTGTATAGGAATGCTTGTGATTTTTGCACATTGATTTTATATCCTGAGACTTTGCTGAAGTTGCTTATCAGTTTCAGGAGCTTTTGGGCTGAGGTGATGGGGTCTTCTAGGTATACTATCATGTCGTCTGCAAATAGAGACAATTTGCCTTCCACCTTTCCTATTTGAATACCCTTTATTTCTTTTTCTTGCCTGATTGCTCTGGCTAGAACTTCCAGTACTATGTTGAATAGGAGTGGTGAGAGAGGGCATCCTTGTCTAGTGCCAGATTTCAAAGGGAATGCTTCCAGTTTTTGCCCATTCAGTATGATATTGGCTATTGGTTTGTCATAAATAGCTTTTATTACTTTGAGATATGTTCCATTAATACCAAGTTTATTCAGGGTTTTTAGCATAAAGGGTTGTTGAAGTTTGTCAAATGCCTTCTCTGCATCAATTGAGATAATCATGTGGTTTTTGTTTTTGCTTCTGTTTATGTGGTGAATTACATTTATAGACTTGCATATGTTGAGCCAGCCTTGCATTCCCGGGATGAATCCTACCTGATCATGATGGATACTTTTTTTAATGTGCTGTTGCAATCGGTTTGCCAGTATTTTATTGAAGATTTTTGCATCTATGTTCATCATGGATATTGGCCTGAAGTTTTCTTTTCTTGTTGAGTCTCTGCCGGGTTTTGGTATCAGGATGATGTTGGTCTCATAAAATGATTTGGGAAGGGTTCTCTTTTGAATTATTTGGAATAGTTTCAGAAGGAATGGTACCAGATCCTCTTTGTGTGTCTGATAGAATTTGGCTGTGAACCCATCTGGACCTGGGCTTTTTTTGTGTGGTAGGCTCTTAGTTGCTGCCTCAACTTCAGACCTTGTTATTAGTCTATTCATAGTTTTGGCTTCCTCCTGGTTTAGGCTTGGGAGGACACAGGCATCCAGGAATTTATTCATTTCTTCCTGGTTTACTAGTTTATGTGCATAGAGTTGTTTGTAGTATTCTCTGATGATGGTTTGAATTTCTGTGGAATCTGTGGTGATTTCTTATCGCTTTTTTATTGCATCTATTTGGTTGTTCTCTTTCTTTTTATCAGTCTGGCTAGTGGTCTGTCTATTTTGTTGATCTTTTGAAAACCAGCTCTTGGATTTATTGATTTTTGAAGGGTTTTTCTTGTCTCTATCTCCTTCAGTTCTGCTCTGATCTTAGTTATTTCTTGTCTTCTGCTAGGTTTTGAGCTTTTTGATCTTGCTCCTCTAGCTCTTTCAATTTTGATGATAGGGTGTCAATTTTGGATCTCTCCACTCTTCATGTGGGCACTTATTGCTATATATTTTCCTCTACAGACTGCTTTAAATGTGTCCCAGAGATTCTGGTATGTTGTGTCTTCATTCTCATTGGTTTCAAAGAACTTTTATTTCTGCCTTCATTTCATTGTTTATCCAATCAACATTCAAGAGCCAGTTGTTCAGTTTCCATGAAGCTGTGTGGTTCTGAGTTATTTTCTGAATTCTGAGTTCCAACTTGATTGCACTATGGTCTGAGAGACTGTTTGTTATGATTTCAGTTGTTTTGCATTTGCTGAGGAGTGCTTTACTTCCAATTATGTGGTCAATTTTGGAGTAGGTGTGATGTGGTGCTGAGAAGAATGTATATTCTGTGGATTTGGGGTGGAGAGTTCTGTAAATGTCTATCAGGTTTGCTTGTTCCAGGTCTGAGTTCAAGTCCTGGATATCCTTGTTAATTTTCTGTCTGGTTGATCTGTCTGATATTGACAGTGGAGTGTTAAAGTCTCCACTATTATTGTGTGGGAGTCTAAGTCTCTTTGTAAGTCATTAAGAACTTGCCTTATATATCTGGGTGCTCCTGCATTGGGTCCATATATATTTAGAATCGTTAGCTCTTCTTGTTGTATCGATCCTTTTACCATTATGTAATGACCTTCTTTGTCCCTTTTGATCTTTGTTGCTTTAAAGTCTATTTTATCAGAGATGAGAATTGCAACTCCTGCTTTTTTGCTCTCCATTTGCTTGGTAAATCTTCCTCCATCCCTTTATTTTGAGCCTTTGTGTATCCTTGCATGTGAGGTGGGTTTCCTGGATACAGCACACCGATGGGTTTTGGTTTTTATCCAATTTGCCAGTCTGTGTCTTTTGATTGGTGCATTTAGCCCATTTACATTTAGGGTTAATATTGTTATGTGTGAATTTGATACTGCCATTTTGATGCTAGCTGGCTGTTTTGCCCATTGGTTCATGTAGATTCTTCATTTTGTTGATGCTCTTTAGCATTTGGTATGCTTTTAGGATGGCTGGTACTGGTTGTTTCTTTCTATGTGTAGTGCCTCTTTCAGGAGCTCTTGTAAAGCAGGCCTAGTGGTGACAAAATCTCTGAGTACTTGCTTGTTCATGAAGGATTTTATTTTTCCTTCACTTATGAAGCTCAGTTTGGCTGGATATGAAATTCTGGGTTGAAAGTTCTTTTCTTTAAGGATGTTGAATATTGGCCCCACTCTCTTCTGGCTTGTAGAGTCTCTGCCGAGAGATCTGCTGTGAGTCTGATGGGCTTCCCTTTGTGGGTGACCTGACCTTTCTCTCTGGCTGCCCTTAGTATTTTCTCCTTCATTTCAACCCTGGTGAATCTGACGATTATGTGCCTTGGGGTTGCTCTTCTTGCAGAGTATCTTTGTGGTGTTCTCTGTATTTCCTGGAGTTGAGTATTGACCTGTCTTGCTAGGTTGGGGAAATTTTCCTGGATAATATCCTGAAGAGTATTTTCCAGCTTGGATTCATTCTCTTCATCACATTCTGGTACACCTATCAAACGTAGGTTGGGTCTCTTCACATAGTCCCACATTTCTTGGAGATTTTGTTCATTCCTTTTGTGCTTTTTCTTTAATCTTGGTTTCTCATTTTATTTCATTGAGTTGATCTTCAACTTCTGATATTCTTTCTTCTGCTTGGTCAATTCGGCTGTTGAAACTTGTGCATGCTTCACAAGTTCTTGTGTTGTGTTTTCAGCTCCTTCAATTCATTCATATTCCTCTCTAAGTTGTCCATTCTTGTTATCAATTCCTCGAATCTTTTTTCAAGGTTCTTAGTTTCTTTGCACTGATTTAGAACATGTTCTTTTAGCTCACTGAAGTTTCTCATTATCCGCTTTCTGAAGTCTGATTCCATAATTTCGCCACACTCGTTCTTCATCCAGCTTTGTTCCCTTGCTGGTGAGGAGTTTTGGTCCTTTTTAGGAGGTGAGGTGTTTTGGTTTATGGTGTTTTCCTCCTTTTTGCACTGGTTTCTTCCCATCTTTATGGATTTATCCACTTGTTGTCTTAGTGGTTGCTGATTTTTCAATTGGGTCTCTGTGTGGATGCCCAGATTGTTGTTGATGAAGTATTTCTGTTACTTAGTTTTTCTTCTCATGGTCTAGCCCCTCTGCTGTACGAGTGCTGAGGTCCACTCCAGGCCCTGCTTTTCTGGGGTACACCTGTAGCAGCCTCTGCACCTTCACCGAGAGCTGCAATCCTTAGTCGCCTCTACAACGCCATCTTGGAACCCCTCCTACCTAATTTTTGTATTTTTAGTAGAGACAGGGTTTCACCATGTGGGCCAGGATGGTCTCGATCTCTTGACCTTGTGATCCGCCTGCCTTGGCCTCCCAAAGTGCTGGGATTACAGGCATGAGCCACCATGCCTGGCCCAGAAGGCTGGCTTTTGAGAGATCCAAGAATTAATAGTAAATCTCATTTTCAGCAGAAGAGAGTCTGATATGAGGCTCACAGAAAATAGCTCTAGTAACAACAGCTCCATTAGGCACTAGATTGGATAGCAGTTCCCATAGGTAAAACAGTGATATTAGTTATTCTGCAAAGGTAAAGCAAAAGCCAAAGAAAAGCCCTAACCAACCATGACTTCCCTTCTAAATATAGTCTGGAACCAGAAGTCTTCTTATGCCTTCCCTTCAATTTCTTGCCCTTTCCTGCACTGCTAAGTAAGGAATGCAATGGCCAGAAGGAAAGGTGGATTATCTAAATTAAGTAGTGAAAGTTAGAGAATGTTTACATAATGGCTTGTGGGGGAGACATTTAGAATAGTCCCTTTGGTAGCAAGATTATGCTAAGTAAGGTACTTGACTCATCTTAAGCTATTTTTCTTGAGACAGGGACTGTGCACAGCTCCCTTTCTAATGCCAATTCCTGCTTAATTTTCCCTCCAACAAAGTTTCTTTACCTGTTCATCTTTGGAATAAGAAGTGCTGGAGGAATGGTAAGTGTTGAAGGAAATAAGCCTTTAAGGGAAGGCACAGAAGATGACATCAGGCTTTAGAATAGGCAGGCACAGAAGGACTCTGGTATCAAGCAAGAGGTCCCATATCCTAGAGGTTCAAAACAGATGTTCACTGGTAGGGAGAAAAGTGAGCAGATTTACCTGATAGGCTGATTAACTAGATACAAATGCCATTTAGATGCTTCTATAACACTTGTCTATATTCTGATTCCTTCTCACCTTAGTGTTTATAGCTTTTGCCCTATCAACTGTTGTCTCTGTCCATTTCCTAATAAAATATCTGAAACACCCCAATCTCATTTTACACAGCTTGACTTATATATAAGTAGAGCTGTCTCCTGCCTGTGTGGTGTGATTTCATCCAAGAAGGCTTTCTTTTCCAAGCCTATATTTGCCCTTCTTGGTAGCTGATGTCTGAAATTTTATTATCTGGAGATGAAGCTTTGATTCTACAATAAGTAATAAAGCAGGGACTAGTTTATTTTTGTACCTTCACAAAACCTAACAAAAGTACCTTTCTCATAGTAGAAAATGTCTGTTAAATTTTTTGAATGATATTTAAACTTCAGAATGCTCTAGAAGAGAAAACAAGACTTTCATTTCACACCTAAGGTAAGATCAGCTAATACATAATATGGATGGATACCATAGTTTTTTTTTTCCAACTCATGGAAAATATCATTAATTAATCATGGCAGGCCATGCACAGTGGCTCACACCTGTAATCCTAACACTTTGGGAGGCCAAGGCAGGTGTATCATGAGGTCAGAAGTTAAAGACCAGCCTGGCCAAGATGATGAAACCCCGTCTCTACTAAAAATACAAAAATTACCCAGGCATGGTGGCTGGTGCCTGTAATCCCATCTACTTGGGAGGCTGAGGCAGAGAATTGCTTGAACCCAGGTGGTGGAGGCTACAGTGAGCCAAGATCATGCCACTGCACTCCAGCCCGGGTGACAGTGTGAGACTCCGTTTCAAAAAAAAAAAAAAGATTAATCACAGCATTTATTCCTGTTAAGCCTAGTAAGGAAAAAACTGCTAGTTGCTGACCAAAATATATTCTCCCATTTTGCTTGATGTGTGGCTGCTCAGCTAGACTACATTTCTCAGCTTCTTTTGTAGCTCTATGTAGCCAAATGATTGTTATAATCAATAAACTGTGAGTAGAAGTGATGTGTGCCATTTCCATGCCTGGGTCTTAAGACATGGAAACTGGCTATCCAGTTTCAGTTTTACAGATGACAGTGATTCTGTATGAGATGAAAGTACAATGACTTGGAAGGAAATCAAGTCCCTGAATGACTAAGAAACAGAATTCCCTCTCCGATTTGAACTTTTTTTTTTTGAGATGGAGTCTTGCTCTGTCAGCCATGTTGGAGTGCAGTGGCACGATCTCGGCTCATTGTCACCTCCGCCTCCTGAGTTCAAGTGATTCTCTTGCCTCAGCCTCCCAAGTAGCTGGGATTACAGGCATATGCCACCACACTCAGCTAATTTTTGTATTTTTGTGCAGATGAGGTTTTGCCATATTGGTGAGGCTGGTCATATTGGAACTCCTACTTTTGTAGAGATGGGGTTTCACCATATTGGCCAGGCTGGTCTTGAACTCCTGACCTTCTGGTCCACCTGCCTCAGCCTCCCAAAGTGCTGGGGTTACATGGGTGAGCCCCTGCATTCTGCCTGATTTGAACTTTTTACACTGATACTGTCATGTAAGAAATAATTGACATTCTTTCTCTTTAATCTGATGAATTGTTGATTCTCTTTCCTATAGTAGCCAATTTTTCTTCTTATAACTAATTCAACTTGTAACCCCACAATCCTTCACATGGCATTTCCGGTGGCTGCGACTAATAATTTAGAGTTAGCATGCAAAATAAAATTTATTTATCATTCTAGCATTAAAGGGATAAATAGCTGACAGCAGATCCTAGTTTGAAAGCAGATTGTGAGGAAGCTAGAGAACAGGCCTTCAGCATCTGAGAAGGAGTACCATACACAAGTGGATAGATATTAAAGGAGACTGAGACAATACAGACCAACCTTACCTTTTTTATAACCTTCCCTTAGACCTACTCTATGGTTCACAATACTGGTGGGAAAGATGTTCTAAGAGAAATTAGGGCCAACCAAGTGGCCAGAGGGAAAAGAATGCCTTACATGAAATACCTTCCCTTGCTGGCAATGCTAGGGAGAGAGAAGATAGATAATGAAAAATCAAAAGAACCATACAGCACGAGCTTAGTAAGAAAGCACAGGTCGTGGAAACAAGTCAGAACGCGGTCTAAGAATTTGCTATGTTAATTTTTTTCTTACAATTTATTTTAGGTTCAAGGGGTACTTTTGCAGCAAAAGCAAATGGGTAAATTTCCATGGGTAAATTGTGAGTCACTGGGGTTTGATGTACAAATGATTTCATTACACTTGTAGTGAGCATAGTACCTGATAGGTAGTTTGTTTGATGCTCACTCTCCTCCGATCCTATGTTAATCTTTTACCATCTTTGGAAAATAAGAATTGGCACTAGCTTATGCATTCCAGTAGCACATCTACATAAAACCAGTGAAGGGGCCTCAGGATATCAGCATAGTGGACTTAAAAGAAATGGGATACATACTGCCTATCTTGTTTAGTCCCTTTGTGTTTGATTTTCAGTGTCCCAGAGTGGATATGAAGCTAGCTGAGAGTAATTTGAGTACCACTTTATTCTGTGAGAGAGTTAGGTAGAAAACATATGGGTTGAGGGCATAGAATCATGTATCCCATATCTGTGAAAATGGAAAGTAAGAAGTAGTAAACATTGTTAGGGCCAGCGTTTCACTGGGAAATTTGAATAAAGAGAAATGTAAATTTTATATTTTCTACCCATAGGCCATTTTACCATTGGCAGTAATACCTAAATACTAAAAACAGCAATTATAATTATAGGTAATTTTTGAAACTAAAAGTCAACATAAGGATATATTATAATTTTCCTAGACTTAACACTCATTGTTTTGGTATGCTAACAGTCCCTAATGAGGATACAAGCCATCAGTCTAAAACAGGCATTGTTTGTCACAACCAAATTCCTCATTTACTATGTCTGCTTTAACTAAGTTCCTCTGGCTTTATATCTATATAGCCTTTCCAACCAGTGGAAGTGTCAACATTCCCACAGTCAGCTATTTCTTCTATAACTTCATTTACCTTTTATTCAAATTTCATTTCCAGCATTGACTTTTAGTTTCTTTCTTGAGCTTTCCTCTTTATTAGCCATTTCCCTCTTTCATTATACATTTTTGTTAAATGTCACTTGGGTTTATCACTGGAAGGCAAAGAGGCAACACAAACACATGGTTTGTTCTCTGCACATGTACTGAATAGACACTAAGTGACTGGTCCCCAAAGGCTGTGTGGAAACAAGTGGTATGTTTCATAATTGATCATGATGTACATCTGTTATTTATGTAACAATCTATGTACTGAAGACCTAGCAGTGAAATTTGTACTTTATTTAATATCACGGTCAATATACTATGGTAATTGAAATTTAAACTGTGTAGTTGGGGTACTTGAATTGTTTAACTAACCCATGGTACAAAGTGAGGAATATCTGAGTCTTTACTATTTGCTTTGAGTATTGACCACTTTAGTATGTTTGTGAATATATATGTGAAATTGTTTTTTTAAAGCAGTGAGATGTTAACTGTAGGCTTTCATATGTTTGCTGTTTTAAAGTAAATATTTGATAGAGTATAATTACATGTCAATTTTAATAGATGACCTTAACTGTCATATACTACATTGCTGTGGAGTAAACAAAAAAGACTATTTTGCTGTTTCAGGGATACCAAGGCCAGTGTCTTCAAGGGGAATTCTGTAGTTTTGTACATCTAGAAACCCAGTTACACCAAAGCACTCATTGTCTACCAGACCTTCTGGGATTAATCCTGTTCAAGATATCAAGAATATTTACTAAGCCAAATAAAATTTTGAATTGCCTATCAGAAATACAGTCACAAATGAGATAAATATTGTCATGGTCATCTTTCTAACCTTACTTTCAGTTGATTTTTTGGTGAGTTTGGATCAATAACAGGACTTAGAAGCTTTTACCTTCAAAGGGAAAGTGATCTTATGTTCCCAATGACTAGGGCCTCTTGAGAGGAAGTATGCCTAATATTTAAAAGCAAATATTCTAAGGCATCATGGCCCAATATGGTAGCTACTAGTCTTATATGACTATTGAGTACTAAAATGTGGCTAGGCCAAATTGAGATGTATTGTAAATGTAAAATATATACTGAATTTATGAATCAGTTTTTATAATTACCATGTTAAAATATTATTTGGATACAGTACTTTAAATTACACATATTATTAAACCTTCAAAAATAAAACAAATAAGAGTTAGAAAGTTATGGCTCACCACCTGTTTTTGTTTGTCCTGTAAGCTAACAATGGTTTTTTCCACCTCTAAATGCTTAAATTTTTTAAAGAATATTTTAATACATGTGAAAATTACATGAAATTCAAATTTCAGTTTCCATACACAATACTTATTGGGAAAATACCATGTCCATTTTTTTTCATATTGTCTATGGTTGCTTTTGTGCTATAATGGCACTGCTGACTAGTTGTGACAGACAGCATATAGAATGCAAAATCTATACCAGTTATTCTCACCTGGGGGCAATTTTACCCTCTATGGGACATTTGGAAATGTCTGGAAAATTTTTTGCCTGTCACAACTGATAATGAGATGTTACTGGCACCTAGGGAGTAGAAGTCAGGGATGCTCTTAAATATCCTACAGTGAAAAGGAAAGCACTCCACAACAAAGAATTATCTGACACAAAATGTGAATACTGTTGAGGTTGAGGAACTCTGGCCTAATCTACTTACTCTCTGGCCCTTTGAGGAAAAACACTTTTTAATCTCTTGTTTAATAACAAGTCATTTTGGTTGGGTGCAGTGGTTCATGCCCATAGTCCCAGCACCTTGGGAAGCTGAGGCATGTGGATCATCTGAGCTTAGGAGTTTGAAACCAGCCTGGGCAACATGGAAAAACCCCATCTCTACCAAAAATATAAAAAATTAGCTGGGCATGGTGGCACACATCTATGGTTCTAGCTACTTGGGAGACTGAGATGGCAGGATCACTCAAGCCTGGGAGGCAGGGGTTGCAGTGAACTGAGATCATACCACTGCACTCCAACCTGGGTGACAGAGGGAAGACCTCATCTTAAATAAATAATTAAAATAAAATAAAACAAGTCATCTAGTTTACAGCTATGCCAGCAGAGGCACTGTATTAATTTGCTGACTAATGGGTATATGCCGTTTAAGAGAATTTAGTTGTGTTATATTTAGGAGAGCTCATAGAAGTGGTCAGATTGTCTGTGCAGGGGAGAAAATATAATTTCTTTTCCTTTCCTCATAGATTCTTAGTTGAGGCACTGTCTGAAAATGAAAGTCAAATTAGCAAGAGAGAAACCAGCATAAATTTATTGATCTGTGCTGTAGCCTTCATTCAGGAGAGGCTTCAGTTTGAAAGTATCTCTCTCTTAAGGCAGTGGCTTAGGGTCCTTACTTAAATAGTATTTTTACAAAAAGCCACAAATCCTACAGTGACAAGACAAACGAGAGCATCTTCAGGCTTCTAAGAAGCAGAAAAATATAAGAAGATAAATGTATGGGAAGAGTAAAGTCTGCTCCTAGATTTTCTGGTGCCACTAGACTCTGAGCTGCTAAGCCTTGTAAAGGTGTGAAAAAAGGCAGAGAGGAAGTCAAGAAGACCTTTTGTCTTTGTAAATTGCTATCCTGCCATAAGGCAAGCAGGGGGAGGGCAGTGTCCCCCTGCACTTTAATTTTCTTTAGCTCAGCAATCCTCAGTATTTTAGAGAGGACCATTTTGGTTTCCTTTCTTTATGAGGTAACTGGTATAAAACTATGACTTGTCTACAGAGAGTAAAATGCTACAAAATATTTGAAGAGATTTATTCTGAGCCAAATAAATATGAGTGACCAATAGCTCAAGACAAAGCTCCAGGAGACCTGAGAACGTGTACCCAAAGTAATCCTACAGCTTGGTTTTATACATTTTAAGGAGACATAAGACATCAATTAATACATGTAAGATGTACATTGGTTGAGTCTGGAAATGAGGGATAACTCAAAGTGGGGGCTTCCAGGTCATAGGTAGATTCAAAGATTTTCTGATTAAAGTCCTGAAATCAATAGAAAGGAGTATCTGCATAACATAATGGGCTTCTGAGGTTAAGGCTCTTATTATGCAGATGAAGCCTCCAGGTAGCAGGCTTCAGAGAGAATGGATTGTAAATGTTTCTTCTCAGACTTAAAAAGGTACCACACTCTTAGTTAATTCTCTCCTGGATAAGGGATAAAACCTGGACAGGGAAGGGCATTCTCTATAGAATGTAGGTTTCCCCACAAGAGACAGCTTTGTAGGGCCATTTAAAAATATGTTGAATAAATATATTTTGGGGTAAAACACTTTGATTTCTTTCAGGGCCTGCTATCCATTGTGTTTGTATCTTATTGCTACAAAGAGTCTGCTTTGTCAATTTTAAGGTCTCTGTTTTAATGGTAATGTTGGTCAGTTATGCCTAAATTCCAAAGGGTGGAGAATATAATGAGGCATGTCTGACCACCCATTTCCATTATGCCTGAACTAGTCTTTCAGGTTAACTTTAGAATTCCCTCAGCTGAGAGGAGGGGTTCATTCTGTTGCTTGGGGGGCTTAGAATTTTATTTTTGGTTTACAGACCTTGTATATTCTTATTTAGTTTACTTAGTTATATTTAACTAATCATATTTTCTTGAAAGAGTCAAGAATTGCCAAGATGAAACATCTTTGGGGTGTCTGGATAGGCTTTACTTCTGTCAACCCTTGCAAAAAAATTAGAATTGACTTACCTTGGGGATGGATAATAGGTGGCACTTATGAATGAAGAAAATATGGTAGTGAAGACCTTGCCATTGGGAAAATCAGAGGGCTTGGTGAAGGTACAAATGTTGGCTGTTGCTGTAAAAGCTTCTGTGATGGAGAGTGAAGCAACTTGGGTGGGGTTGGGTGGTGGCAGTGGTGAAAGAGGTGGTAGTAGCTTCTGAGGATGCTGCATTTTGCTTTCATGATCCCAAAGACTCTTCAAAAAGGAGTCAGGAAATGGTGTGGGGTGTGTAGGGAGGAAATATAATGTAGATAACTTAAAGAAAGCATGTAACAATTGTGTATATCTGTGTGATTCCTATACTTAAAGGATCATCACAGAATCTTGTACTTTTATAGGGATGGCAAATATTCTGATGACCCGCTAGTGTATTAGCCACGAGGGGTAATATTGAAATAAAGTAATTTTTGCTTTTACATAGTTTGGCTGGGGAAAAGGCTTAAAACATGTTAGTGTGGTTGGGAAAAGAGTGAGTTGAAAAAATGCTTGAAGTTTTCTATTTTAAAAGGAAGGATCCTGAGGTCTGAGGGTTTAAATTACTTACTCAAAATTGCAGATAGCTGGGCAAAGCATGGTGGTTCATGCCTGTAATCCTGCCAGAGGTGTGAACAAGAGTAACTCCATCTTGAATAGGAGCTAGGTAAAATGAGTATGAGACCTATTGGGCTTCATTCCCAGATTGTTAAGGCATTCTAACTTACAGGATGTGATAGAAGGTTGGCACAAGATACAGGTCATAAAGACCTTGCTGATAAAATAGGTTCCAGTAATGAAGCCAGCTAAAACCCACCCAAACCAAGATGGCCACAAGAGTGACCTCTGGTCATCCTCACTGCTACACTCCCACCAGCGCTATGACAGTTTACAAATGCCATGGCAAAATCAGGAAGTTACCCTATATGGTCTAAAAAGGGAAGGCATGAATAATCCACCCCCTTTTTCTTTTAGCATATCATCAAGAAATACCCATAAAAATGGGCAATCAGCAGCCCTTGGGGCTGTTCTGTCTATGGAGTAGCCATTTTCTTACTCCTTTACTTTCCTAACAAACTTGTTTTTGCTTTGCAATGTGGACTTGCCCTGAATTCTCTCTTGGGAGCCTGGATCAGGACCCCTTACCTATAACATCTTTCTGGTGACCACAGAAGGGACAATAGTGCAGAAACACCCAAGACAAAGGTTAGCTTTGGGTAAATTTTGAGGTCCTATAACATCTTTCTGGTGAGCACTGAAGTGACTATAGTGCAGAAACCCCAGACCCAAAGGCTAACTTTGGGTAAGTGGTAAGGTCTGTTAACATCTTTCTGGTGAATCCTGAAGGGATGATACTGAGGAGACCCCACAAAACAAAGGAAGTAGACTGCAGCACTACTAATTGGACAACTTTGGTTAAGTGGTGGGGTACTCATGTAAAGGATGGATTGGGTTAGAGGCTTAACTTACAGGAGCTAGAGTCTCTCCTAAGATAGAGAGGGTTAAAGCCTTCCCTCAATAGAATGCTCAAACGACCTTGGGTTAGAGGCCCAACTTAGGGTTAGAGTCACTTCTAAGATTTTGGGGGTTAGAGGCCCCTCTCAGTAAAGTCCCTTTGGGTTACGTCCCTTTAGGCTATAAAGAGGTTTGGCACTACAGGATGTTAACTGCTATTCTCTTTGGATTGATTGCCTTGCACTTTTTGCTGATGGCAATGGGTGACAGAATTAGGCATGTACAGGATTGTGGAACATGGAGAGCTTTTTCCTCCCTAAAAAAGGAAGCTTGAGAACTGATGGAACTGCTGGAAAAAAATCCCTTCCCATTGACAAGCAGCTGCCTGAACTTTTCAGTGTTGCTGCAATGGGTGGGGCTTTCTCTGGTCTCCCTGAGTGCCTTCTCTTCCTCACCCTGCTTCAGGCAATGCTTTCCTCTTTCTCTCTATGAAACTGGTTGAATGGATGGCAAAAATCACTGTTCATTTCCTCTGTAAAGTTTTGATTAGTGAAAAAAAAAATGATTTATGAGGCTAGTCTTAAGTTGTAGCAAATCCATTGTGTGTCTTTCTCTATTTTTCTGTCATAAAGAAGGGTATCGTAGGATAAAACATAAGCTTTGGATACCTGTAAGCCTGCTGTTCAAGATGGCCCAGTGAACTGGTCAGTTACAAACTTTGCTGCAGGTCCCTGAAAATACTGGATGAAGTTTTCTTCTTGCCTTGTGTGTCCTTGGGACCTTGACCTTGTAACCATGTGGCCATGCTTTCTCTTTTCACAATAGTGGCCTCTGTTCAGGGTTTGACTCCCAGCTTAGGGGATAAGTTCTTTATCTTCTTCTGTGTGTTTATTTATTTATTTGAGACAGGGTCTCTCCCTGTCACCCAGGCTGGAGTGCAGTGGTGCAATCTTGGCTCAACCTCCACCTCCTGGGTTCAAGCTATTCACCTGCCTCAGCTTCCTGAGTAGCTGGGATTATAGGCATTCTCCACCATGCCCAGCTAATTTTTGGATTCTTAGTAGAGATAGGGTTTCACTATGTTGGCCAGGCTGGTCTCAAACTCCTGACCTCAAGTGATCTGTTTGCCTCAGCCTCCCAAAGTGCTGGGATTACAGGCATGAGCCACCACACCCAGCCAGTCTGTGTATTTATATGTGTTGTGTGTGTGATATAAAAAGGCTTTACCTGGTTTAAAAGTAAGTGCTTAAATCAGATATTTCATCAGAAAAGTAAAAAGTGTAATGCCTTTTAGTTCACGTGACTTAAGTAATCTTCAGAAAATAAAAAAATAGTTTTAAAGATTATTGGTAAAATAAAAATATCTTCAAAAATGTAAACATTTGGTCTAAATTAGGCAGGTCAGGTATTAAGTTTGCTAACTGCTTTAAGGTCATAAACTGCTTCTTTGACTTTTGAAAATTGTTCAATTTACCTACATTGGAGACATTAGATTCTAGATAAGGCCCTGAGGACATATGGAGATCCAGTCACCCTAGCTGTGCTAGAGAGTCAGACCTTATCTATACTTCTGCCTGATGTGTCCTAGGCTAGGCTCCACACTAGTATATAATTAAAATCCTGAACTTACTAAGGTTTTTCATGAAAAGTAAAAGTTGCTAAGAGTAAACACTGTAACATGAAATTAAGACTACTGCAGAAACAGTTCTACATGCAAAGTGTTTAAGAAAAGTAAAATGGGCTGGGCACGGTGGCTCACACCTGTAATCCCAGCACTTTGGGAGGCCAAGGAGGGAAGATCACCTGAAGTCAGGAGTTCGAGACCAGCCTGACCAACATGGTGAAACTCCGTCTTAAAAAAAAAAAGTAAAGTAAAATGTACTTTTGGTAACAGATTATAAGAAAGCATGGGAATGTGGATTGCTTGCCTAAGTTCAGAGGGTTGAAGGATGACTTTAAGTGAGATAAAAAAAATCTAAAGGTTTAAACAAGTTGTGGAAGGTTTACAAATAATTAATTGTAAGAAATTCTTTGTGTGAACATATTGGTTAAAGTTAAAGGGGTATTGAGGGAAGGTGTTCTCTTTCCAGGTCCACAAGGGAGTGTAGTTTTAAGGGCAAGAACTTCCCAGCACCATGCCCCCCTCCCATCTCCATCCAGGAGACTTAACAGTCTCTGTTTTCATTTTTGTGGGCACGGGAAGAATCAAATGTCAATTACTCCAGCGGAACTCCTTTCATTAGCCAGGGGGGCTTGGAGAAGGAGAGAATTCCTCCCAGGTTAAAAGTTCTTGTTCCCACACCTGGGTGGATTTCCCCTCTGGAGTTCCCTTCCACACTCTTCACGGAAGCTTTCTCCCTTCTCCTTTTTCTCTTTCTCTACCTAAATAAAATCAATTTCTGCAAACTCTGTTTGGGGTCTAGTATTTTACTTTATGAGTGTACCAGCTGTGGTCCCCTCTCTCATTCTTGAGAGAATGGGAGTCCAAGAACCCTGGAAAAAAGTCCTCTCAGTGGAGCTGAGGGCTCCCCTGAACCCCCAAACCCCAACATTTTTTGGTAAGCCAGCCAGGAGAAGAGGACTTCTAACTGTAAGTAAAACTGGCCCCCTTCTGTCCTGTCTCTTTACAAACACCAGAGCGGTGGAGCCGTGGAGGCACTGCCCAGCCCATCTTAAGCAGCACAGCCCAACCAGAATTAAAAGTGCAGTTTTTTTCCTCCAAGCTCTCTCTGCTTTCCCTCTTCCACTCTATCCTTCGGCTATTATCTCTGGAACGAAAACCTGCGGGAGCCTGTGGGGTGGAGAGGGTGAGTACTTTTCCCCGGCCTTTCGCTCCCTGCTGTCCAGAAACGGGGACAGCGGAGATTATGACCCAGCCCCGTGGATGGGCCTGGGTGTGTGCCATAGCCACAGCACTGTGGGCTGAGAGAAAAGCAGCAGGGAAGTGGTGGGGTATAGCCGGAGTCTGTGTGAAACTGGAGTCTGCATGGGACCTGAGAGTACCGTGGCCTGGCGCATCATTCTGGCAGGCCTCTCTGGCATCCCCTGTCCCAGGAAGCAGTGTAAAAAAGCTCCCCTGGGGCATTCGCCTGCAGTCCACAGGTCCCTGTGTGGGTGGAGGCTCAGGGAGTGGCCCAGGCACCCACGTGGTTCTGGTGGGGTCAACATGGTGGCTGAAAACGCAGAGATGGAGCATGGTTCCCGAAACTCACAGCGGCTGCAAAAGCAGCTTTTAAACTGTCAGTGGCAAGCAGCTTTTTTTTCTCTGGGCGTGCCAGCTGGGAAAGGAATGGGGGCTGCTGGCCGTCAGCCCTGCCCCGCTTTCAGCAGGCCACACCGTCTCAGGGTGCAGCATTCTCATTCAAAATACAGCTTAAGAAAGCTTTCTGCCTTATTTTAATGCAATGGCCTGTTAGTACAGCTGGTTAAGGTGTAGGGGCCTGCAACTGTAAGGTGGCTGCTTCAAATCCCTGATGGAGTCAGTCTTGAATTGGGGAAACCTTTTGGGAAATTCAGAAGCTGAAGGCTATGGGACTTTGTGTTTTGTGTATAATTTGTCTTGCTTAGGATTGGCTCTCTCTCTATGGCAGAACTTTTCCATCTAGAAGATCATAGTTAAACCCATTCCAGGGCCCAAATAATAAATGGAAGGTCACACAACCTTAAGGGCATTTTCCTACAATGGAAAATGGTTTAGGAAAGGAGGCCCAGGTTCTGACGGTATTGTTCCAGCCTGAGCCACATGGCCTGCCTTCTTTAAACTGTGTGCTCTAATGGCCCCTCCCTAGAAGTTTACCCTTCTAGGGTGGTTTTATAAATCAGCTTGTGTAAATTGGACTTTGGCTGGGAAATATTGGTACCCATCTTTTGAGCCTCACTGGCCTGGTTCAGGGGCATGATGGTATGAACCACTCAACCCAGCAGCCCTTCATGCCTCTATAGTGGTCACTGGAGGTCATGCAGACAGTGAGTGAGTGGTCTCATGATGCTGGTAGGGGGTGATTCGAATCCAGTACATGAGAAGTCCACTGAAAAAAAGATGATCACACATCTTGGGCACTGAAATTTTGATATACTGACTGGAGGACACTCCACGTATCTTTACCTGGGGGATCCCTCAGGTCGAGTGGCTGTAATTATTAACTGGGAATGCTGGCATTCCTTGTGTTCAATTTCAGATAAGTGCCAATCTTCTCAAGATCAAGTCCCCACTAAAATGTATACTGAAAAATTGGGAACTATTTGACACAAAACCTTTGAAGAAGAAGCAGCTTATTTTCCTCTGCCAAATACAGTGGTTGAGTGGAAAAATCTGGCCTCCAAAGGGAAGTATAGATTATGACACTATTTGACAATTAGGCCTGTATTGTAAAAGTGAAGGTAAATGGTTTGAGGTCCCGTATGTGCAACTTTTCTTTTCCCTAAGGAATAAGACTTAGCTGTTGGGCCTGTACCCTATAACCTACTCAGCCCTCCTCAGGACTACCTCCACATGTGGGACTCCCTGTGGCAACTACCTCCACCAATGTCAACCAGGGTTCCTGAGTTTCTGTACCCCAACAGGAGCCAGGGAGGGCCAGGAAAGCCAGGGCATCTCAGACTACCTGAATGCCCAGACTCTGCCCTCTATGGGCAGTAGGAGGAGAATTTGGCTCAACTAAGGTGCACACACTCTTCTCACTTTCTGACTTAAAGCAAATTAAGGTGGACTTAGGAAAGTTTTCAGATGACCCAGACAAGTACATAGATGTTCTGCAGGGCCTGAGTCAATCCTTCTAATTAGACTGGAAGGATGTCATGCTTTTGCTTAATCAAACTCTAACCAGCAATGAAAGAGAGGCTGCTCTAGCAGCAGCTCAAGAGTTTGAAGACACTTGGTACCTTAGGTACATAACCTAATGATGCCAGAGGAAAAGAATAGATATCTCACAGGTAAACAGGCAGTCCCTGGAATTTCTCCTGGGGCTCAGGGTGTTGTACTTGAAAAACAAGGAACATTGATGTCGTCTATAATGTGTCTAATAACGAGCTGGTCCGTACCAAGACCCTGGTGAAGAATTGCATCGTGCTCATCAACAGCACGCGTTACCGACAGTGGTACGAGTCCCACTATGCACTGCCCCTGGGCCACAAGAAGGGAGCCAAGCTGACTCCTGAGGAAGAAGAGCTTTTAAACAAAAAACAATCTAAAAAAATTCAGAAGAAATACGATGAAAGGAAAAAGAATGCAAAAATCAGCAGTCTCCTGGAGGAGCAGTTTCAGCAGGGCAAGCTTCTTGCATGCATCGCTTCAAGGCCAGGACAGTGTGGCCGAGCAGATGGCTATGTGCTAGAGGGCAAAGAGTTGGAGTTCTATCTTAGGAAAATCAAGGCCCGGAAAGGCAAATAAATCCTTGTTTTTTTCTTCACCCATGTAATAAAGGTGTTTATTGTTCTGTTCGGAAAAAAAAAAAAAACAAAACTCAGGGTCTAGTGAAGTCCTGTAATAGCCCTTGTAATACTCCAATTTTAGGAGTTCAGAAACCTAAAAAACAATGGAGGCTGGTGCAGAATCTCAGGCTTATTAATGAAGGTATTTTTCCTTTATAATCAGCTGGACCTAATCCTTATACCTTGCTCTCTCAAATACCAGGAGAGGCACAATGGTTTACAGTCCTGGATCTTAAAGATGCATTTTTCTGTGTACCATTACATCCTGACTCTCAGTTTCTGTTTTTCTTTGAAGACTCTTTAGATCAGAATTCTCAGCTCACTTGGACAGTATTACCTCAGGGCTTCCAAGACAGCCCCCACCTGTTTCATCAGGCTCTAACTCAGGACCTTAGTAGTTTTTCACATCCAGGTACCCCGGTTCTTTACAATCTGGATGACTTACTTTTAACTGTGAGCTCAGAAACATAGTGTCAGCAGGCCACCCAGGACCTCCTAAACTTTCTTGCCATCTGTGGATATAAAGTTTCCAAACCAAAGGGCCAACTTTGTAGGCAAGAGGTAAAATACCTAGGGCTGGTCTTGTCTAAAGGCACTCAGACCCTAGATAAGGGATGCCTACAACCCATACTGGCCTTTCCCTGTCCAAAGACTTTAAAACAGTTGCAGGGATTCTTGGGAATAACTGGTTTTTGCCGATCATGGATTCCCAGATATGGTGAAATAGCAAAACCTGTGTACACTCTGATTAAGGAAACTCAAAAAGCTAACATCCATTTAGTACTCTGGGACCCTATAGCTGAGGCAGCCTTTCAGACCCTGAAGCAGGCACTACTGCAGGCTCCAACTCTAAGCTTTTCTACAGGAAACAACTTCTCCCTATATGTTACGGAAAAGTCAGGAATGGCACTGGGGGTTCTCACCCAGACTCAGGGACCACACCACAACCCGTGGCATGCCTAAGTAAGGAAATTGATGCAGTAGCAAAAGGCTGGCCACACTGCTTGTGAGTTGTAGCTGCGGTGGCTATATTGGTCTCAGAAGCTGTTAAAATAGTGCAAGGAAAGATCTAACTGTATGGACTTCACATGATGTAGCTGGAATTCTGGCCTCTAAAGGAGGCTTATGGCTGTCTGACAACCACTTGTTCAAATATCAGGCCTTAGTGCTCAAAGGGCCTGTACTTCAGCTGTGCACATGTGCAGCCCTCAACCCAGCTACTTTTCTTCCTGAGGAAGGGCAGACACAGAACATGACTGTCAGCAGGTTATAGCTCAGAACTAGCTGGTCCGTACCAAGACCCTGGTGAAGAATTGCATCGTGCTCATCAACAGCAGCGTTACCGACAGTGGTACGAGTCCCACTATGCACTGCCCTGGGCCACAAGAAGGAGCCAAGCTGACTCCTGAGGAAGAAGAGCTTTTAAACAAAAACAATCTAAAAAATTCAGAAGAAATACGATGAAAGGAAAAAGAATGCAAAATCAGCAGTCTCCTGGAGGAGCAGTTTCAGCAGGGCAAGCTTCTTGCATGCATCGCTTCAAGGCCAGGACAGTGTGGCGAGCAGATGGCTATGTGCTAGAGGGCAAAGAGTTGGAGTTCTATCTTAGGAAAATCAAGGCCGGAAAGGCAAATAAATCCTTGTTTTTTCTTCACCCATGTAATAAAGGTGTTTATTGTTCTGTTCGGAAAAAAAAAAAAACAAAACTCAGGGTCTAGTGAAGTCCTGTAATAGCCCTTGTAATACTCCAATTTTAGGAGTACAAAACCTAATGGACAATGGAGGCTGGTGCAGAATCTCAGGCTTATTAATGAAGCTGTGATCCTTTATAATCAGCTGGACCTAATCCTTATACCTTGCTCTCTCAAATACCAGGAGAGGCACAATGGTTTACAGTCCTGGACCTTAAGGATGCCTTTTTCTGTGTTCCATTACATCCTGACTCCCAGTTTCTGTTTGCCTTTGAAGACCCTTTAGACCAGAATTCTCAGCTCACCTGGACAGTGTTACCCCAGGGCTTTCAAGACAGCCCCCACCTGTTTCATCAGGCTCTAGCTCAGGACCTTAGTAGTTTTTCACATCCAGGTACCTGGTTCTTCAATATCTGGATGACTTACTTTTAACTGCTAACTCAGAAACCCAGTGTCAGCAGGCCACCCAGGACCTCCTAAACTTTCTTGCCACCTGTGGATATAAAGTTTCCAAACCAAAGGCCCAACTTTGTAGGCAAGAGGTAAAATACCTAGGGCTGGTCTTGTCTAAAGGCACTTGGGCCCTAGATAAGGATGTCTCCAACCCATACTGGCCTTCCCATCCAAAGACCTTAAAACAGTTGCAGGATTCTTGGGAATAACTGGTTTTTGCCGATCATGGATTCCCAGATATGGTGAAATAGCAAAACCTCTGTACACTCTGATTAAGGAAACTCCAAAAGCTAACATCCATTTAGTACTCTGGGACCCTATAGCTGAGGCAGCCTTTCAGACCCTGAAGCAGGCACTACTGCAGGCTCCAGCTCTAAGCCTTCTACAGGAACAACTTCTCCCTATATGTTACAGAAAAGTCAGGAGTGGCACTGGGGTTCTCACCCAGACTCAGGGACCACACCACAACCAGTGGCATACCTAAGTAAGGAAATTGATGCAGTAGCAAAAGGCTGGCCACACTGCTTGTGAGTTGTAGCTGCGGTGGCTATATTGGTCTCAGAAGCTGTTAAAATAGTGCAAGGGAAAGATCTAACTGTATGGACTTCACATGATGTAGTTGGGATTCTGGTCTCTAAAGGAGGCTTATGCCTGTCCTACAACCACTTGTTCAAATATCAGGCCTTAGTGCTCAAAGGGTCTGCACTTCAGCTGCACACATGTGCAGCCCTCAACCCAGCTACTTTTCTTCCTGAGGAAGGGCAGACACAGAACATGACTGTCAGCAGGTTATAGCTCAGAACTATGTGGCTTGAGAGGATCTCTTAGAAACTCCTCTAGCCAATCCTGACCATAACCTTTACACTGACAGAAGTTCCTTTATGGAAAATGGAGTTTGAAAAGCAGGATATGCAGTAGTCAGTGATCAAACAGTGCTTGAACACAATCACTTCCTGCTGGTACTAGTGCCCAGCTGGCAGAACTTATAGCCCTCACTGAAGCTCTAAAATTAGGAAAAGGAAATAAAGTAAATATATACACAAATTCCAAATATGCTTACCTGGTTTTGCATGCTTATGCTGCTATATGGAAGGAAAGAGAGTTTCTAACTTTGGTAGGAACTCCCATTAAATCACTAGGAAATTTTAGACTTATTACAAACTGTTCAAGAACCAAAAGAGGTAGCAGTCTTACATTGTCGGGGTCACCAGAAAGGAGGTGAGAAGGTGGCTGAGGGCAATCACCAAGCTGACCTAGAGGCTAAAAGGGAGCTAAACAAGCATTTATGAAAGGACCTTTAATATGGGAAAACCCACTCCAGGGAACTAGACCTCAATACTCATCAGAAGAAGTAGAGTGGGCAATCTCCCAGGGACACAATCTTCTTCCTTCAGGATGGTTAGCCACTGAGGAGGGAAAAGTGCTTCTACCTGCTGCCAGCTGGTGGAAAGAACTTAAAACTCTGCATGAAACCTTCCATATGGGTATAGAGAATACACATCGGATGGCCAAATCTATATTTACAGACAAAGATCTCTTCAAAGCTGTCCAACAAATAGTCAAAGGATGTGAAGCATGCCAGAAACATAATCCTTTGACATATTGCACAGCTCCCCCTGGGGAACAACGAACAGGTCATTACTCAGGTGAGGACTGACAAATGAACTTCACCCATATGCCCAAGTCTCAGGGATATCAATATCTGCTAGTATGTGTAGATACTTATACAAACTGGGTTGAGGCTTTCCCCTGTAAAAAAGAGAAATCCCAATAGGTAATAAAAGGCCTAATCAATGAAATAGTTCCTAGATAAGGACTCACTCGCTGTCTTCAAAGTGATAATGGTCCTGCCTTCAAAGCTGCAGTAACCCAAGGAATTCCCAGGGCATTAGAAATACAGTATCATCTCCACTGTGCTTGGAGGCCTCAGTCCTCAGGGAAAATAGGAAAGATGAATGAAATTCTTAAGAGAAACTTAAAGAAACTAGCACAGGAAACTCACCTCTTGTTGCCTTCTCTATTGCCAATAGCACTCTTAAGAGCTCAAAATTCTCCTCAGAAAATAGGACTCAGTCCCTATGAGATGCTTTATGGATGGCCCTTTCTTAGTAATGATCTTGTATTAGACAAGGAAACAACAAATCTAATAAAAGATATAACCTCCTTGGCTAAGTACCAATAAGTTCTTAAGACTTTGTCTGAGGGACATCCTCGGGAAAAAGGGAAAGAGTTGTTCTGCCCTGGAGACTTGGGGCTTGTTAAATCTCTCCCCTCAGACTCTCCCTCTCTAGGCCCATCTTGGGAAGGAAAATTTTTGGTTATTCTGTCTACCTCAACAGCAGTTAAGGTGGTGAGAACTGACTCATGGATTCACCACACTTGGCTGAAATCTTGTATACCTCCTGAAGAAAGTCATCGAGCCTCCACTCCACAGCCTGAAGTTTCAGAAGATCTTTCATACACCTGCAAGCCATTAGAGGATCTGCAACTGATTTTCCAACAAGATCCTCAGGGAAGTAACCACTTATAAGTCTAATTTATATCCTGGCATTAATAGGAGTATACCCAGGGGAAAGTGGTAGAATAATAGAAAAACTTGGTGCTGTTATTAGGAAAGTTACTATCTCTATTCAGTTACTATAAGCTACCTCAGAAGTTAATTAATAACATATAAACATTGCTAATTCTCTCTGCAAAAGGCAGCTCTCTCTGCAAAACAGCTTAACTCTTTAACTGCCATTGTGCTTTAAAGTAAAAGGGCTCTAAATCTCTAACAACAGAGAGAAGGGGAACCTGTTTCTTTCTAGGAAAAACGCTATTTTGTAAACCAGGTAAGTGTTGTTTTGAACATAGACCTCAGGAATCAATCAAACACAGGGCTAAAAAATTCCAGAAACAGTATTGTGAAGCTTGTTTAACAACTGACTGTCCTGGCTCTATTCTCTTGTAGACTTGTTTATAACCATTCTATATTCATTGGCCTCTGGGATTTTCATCTTTAACCACATTGTCACATTAATTTCTTATAGAACCATAAGGTCACAAATAATCCTACCACTGGAACCCCAGATGTCCTTTGCTTCTGGGCTCTATTGTGGATCTCAGGATCAACCTGCACCCCTGAAAGACTCCCCTCTGGAGGAAACCTCAACTGCAGGGCCCCTTCTATGCCCCATGTCAGCAGGAAGTAGTTAAAGAGTGATTGATGTCCATGTTCCAACAGAATTTGAACTTTCCTGTTCAGAGCGGGGAATGAGGAAAGGTGTTCTCTTTCTGGGTCCACAAGGTGGTGTAGTTTTAAGAGCAAGAACTTCCCAGTACCATGTCCCCCTCCCATCTCTCTCAATCCAGGAAATTTAATGGTCTCTGTTTTAATTTTCATGGGCACAGGAAGAATCAAAAGTCAGTCACTCCAGTGGAAGTTCTAAGGAAATCCTTTAATTGGCCAGGGGCCTTGGAGAAGAAGGGAACTCCTTCCAGGTTAAAAGTCCTTATCACCACACCTGGCCAGATTTCCCCTCTGGAGTCCCCTTCCATACTCTTCATGGAAGTTTTCTCTCTTCTCCTTTTTTTCTTTCTCTACCTAAGTAAAATAACTTTCTGCAAACTCTTTTTGGGGTCTGGTATTTTACTTTACAAGCACACCTGCTATGGTGCCCTCTCTCATTCTTGAGAGAGTGGGAGACCAAGAATCTTGGAGAAACATCCTCTCAGGGGAGCGAAGGGCTCCTCTGAACCCCTGAACCCTAACAGCATTATTCAGATTTTTTGTTGTAAATTGAACATTGGAATATAATAACAACAGATTTTTTTTCTTTTTTGAAATAAAGTCTAGCCCTGTCACCCAGGCTGGAGTGCAATGGCATGATCTCAGCTCACTGAAACCTCTGCCTCCCAGATTCAAGTGATTCTCCTACCTCTGCCTCCTGAGCAGCTGAGATTACAGGCATGCACCACCATGACCAGCTAATATTTGTATTTTTACTAGAGACAGGGTTTTGCCATGTTGGCCAGGCTGGTCTCAAACTCCTGACCTCATGATATGCCCACCTTGGCCTCCCAAAGTGCTGGGATTATAGGTGTGAGAAACCACACCCTGTCCATAAAAGGTTTCTCTTAGAGTAAAAACCTGCTTATGATCTGCTCTTTAACAAAAAATGTAATGGTTTAATAAAAGGTTTATAAAAGTTTTACCTTATTGTCAGGCATTAAAATTTGACAGATTTGTCTCTAAGGTTTTATTAAGGGTTGGGTTTGGCATCAATAATGCACAAATGTAAAAGCGACATTTGGCTTATTTGCTATATTAAAATCATACAGGAAGCATTGTCAAATATAAAATGGTGTTTGATTTTCTTTGGGCTATATTTGTACAAATGTGTTAATTGGTATATGTTCCAAAATAATGGGAAACTCCTATAATTCTAATGTAACTTAGTGTATATTATTAATAGTTATAATTGTTAGATAAAATTTTATATGACATAGAAGCAATCAAATTTCCTTATCAATTGTGGCTTCAATAGTGGCTGTCCTAAGAGTTTTACCATCCACAGACAATTTTTGTCTTGTTTTGATCCTCTTTAAAAGGTAGTTTATAATCAACTATTGATCTTTTTTGAAATAAAGTCTAGCCCTGTCACCCAGGCTGGAGTGCAATGGCATGATCTCAGCTCACTGAAACCTGAAATTCAAAAACTGAAATTCAAAAAACAGTTGTTTTTGAATTCAGGTTTCTAATAACTTTGGAAATTGTGACATTAGAACAGAAGAAACAACTTTCAGAACTCTAGGGTAGAACTGAAATATTCATGAATATCAAACAGAACTTTATGCAGGATTTAACTGCATAACCTAGAGAAGTCTGAAGTAATCTTTTTGAATTTGCTTAAAATGTTGCTGATTCTTTGTTTTTTTTTTTTTTTTTGAGTCAAGAAAACTTTTCTTTTAAGCTATTTACAACTTGTAGCAATTGAGCAATGTATACTTCTTTGAACACAATGTGGAGTATATATTTTTTTCTCTCTACATGATTTCTCCAGAATTTGGAAACTATTTGTGAATATTCTTAATTTGTGGCAATATAGTCATTTGCATAAGTACAAAAAGAATCGGCTTTCTTTTGCAACAAGACACAATTGGAGAAATTGATTATTTTGCCAAGGCTTTGACTGGAATAGCATGCTTTCCTTTAAGGAATCAAACTTGACTCATAAAGCCAATAAAAGCCCCTTGGGGAAAAATTGCCTCATACCTTGCCTACAGTGTCCCTGTACAAGTTTCAGACCTGTGGTAAGTAAAGAATGTTACTTTCTAACAGGTCCAGGAGCCCCAAGTTATCTTGGGACCCCAAGAGGAGAGGAATTTACTCAACTCATAGGTATTTTAGGGTACAAACCCATGGCAGGGATTGGTTCTAAAACAGTCTTATGTGAGATTTCATCTATGGAACAGAGTTGCATCAAATCCAATTTAAAAATGGTTATGTGAAAAGTAATTATTCTTGCTGCACTTTATACAAAGAAACAGGCCAAATATAATAAAGCAAATCAGTCTTACCATAATTTTTCTTTAGTAAAAATAGGAAATTGGAGAGAGAAATATCATGTTTCAAGAACTGTGGTAGGCCTGCTATTAAATTATCATCTCATCAGTTGTTTTTAAGTTTGTTTGTGCAATTTAGGCTAACCTGCTTATTTCTGTGAACCAACCAGTGGCCTCTGACTGCTGCTCAAAAAAAAAAAAACAACCAAGAGGGATGGTAATGTAAAAAATCTGGATCAATTTTCTAATTCTGGGCACATTAAAATCAGCTAGGAACCCCATATCAGCTTGGTTCCAACAGTTACCCAGTTCATTGAAAGCCTTCTTATTTAGTTTACTTGGGATAATTTTACTTAGTTTGCTTTATTGCTGTGGAATATATTGCTGTTGTATTCTTTGTATGGGAATGCAGGATTAAACTTACTGAATGTTATCTTGAAGTGAACACTTATTAATCTTACAGATATCATCCTTTATCAAAACTTGGAGTTATAAATGGCCCTCACCATACTGATGCTGTCTGACCGAGGTCTCTACCCTAAACCTAAGAGACACTAATAGTTAAATAGGAATATTGTCACCCCTATTCAGCTTGATGTAGTTACAGAAGATGGATCTTCATCTTCTGAAACCCTTAGGATTAAGGGTTCTCTTTCAAAAGGGAAGGGGAAAATGTCAGAGGTATGTGATCCAGAGCAACTACATCTTGAATAGGAACTAGGTAAAATGAGGCTGACACCTTGTGGGCTGCATTTTCCAAGGGTTAAGGCATTCTAACTTAAAGGATGAGATAGGTCAGCACAAGATACAGGTCATAAAGGCCTTGCTGATAAAACAGATTGCAGTAAAGAAGCTGGCTAAAACCCACCAAAACCAAAATGTCCACAAGAGTGATCTCTGGTCATCCTCACTGCTACACCCCCACCAGTGCTGTGACAGTTTACAAATGCCATGGCAACATCAGGAAGTTACCCTATATGGTCTAAAAAGGGAAGGCATGAATAATCCACCCCTTGTTTAGCATATCATCAAGAAATACCCATAAAAATGGGCAATCAGCAGCCCTTGGGGCTGTTCTGTCTATGGAGTAGCCATTCTCTTATTTCTTTGCTTTCCTAAAATACTTGCTTCTGCTTTGCACTGCAGACTCACTGTGAATTCTTTCTTGCACAAGATCCAAGAACCATTTCTTGGAGCCTGGATTGGGACCTCTTTCCTTTAACAATCCTAGCACTTTGGGAGGTCAAGGCAAAGGGATGGCTTATGGCCAGGAGTTCAAGACCAGCCTGAGCAACATAGTGAGACTCTGTGTCTATAAAAATAAAAAAAAAATAGTTGTGTGTAGTGGCATACAGCTGAGTCTTAGTTACTCAGGAGGCTGAGGTGGAAAAATCCCTTGAGCCCAGGAGTTCAAGGTTATAGTGAGCTGTGATTGTGCCACTGTACTGTAGCCTAGGTGACAGACAAGAGCCTGCCTCAAAAATTAAAAAATTGCAGATAATTTTTATGGAGTGAGAAGTAGGACATGGACCTTTCAAACACTGTCTTCATCACCATGTTGCCATCCTTCTTTTCCCTTCCCTCTAATTTTTCTATATAATGCCTAAAAATAAAATGAGAAGTCTAGAAAACCTACACTCAAAGTTCTCAGTTTTGGAGTGATCACAAATGACAATAACTGTAAATATTGAAAAAGGAGGACTTGAGATCTATCTTTTTTTTTCTTTGACAGAGTCTCACTTTGTTGCTCAGGCTGGAGTGCAGTGGAGCTATCTTGGCTCACTACAACTTCTGCCTTGACTTGGGATCTATCAAAGTTCTTCATGGAACTGTCGAAGTATGGAATAAATACAGTACAGAAAATGAAACAAAAAAGAACAAAGAAAATAAAACAAAGATACAGAAGAACTTGAAGATTACTTTGGGGAGGATAGGAGAAAAAGTGAAGTTAAGGATTATTAAACATATGTAAAGATAGGCCTGATGTAGTTACCATCGTTGGGGTTCCCTGCAACATATTTGAAGTAATGTTGTCCTTCCATCTTTCTAATAAATCCTACTTGTTCACTGATCACATCAGTTGTTTCTCTTAATTTCCTGACATCAAAGTAGATATATTTGTCAGTGTGTAATTACAACTGCATTTGTGGGATTGTTTGATTGATAAGTGTCTTCATCCCTTTTCAGACTGGAAGCTTCCTGAAGACAGAGGCCAAGGTCTATTTTAATCACCTTTGTGTCTCCATTACCTGGCACATTCAGGCTTTCAACAAATACTTGTTGCTTGAATGAATTCATGAATAACCCACCAATTATACCCAATGTGATACCTGATTCCTGGTCCTAGTTTAATTACCCACCGTTCACAACCCACATGTTCTACCTCCATACCATTCAATCTCTATACTAAACAATCCACTTCTCTCTTATTTCATCTCTACAGAAGAGATGCTCAAAGGGAAGTTCTTCAGATTTTGTTTTCACTTCATCACTATTTAATTTCTCAATCCATTATAATCAGCCTACCACTCCCATGACTACACTGATAGTGTTTTGATAAAAGTTACCAGTGATCTCCTTATCTAATGGACTCCTTATGTTCATCTAAACTGTCTAACATGTTGCTTTTGATATAATTCTTTTCTCTTTTTTAAAAACCCTTACCTTTCTCCCTCAGTTTCTATAACATATCACTCTACTGGTTTACTTTCAATCTCTCTGGTTATTATTTTTGAATCTACTTGGGCTTTGGCTTGAAAGGTTTACTGCTGTCTTTCCAGATAAAGTGTTTTAATTAAAGAAGCTTTATTTTTACCATAATAGAATTTAAAAATTTGCTTATACTCTAATAAGAATGATAAATCTTAGCAATGAGAAAGAATTTCCTGAGGTGTAGAGAAGTGAGGCAATGTAACTATAACACTAACTAAGATGATTCCATGTTTTCTTGATTTAGTTGAAACTAATTATCTGGTAGAGTTTAGATAGTTTTCAACCCAGAAGCCAGAATTCTGACTAGGTAACTTGTAAAAGATTCCTTATATCCCTGACATTCTACCATTTATATCACATTTTATGTGTGTTTTAAAATATACTGCAATAGCTACTCACTCTGCTCGCATGTTAAGCAGTCGTTCCACCTTTAATTGCTTATTCACAAAGAGATTGATATCTATATTAAGCTCTATCCCACAGATGTTTTCATGTTCCTTCTCCACATTGCTGTGTGAGTATGCAGGGTGCAGGGGGAAGAACAGTAAAGAGATAGCCCTGAACAATGCTGTATCCACATGCAACCTGGGCTTAGGGAATGGCATAAAAATAAAATTAGGGGTTGTGATTTTCACTAGCACTCTGCTTTCATAGACTGCACATCATTTTTTGTATGAAATTGCCTTCCATATACGCTTTGAGGTAGATAGAAGTCAGGAACTACAGCTAATGGGCCAAATCTGACATGCTGCGTCTTTTCTTTATGACTTGCAAGCTAAGAATGATCTTTTACTTTATTTATTTATTTAGAGTTAGAGTCTTGTTCTGTTGCCCAGGCTGGAGTGCATTGGCATGATCTTGGCTCACTGCAAACTCCGCCTCTTGGGTTCAAGTGATTATCCTGCCTCAACCTACTGAGTAGCTGGGATTATGGGCATGTGCCAAGACACTGGCTAATTTTTGTATTTTAAGTAGAAATGGGGTTTCATCATGTTGGCCAGGCTGGTCTTGAACTCCTGATCTCATAGTCTGTCTGCCTCTGCCTCCCAAAGTGCTGGGATTACAGTCTTGAACCACTGCACTCGGCTGATCTTTTACATTTTTAAATAATTGCAAGAAAAAAATTATAGAATAATACTTCATAACAAATCAAAAATGTATTAAATTCAAATTTCAATGTTCATAAAGTTCCATTGGAATACAGCCAAGCTAATGCACTTATGTATTGTCTATAGCTGCTTTTTGCTTCAACAGAAGAGTTGAGTAGTTGCAACAGAGAACATGTGGCCCAAAAGCCTAAAATAATTAATATCAGCCTTTTATATTAAAAAATTGCCAACTCTTTGGCTGGAGTATTGAAACTAAGGATAATGGCATAAGAGGAGTTTGAAGAGATAAAAAAAACAACAACCAAGATCATGCAGGATCTTACAGGCAAATAAAAATTTTAAATTTTATTATTGTTAAAGTTAGATGTATGATTGATTAGAAGCCACTGAAGGATAGAAAGTAAGAGAGTGTTATGATCCAGTTTATGTTTCAGAAAGATTATTGCGACATTTGGCTTTGGGTCAGAATGTAGAAGATAGTGAAAGAACATCATTCCCACTGTAACAACTAGAAAAAAAAGCTAGATAACTATAACACAAATGGACATCAGGGATTTCCGGGTTCCACATAGGATGTAAAAAGCTGGCAAAGGCAGTGCTCTCCACATAACAATAAGAAAAATACAGATAAACTAAAAAATCATAACTTGAGGCCAGGCATGGTGGTTCACACCTGTAATCCCACCACTTTGGGAGGCTGGACTGTCTGAGGTCAGTAGTTCAAGATCAGATGGGCCAACATGGAGAAAACCCATCTGTACTAAAAATACAAAAATTAGCTGGGGGTGTTGGTGCATGCCTGTAGTCCCAACTACTCAGGAGGCTGAGGTAGGAGAATTGCTTGAACTTGGGAGGCAGTGGCTGCAGTGAGCCAAGATCACACCATGTCCCTCCAGCCTAGGTAACAGAGCAAGACTCCATCTCAAACAAAACAAAACAAACCTTGAATTTATTAAAGAGCTGAGGGTACAGGACAACTAACCAGCCTGAATTCTAAGGAAAGATGGGCATTTTCAAGAAAAGACAGAACATGAACACTGGCTCACCTACGGCAATGGGAAGATGAGGCCTCCATATAAGCAAGTATGAGGAATTCGATTAAAAGTTAAACACCTAAAGGCCAAGTGTGGGCTGGTATGGGGGTGCATAGAGTCCCTGGAAATCACAGACTCCAGGGGAATTCACACTCTTACAGGCACATGCCATCACACTCGGCTAATTCTGTATTTTTCATAAAGATGGGTCTTCACCATGTTGGCCAGGCTGATCGTGAACTCCTGACCTCAAGTGATCTGCCTGTCTTGCCTCCTAAAGTGCTGGAATTACAGGAATGAGCCCTGTGCCTTGCTATTGCATTTTTTTTTTTTGAGACTGAGTCTCGCTCTGTTGCCAGGCACCACGCTGGAGTGCAGTGGTGCAATCTTGGCTCATTGCAACCCCCACCTCCCGGGTTCAAGCAATTCTCCTACCTGAGCCTCCAGAGTAGCTGTGACTACAGGCACATGCCACCATGCCCAGCTAATTTCTGTATTTTCAGTAGAGACTGGGTTTCACCATGTTGGCCAGGATGGTCTCAATCTATTGACCTCCTGATCTGCCTGCCTTGGCCTCCCAAAGTTCTGGGATTACAGGCGTGAGCCACCGAGCCTGGCCTATTTCATTTCTTAATAACCATCTAAAGATTTGTACCCTTCTAAGATGGGTATTTTGATTCCCCTTTTCCCTTTCTCATTTCTTTTGTTAATTATTTTTATATTTTATTAGCATCTGCAAGACCCATGAGAGAAAGCTGCTAGAGCAGATTTGATAAGGCTTCTTGAACCATTGTTTATGTAGGAGTAATGGCACACAGGATACCCACATAAAAGGGGCTCCTTTAACCATAGCATTTACCATGGTCTGGGTAATTGATATATTCAGTGGGTAAATATCATGATAAATCCAGTCCCATGTGACTTGCATATGAAGCATATCAGCTGCTTCATGTAGGGTGCTCCACTTGACATTTTATAGGGAGAGTTGGGTAGTCCCCTTCTCAGGGTAAACAGACCTTCTATATTATAGTGGCTTTTATCCAGTCTACCAGACTGGCTATTCCTTCAGGGATAACATCTTGTGAATCTGGATCATATATACTCATCAGTAATTGTTTAAGAGTGAGTTGTGTGTTCTGTGTCAACTCAAACATGCCCCTTTTTTTTCTGTAGCATTTAAAATGAAAGATATTGAGGCTGGGCATGATGACTCAAGCCAGCATTTTGGGAGTAATCCCAGCACTTTAGGAGGCTAACGTGGGTGGATCACATGAGGCCAGGAGTTTGAGACCAGCCTGACCAATGTGGAAAGACACTGTCTCTACTGAAAATACAGAAGTTAGCCAGGAGTGGTGGCATGTGCCTGTAGTCTCAGCTACTCATGAGGCTGAGGCATGAGAATTGCTTAAATCAAGGAGGTGGAGGTTGCAGTGAGCTGAGATCAGGCCACTGCCTCATGTTTTATAAAATAATGGTCACCCAAAAGATATCTTACTTTACTAATATTCTAAACTCTTAGTAACACTAATTCCCAGTGAAAAATCCTAGGATTACTCAATTTGACATAACATGACATTTTAAATTAATGGAGAGAATTTTGAGACTAAATTTATTGAACTAATTGTATCAATGATGTGAATTAAAAAGCAGGTGTGTTAGCTTCTATTCATCTGGTAAATGCTTACTTTTCTTTAAGTCAATTAATTAAAGCACTTTTATATAATTTGGTAGTGAAATATCACACATGACACATATATACATATAGGCATAATGACAGACAGAGGCAGGTCTTATAGAGTTAAGATTTTTAATTTGCCTGTTTGTAAAAATCCTCTCCCTTTCTTTATACTATTAATAAAATTAAAAAAAAGAGGAGCCAACAAAAGTTGAAGAACAGTTACCACACCAGACCTGAAAGGGAGAAAGAGCTAAAGCAATCTGGTCCTGCAGAAGTTGACATTCTGAGATATCAATCTGAGGAATTTTAAAAAGAAAGAGATTACTGAATTTAAAAATGAAAAACTTCTTACAATTTCATTAAGGATGAATCAATACTTTCAGTAAAATCTTGTTCTATCCAATTCTTTAAATTGTATTAGTATATTAATATCAAAGTTCATATTCTAGAAAAATTACAAGTAATTTTCTTTTAATTATATCCAACTTAATCACATTTTTCCTCATTCTTAGACAGTTTTTTCTAGCACTTTTTTCTTTTCTTTCTTTCTTTCTTTTTTTTTTGAGACAGTCTTGCTCTGTTGCCCAGGCTAGAGTGCAGTGGCAGGATCTCAGCTCACTGTGAACTCCTCACCAGGTTCAAGTGATTCTCTGCCTCAGCCTCCTGAGTAGCTGAGATCTCAGGTGCACACCACCACACCCAGATCGTTTTTGTATTTTTAATAGAGATAGGTTTTCTCCATGTTGGCCAGGCTGTTCTCAGACTCCTGATCTCAGGTGATCCACCCACCTTGGCCTCCCCAAGTGCTGAGATTACAGGTGTAAGCCACTGTGCCTGGCCACCTTTTTTTCTTAAAAGGAAAAACTGAAATGTGGCCTAGAATTTAGTGTGGTAGGTGGAAGTGTGCTGGTTGTGGGTGGGACTGAGAGTCCACACTTTCACTACTGAGTTATTTTCACCTTCTTACATGTCTCAGTTTCCCTCTCCAGAGGTCTTTCAGCTCTTTATTGGGTGGGGTGGGGGGTTTAAAATGCTGAGTGATCAGCTCTTATATGTATTTCCTGGATGAGTCTTTAAAATTAATTTTGTTGGGAGGGGGTAACCTGCAGTGCTGCTGCTTATCATGGGGTAAATGCCTCAGACATTCCCACTTGGCTCCTGGCCACCCAGAAGCACCTATTATCTAGGAGGAGCAAAATGTTCTTCCTCTCTGGAGCTGAGGAGGTCAGTCTCTCATCTATCTATGAAAATGACAGTTCAGTTTCTCACATAAATGTGCAGACAAGCCAATTGAGGTTAACTGTAGGAGAAAAAGGCAATGAAGAAGAAACTTTAGAATGCACCTTTGAATCAAAATTGGGACCCTAAGCAACAACTTCCTAGGAGAAGAAAAGAAAACAGCTCAGAATAAACCAAACACCATTAATCAAGTGGGAGGTCCAAAGCTCAGGAAGACTTACCAGTTCTACCTGAGGAGAAGCTTGACATTGGTGGGGGTACTTTCAATGGGACCTAGCTGGTACCATAGATTCAGGTTTGGGTAACTCCTTCAGGGGTTCTGAGTAATCTCTGAGGCCCCACATGTAGAATGAAAACTGTTATCAACAAAAAGAATCAAACTCTGTAAAATATTGGAATTAGTAAAATATTGGTTTATTCTTAACCAAATATAAAGGCCATGACTCATGAGACATAGTCTCAGAAGGTCCCAAAACACATGCCCTAGGTGGTCAGGCTGTATCTTGGTTTTACACATTTTTGGTAGATATAAGGCACCAATCAATACATGTAGGATGTACATTGGTTTTGTCAGGAAAGGTAGAACAACTCAAAGGGTGAGGGCTTCCAGGTCACAGTGGGATTCAAAGATTTTCTAATTGGAAATTAGTTGAAACATTAAATTATTGTCTAAAGACTTGTAATCCACAGAAAAGAGTATCCAGATTAATACAAGGGATTGTGGAGTCCAAGGATTTTATTCTATAAATGAACCCTTCATGTAGCAGGTATCAGAGAGAATGGTTTGTAAATGTTTCTTATCTGACTTAAAGAGGTACCAGACTCTTAGTTCTCTTCTGGATAAGAAAAAAGACCTGGAAAGGGAAGAGAATTCTCTACAGAATGTAGGTTTCTTCACAAGAGACAGCTTTGTGGGGCCATTTTAGAGTACATTGAGGAAACACATTTTGGGGTAAAATACTTTGATTACTTTCAGGGCCTGCTATCATGTCAGTATTTTATTGCTACAAAGAGTCTGTTTTGTCAGTTTTAAGGTCTTAGGGTCTCTATTTTAATGTAAATGCTGGTCAGTTATGCCTGAATTTCAAAGGGAGGGGAGCATAGTGAGGCATATCTGTCTCTCCCTTCCCATCACATCCTGAGTTAGTCATTCAGGTTGACATTGGAATGCCCTTGGCTGAGAGAAGGGGTCCATTCAGTTGGCTGGGGGCCTTAGAATTTTATTTTTGGTTTAACAGAGACTATTATGAACTACAAACTACAAAAAATCACATTGGAAAGCCTATTCAAAATAAATTCCTAGAAACATACAACCTACTGATTGAATCAGAAAACCTGAATATATCAATATCAAGTAATGAGATTGATTTTTAATAAAATATTTCATTATAAAAAGCCCAGGACCTGATGATTTTATTGATAAATTTTACCAAATATTTGCAGAAGACCTAACACCAATTCTTCTCAAACTCTTCTAGAAAATTGAAGAGAAGAAAATTATTTCAAGTTCATTCTAAGAGGCCAAAAGTACTCTGATACCAAATCTAGGCAAGGACACACAAAGAAATGTGGCATACATACAGTGGAATACTATGCAGTCATGCTGGTGGTGGCTCACACCTATAATCCCAGCACTTTGGGAGGCTGAGGCAGGTGGATTATGAGGTGAAGAGATCGAGACCATCCTGGTCAACATGGTGAAACCCCATCTCTACTAAAATACCAAAAAATACTATGTAGTCATAAAAGGATGAGTTCATGTCCTTAGCAGGGACATGGATGAAGCTGGAAACCATCATTCTCAGCAACTGACACAAAACCAAATACCACATGTTCTCACTCTTTTGTTTTTTTTTAAATTTTTAAATTTTTATTGCATTATAGGTTTTGGGGTACATGTGCAGAGCGTGCAAGATAGTTGCATAGGTACACACATGGCAGTGTGTTTGCTGCCTTCCTCCCTTCACCCACACTTGGCATTTATCCCCAGGCTATCCCTCCCAGCCCCCCACTGTCCCTCCCCATTCCCCAATAGACCCCAGTGTAGTAGACCCCTCCCTGTGTCCATGTGTTCTCATTTTCTCACCCACCTATGAGTGAGTATATGTCGGTATTTCTTTTCTGTTCTTGTGTCAGTTTGCTGAGAATGATGTTCTCCAGATTCATCCATGTCCTTACAAAGGACACAAACTCATCATTTTGATTGCTGCATAATATTCCATGGTGTATATGTGCCACATTTTCCCAGTCCAGTCTATCATCGATGGGCATTTGGGTTGGTTCCAGGTCTTTGCTATTGTAAACAGTGCTGCAATGAACATTCGTGTGCATGTGTCCTTATAGTAGAACGATTTATAGTCCTTTGGATATATACCCAGTAATGGGATTGCTGGGTCAAATGGAATTTCTATTTCTAGGTCCTTGAGGAATCGCCACTGTCTTCCACAATGGTTGAACTAATTTACACTCCACCAACAGTGTAAGAGTGTTCCTATTTCTCCACATCCTCTCCAGCATCTGCTGTCTCCAGATTTTTAATGATCGCCATTCTAACTGGCGTGAGATGGTATCTCAATGTGGTTTTGATTTGCATCTCTCTAATGACCAGTGATGATGAGCATTTTTCATGTGTTTGTTGGCCTCATGTATGTCTTCTTTTGTAAAGTGTCTGTTCATATCCTTTGCCCATTTTGAATGGGCTTGTTTGTTTTTTTCCTGTAAATCTGTTTGAGTTCTTTGTAAATTCTGGATATCAGCCCTTTGTCAGATGTGTAAACTGCAAAGATTTTTTCCCATTCTGATGGTTGCCGATTCACTCTAGTGACTGTTTCTTTTGCCGTGCAGAAGCTGTGGAGTTTGATTAGGTCCCATTTGTCTATTTTGGCTTTTGTTGCCAATGCTTTTGGTGTTTTGGTCATGAAGTCCTTGCCTACTCCTATGTCCTGAATGGTTTTGCCTAGATTTTCTTCTAGGGTTTTTATGGTGTCAGGTCTTATGTTTAAGTCTTTAATCCATCTGGAGTTAATTTTAGTGTAAGGTGTCAGGAAGGGGTCCAGTTTCTGCTTTCTGCACATGGCTAGCCAGTTTTCCCAACACCATTTATTAAACAGGAATCCTTTCCCCATTGCTTGTTTTGTCTGGTTTATCAAAGATTATATGGTTGTAGATATGTTGTGTTGCCTCCGATGCCTCTGTTCTGTTCCATTGGTCTATATCTCTGTTTTGGTACCAGTACCATGCTGTTTTGATTACTGTAGCCTTGTAGTATAGTTTGAAGTCTGGTAGTGTGATGCCAAAAGTACTCTGATACCAAATCTAGGCAAGGACACACACATAAAGAAAATGTGGCATACATACAGCGTGGAATACTATGCAGTCATGCCGGGTGTGGTGGCTCACACCTATAATCCCAGCACTTTGGGAGGCTGAGGCAGGTGGATTATGAGGTGAAGAGATCGAGACCATCCTGGTCAACATGGTGAAACCCCATCTCTACTAAAATACCAAAAAAATACTATGTAGTCATAAAAAAGGATGAGTTCATGTCCTTAGCAGGGACATGGATGAAGCTGGAAACCATCATTCTCAGCAAACTGACAGAAGAACAAAAAACCAAATACCACATGTTCTCACTCTTTTGTTTTTTTTTTTAAATTTTTTAAATTTTTATTGCATTATAGGTTTTGGGGTACATGTGCAGAACGTGCAAGATAGTTGCATAGGTACACACAAGTCAGTGTGCTTTGCTGCCTTCCTCCCTTCACCACACTTGGCATTTATCCCCAGGCTATCCCTCCCCAGCCCCCACTGTCCCTCCCCATTCCCCCAATAGACCCCAGTGTGTAGTAGACCCCTCCCTGTGTCCATGTGTTCTCATTTTTCTCACCCGCCTATGGTGAGAATATGCGGTATTTCTTTTCTGTTCTTGTGTCAGTTTGCTGAGAATGATGTTCTCCAGATTCATCCATGTCCTTACAAAGGACACAAACTCATCATTTTTGATTGCTGCATAATATTCCATGGTGTATATGTGCCACATTTTCCCAGTCCAGTCTATCATCGATGGGCATTTGGGTTGGTTCAGGTCTTTGCTATTGTAAACAGTGCTGCAATGAACATTCGTGTGCATGTGTCCTTATAGTAGAAGATTTATAGTCCTTTGGATATATACCCAGTAATGGGATTGCTGGGTCAAATGGAATTTCTATTTCTAGGTCCTTGAGGAATCGCCACACTGTCTTCCACAATGGTTGAACTAATTTACACTCCCACCAACAGTGTAAGAGTGTTCCTATTTCTCCACATCCTCTCCAGCATCTGCTGTCTCCAGATTTTTAATGATCGCCATTCTAACTGGCGTGAGATGGTATCTCAATGTGGTTTTGATTTGCATCTCTCTAATGACCAGTGATGATGAGCATTTTTCATGTGTTTGTTGGCCTCATGTATGTCTTCTTTTGTAAAGTGTCTGTTCATATCCTTTGCCCATTTTTGAATGGGCTTGTTTATTTTTCCTGTAAATCTGTTTGAGTTCTTTGTAAATTCTGGATATCAGCCCTTTGTCAGATGTAAACTGCAAAGATTTTTTCCCATTCTGATGGTTGCCGATTCACTCTAGTGACTGTTTCTTTTGCCGTGCAGAAGCTGTGGAGTTTGATTAGGTCCCATTTGTCTATTTTGGCTTTTGTTGCCAATGCTTTTGGTGTTTTGGTCATGAAGTCCTTGCCTACTCCTATGTCCTGAATGGTTTTGCCTAGATTTTCTTCTAGGGTTTTTATGGTGTCAGGTCTTATGTTTAAGTCTTTAATCCATCTGGAGTTAATTTTAGTGTAAGGTGTCAGGAAGGGGTCCAGTTTCTGCTTTCTGCACATGGCTAGCCAGTTTTCCCAACACCATTTATTAAACAGGAATCCTTTCCCATTGCTTGTTTTTGTCTGGTTTATCAAAGATTATATGGTTGTAGATATGTTGTGTTGCCTCCGATGCCTCTGTTCTGTTCCATTGGTCTATATCTCTGTTTTGGTACCAGTACCATGCTGTTTTGATTACTGTAGCCTTGTAGTATAGTTTGAAGTCTGGTAGTGTGATGCCTCCCGCTGTGTTCTTTTTGCTTAGAATTGACTTGGCTATGCGGGCCTCTTTGGTTCCATATGAAGTTCATGGTGGTTTTTTCCAGTTCTGTGAAGAAATTCAATGGTAGTTTGATGGGGATAGTATTGATTGTGTAAATTACTTTGGGCAGTATAGCCATTTTCACGATATTGATTCTTCCTAACCATGAACATGGAATGTTTCTCCATCTGTTTGTGTCCTCTTATTTCGTTGAGCAGTGGTTTGTAGTTTTCCTTAAAGAGGTCCCTCATTCCTTGTGAGTTGTATTCCTAGGTATTTTATTTTCTTTGTAGCAATTGTGAATGGCAGTTCGTTCTTGATTTGGTTCTCTTTAAGTCTGTTATTGGTGTATAGGAATGCTTGTGATTTTTGCACATTGATTTTATATCCTGAGACTTTGCTGAAGTTGCTTATCAGTTTCAGGAGCTTTTGGGCTGAGGTGATGGGGTCTTCTAGGTATACTATCATGTCATCTGCAACAGAGACAATTTGGCTTCCACCTTCCTATTTGAATACCCTTTATTTCTTTTTCTTGCCTGATTGCTCTGGCTAGAACTTCCAGTACTATGTTGAATAGGAGTGGTGAGAGAGGGCATCCTTGTCTAGTGCCAGATTTCAAAGGGAATGCTTCCAGTTTTTGCCCATTCATTATGATATTGGCTGTTGGTTTGTCATAAATAGCTTTTATTACTTTGAGATATGTTCCATCAATACCAAGTTTATTGAGGGTTTTTAGCATAAAGGGCTGTTGAATTTTGTCAAATGCCTTCTCTGCATCAATTGAGATAATCATGTGGTTTTTGTTTTTGCTTCTGTTTATGTGGTGAATTACATTTATAGACTTGCATATGTTGAACCAGCCTTGCATCCCTGGATGAATCCTACTTGATCATGATGGATAAGTTTTTTAATGTGCTGTTGCAATCGGTTTGCCAGTATTTTATTGAAGATTTTTGCATCTATGTTCATCATGGATATTGGCCTGAAGTTTTCTTTTCTTGTTGAGTCTCTGCCGGGTTTTGGTATCAGGATGATGTTGGTCTCATAAAATGATTTGGGAAGGGTTCCCTCTTTTTGAATTATTTGGAATAGTTTCAGAAGGAATGGTACCAGATCCTCTTTGTGTGTCTGGTAGAATTCGCTGTGAACCCATCTGGACCTGGGCTTTTTGTGTGGTAGGTTTAATTGCTGCCTCAACTTCAGACCTTGTTATTGGTCTATTCATAGTTTTGGCTTCCTCCTGGTTTAGGCTTGGGAGGACACAGGTGTCCAGGAATTTATCCATTTCTTCCTGGTTTACTAGTTTATGTGCATAGAGTTGTTTGTAGTATTCCTTAAAGAGGTCCCTTACATTCCTTGTGAGTTGTATTCCTAGGTATTTTATTTTCTTTGTAGCAATTGTGAATGGCAGTTCGTTCTTGATTTGGTTCTCTTTAAGTCTGTTATTGGTGTATAGGAATGCTTGTGATTTTTGCACATTGATTTTATATCCTGAGACTTTGCTGAAGTTGCTTATCAGTTTCAGGAGCTTTTGGGCTGAGGTGATGGGGTCTTCTAGGTATACTATCATGTCGCCTGCAAATAGAGACAATTTGGCTTCCACCTTTCCTATTTGAATACCCTTTATTTCTTTTTCTTGCCTGATTGCTCTGGCTAGAACTTCCAGTACTATGTTGAATAGGAGTGGTGAGAGAGGGCATCCTTGTCTCAGTGCCGATTTCAAAGGGAATGCTTCCAGTTTTGCCCATTAGTATGATATTGGCTGTTGGTTTGTCATAAATAGCTTTTATTACTTTGAGATATGTTCCATCAATACCAAGTTTATTGAGGGTTTTTAGCATAAAGGGCTGTTGAATTTTGTCAAATGCCTTCTCTGCATCAATTGAGATAATCATGTGGTTTTTGTTTTGCTTCTGTTTATGTGGTGAATTACATTTATAGACATGTATGTTGAACCAGCCTTGCATCCCCGGGATGAATCCTACTTGATCATGATGGATAAGTTTTTTAATGTGCTGTTGCAATCGGTTTGCCAGTATTTTATTGAAGATTTTTGCATCTATGTTCATCATGGATATTGGCCTGAAGTTTTCTTTTCTTGTTGAGTCTCTGCTGGTTTTGGTATCAGGATGATGTTGGTCTCATAAAATGATTTGGGAAGGGTTCCCTTTTGGATTATTTGGAATAGTTTCAGAAGGAATGGTACCAGATCCTCTTTGTGTGTCTGGTAGAATTCAGCTGTGAACCCATCTGGACCTGGGCTTTTTTGTGTGGTAGGCTCTTAATTGCTGCCTCAACTTCAGACCTTGTTATTGGTCTATTCATAGTTTTGGCTTCCTCCTGGTTTAGGCTTGGGAGGACACAGGCATCCAGGAATTTATCCATTTCTTCCTGGTTTACTAGTTTATGTGCATAGAGTTGTTTGTAGTATCTCTGATGATGGTTTGAATTTCTGTGGAATCTGTGGTGATTTCATTATCGTTTTTATTGCATCTATTTGGTTGTTCTCTTTTCTTTTTATCAGTCTGGCTAGTGGTCTGTCTATTTTGTTGATCTTTTCAAAAACCAGCTCTTGGATTTATTGATTTTTGAAGGGTTTTTCTTGTCTCTATCTCCTTCAGTTCTGCTCTGATCTTAGTTATTTCTTGTCTTGCTAGGTTTTGAGCTTTTTGATCTTGCTCCTCTAGCTCTTTCAATTTTGATGATAGGGTGTCAATTTTGGATCTCTCCACTCTTCTCATGTGGGCACTTATTGCTATATATTTTCCTCTACAGACTGCTTTAAATGTGTCCCAGAGATTCTGGTACGTTGTGTCTTCATTCTCGTTGGTTTCAAAGAACTTTTTATTTCTGCCTTCATTTCATTGTTTATCCAATCAACATTCAAGAGCCAGTTTTTCAGTTTCCATGAAGCTGTGCGGTTCTGAGTTATTTTCTGAATTCTGAGTTCCAACTTGATTGCACTATGGTCTGAGAGACTGTTTGTTATGATTTCAGTTGTTTTGCATTTGCTGAGGAGTGCATTACTTTCAATTATGTGGTCAATTTTGGAGTAGGTGTGATGTGGTGCTGAGAAGAATGTATATTCTGTGGATTTGTGGTGGAGAGTTCTGTAAATGTCTATCAGGTTTGCTTGTTCCAGGTCTGAGTTCAAGTCCTGGATATCCTTGTTAATTTTCTGTCTGGTTGATCTGTCTGCTATTGACAGTGGAGTGTTAAAGTCTTCCACTATTATTGTGTGGGAGTTGAAGTCTCTTTGTAAGTCATTAAGAACTTGCCTTATATATCTGGGTGCGCCTGCATTGGGTCCATATATATTTAGAATCATTAGCTCTTCTTGTTGTATTGATCCTTTTACCATTATGTAATGACCTTCTTTGTCCCTTTTGATCTTTGTTGCTTTAAAGTCTATTTTATCAGAGATGAGAATTGCAACTCCTGCTTTTTTTGCTCTCCATTTGCTTGGTAAATCTTCCTCCATCCCTTTATTTTGAGCCTTTGTGTATTCTTGCATGTGAGGTGGGTTTCCTGGATACAGCACACTGATGGGTATTGGATTTTTATCCAATTTGCCAGTCTGTGTCTTTTGATTGGTGCATTTAGCCCATTTACATATAGGGTTAATATTGTTATGTGTGAATTTGATACTGCCCTTTTGATGCTAGCTGGCTGCTTTGCCCATTGGTTCATGTAGATTCTTCATTTTGTTGATGCTCTTAGCATTTGGTATGCTTTTAGGATGGCTGGTACTGGTTGTTTCTTTCTATGTGTAGTGCCTCTTTCAGGAGCTCTTGTAAAGCAGGCCTAGTGGTGACAAAATCTCTGAGTACTTGCTTGTTCATGAAGGATTTTATTTTTCCTTCACTTATGAAGCTCAGTTTGGCTGGATATGAAATTCTGGGTTGAAAGTTCTTTTCTTTAAGGATGTTGAATATTGGCCCCACTCTCTTCTGGCTTGTAGAGTCTCTGCCGAGAGATCTGCTGTGAGTCTGATGGGCTTCCTTTGTGACCTGACCTTCTCTCTGGCTGCCCTTAGTATTTTCTCCTTCATTTCAACCCTGGTGAATCTGACGATTATGTGCCTTGGGGTTGCTCTTCTTGCAGAATATCTTTGTGGTGTTCTCTGTATTTCCTGGAGTTGAGTATTGATGTGTCTTGCTAGGTTGGGGAAATTTTCCTGGATAATATCCTGAAGAGTGTTTTCCAGCTTGGATTCATTCTCTTCATCACATTCTTGTACACCTATTAAACGTAGGTTGGGTCTCTTCACATAGTCCCACATTTCTTGGAGATTTTGTTCATTCCTTTTTACACTTTTTTCTTTGATCTTGGTTTCTCGTTTTATTTCATTGAGTTGATCTTCGACTTCTGATATTCTTTCTTCTGCTTGGTCAATTCAGCTGTTGAAACTTGTGCATGCTTCGTGAATTTCTCGTGTTGTGTTTTTCAGCTCCTTCAATTCATTCATATTCCTCTCTAAGTTGTCCATTCTTGTTAACATTTCCTCAAATTTTTTTTCAAATCTTTTTTCAAGGTTCTTAGTTTCTTTGCACTGATTTAGAACATGTTCTTTTAGCTCACTGAAATTTCTCATTATCCACTCTCTGAAGTCTGATTCCATCACTTTTCACACTCATTCTCCATCCAGCTTTGTTCTCTTGCTGGTGAGGAGTTTTGGTCCTTTGTAGGAGGTGAAGTGTTTTGGTTTTAGGTGTTTTCCTCCTTTTTGCACTGGTTTCTTCCCATCTTTATGGATTTATCCACCTGTCTTTTTAATAGTTGCTGATTTTTCAATTGGGTCTGTGTGTGGATGCCCAGATTGTTGTTGATGAAGTATTTCTGTTACTTAGTTTTTCTTCTAATGGTCTAGCCCCTCTGCTGTATGAGTGCTGAGGTCCACTCCAGGCCCTGCTTGTCTGGAGTACACCTGTAGCAGCAGCAGAACAGTGAGGATGCTACCAGTTTCTTCTTCTGCTATCTTTGTTTCAGAATGATGCCTGCCAAATGTCAGTCTGATTAGTCCTTTTTGGAGTGACTCTTTGGATATACAGGGGTCAGGGAGCTGCTTGAGGAGATGGTTTGTGTTTTATAGGAGCTCCAGTGCTGAGCTGTGAGCTTCATTGTTCATTCAGGGTTGTTGGGAGGATGTGTTTATGTCTGCTGCAACAGAACTCATAAAACTCCCCTTTTTTTCCCCTTAGATGCTCTGTCTCAGGAGTTGGGGATTTCTTTATGAGTATCTGTTGCACTGTCCTGCCCAGCTAGGAGGCAGTCTATTCACTATTTGCCTGCCGGGGCTCTGCCTGCTGCGGTCTGCCCTGTTGCTGCTGGGGCCTGTTCTGCTGTGGCTGCTCACCCTGCTGGCAGAGTCTCTCTGTTATGGCAGGTTGCCTCAGCAACAGCAGGCCGCGCCAGCCCTGGGTGGTACTTCAGTAGGGAGATTGCATCAGTAGTGGTGGACACCCCTCCCCCACCGGGCTGCACTCATCCTAGATGCCAGCAGCAAAACTCTCAGCCCTGAGCACTCTAATCACCACCCTGCTTGTCCCCATCAGGGTGGGACCCGCTGAGCCTGATCACCCAGCTCCTGCCTCAGAGTCTGTCCTCTCTCTCTCTCTTCCTCCCCCAATCTGAATGGTTGACTCTCTCATTGGTGCCCCAGTAGCCTGCTGATAGGAAATTCTGGGTTGAAAGTTCTTTTCTTTAAGGATGTTGAATATTGGCCCCACTCTCTCTGGCTTGTAGAGTCTCTGCCGAGATCTGCTGTGAGTCTGATGGGCTTCCCTTTGTGGGTGACCCGACCTTTCTCTGGCTGCCCTTAGTATTTTCTCCTTCATTTCAACCCTGGTGAATCTGACGATTATGTGCCTTGGGGTTGCTCTTCTTCAGAGTATCTTTGTGGTGTTCTCTGTATTTCCTGGAGTTGAGTATTGACCTGTCTTGCTAGGTTGGGGAAATTTTCCTGGATAATATCCTGAAGAGTGTTTTCCAGCTTGGATTCATTCTCTTCATCACATTCTGGTACACCTATCAAACGTAGGTTGGGTCTCTTCACATAGTCCCACATTTCTTGGAGATTTTGTTCATTCCTTTTTGCTTTTTCTTTAATCTTGGTTTCTCATTTTATTTCATTGAGTTGATCTTCGACTTCTGATATTCTTTCTTCTGCTTGGTCAATTCGGCTGTTGAAACTTGTGCATGCTTCAGAAGTTCTCGTGTTGTGTTTTCAGCTCCTTCAATTCATTCATATTCCTCTCTAAGTTGTCCATTCTTGTTATCATTTCCTCGAATCTTTTTCAAATCTTTTTCAAGGTTCTTAGTTTCTTTGCACTGATTTAGAACATGTTCTTTTAGCTCACTGAAGTTTCTCATTATCCACTTTCTGAAGTCTGATTCCATCATTTCACACACTCATTCTCCATCCAGCTTTGTTCCCTTGCTGGTGAGGAGTTTTGGTCCTTTGTAGGAGGTGAAGTGTTTTGGTTTGGGTGTTTTCCTCCTTTTTGCTGGTTTCTTCCCATCTTTATGGATTTATCCACCTGTCATCTTAGTAGTTGCTGATTTTTCAATTGGGTCTCTGTGTGGATGCCCAGATTGTTGATGATGAAGTATTTCTGTTACTTAGTTTTCCTTCTAATGGTCTAGCCCTCTGCTGTATGAGTGCTGAGGTCCACTCCAGGCCCTGCTTGTCTGGGGTACACCTGTAGCAGCTGGAACAGTGAGGATGCTACCAGTTTCTTCTTCTGCTATCTTTGTTTCAGAATGATGCCGCCAAATGTCAGTCTGATTAGTCCTTTTTGGGGTGACTCTTTGGATATACAGGGGTCAGGGAGCTGCTTGAGGAGATGGTTTGTGTTTTATAGGAGCTCCAGTGCTGAGCTGTGAGCTTCATTGTTCATTCAGGGTTGTTGGGAGGATGTGTTTATGTCTGCTGCAACAGAACTCATAAAACTCCCCCTTTTTTTCCCCCTTAGATGCTCTGTCTCAGGGAGTTGGGGATTTCTTTATGAGTATCTGTTGCACTGTCCTGCCCAGCTAGGAGGCAGTCTATTCACTATTTGCCTGCTGGGGCTCCACCCTGCTAGCATGGGTCTGCCCTGTTGCTGCAGGGCTCCGTTCTGCTGTGGCTTGCTCTGCCCTGCTGTGGCTTGCTCCGCCCTGCTGGTGGATCTCTCTGTTATGGCAGGTTGCCTCAGCAACAGCAGGCTGCGTCAGCCCTGGGTGGTACTTCAGTAGGGAGATTGCATCAGTAGTGGTGGACACCCCTTCCCCACCGGGCTGCACTATCCTAGATGCCAGCAGCAAAACTCTCAGCCCTGAGCACCTCTAATCACCACCCTGCTTGTCCCCATCAGGGTGGGACCCGCTGAGCCTGATCACCCAGCTCCCTGCCTCAGAGTCTGTCCTTTCTCTCTCTCTCTCTTCCTCCCCCCAATCTGAATGGTTGACTCTCTCATTGGTGCCCCAGTAGCCTGCTGATAGGGCACTGGGATCCGTGCAATCTCCCATGCCACTGCCCACTGCACTGGCTCAGATCACATTTCTCAGGAATCTCCTGGTCTGGCTCATTGTCCAAGTCCCATTCAATCAGATGGACATGCCAATCTGCCCTTCCAAATCTCAGATTGCCAGTTTAACAGGGCACCCGGACCAGTGAGTTTTCTGCCCGGTGCCGCTGCGCTGCGGAACTGGCCGAAGCGGCTGCACGAGCCGGCTGTGCTAGCATCCTGTGTCTCTCCCACACCTGGGACTTTCAATGTTCTGTGGGCAAAAAAGGTCTGTCCGAGAATTCCGCTAGGACTCACCCTCTGTGCCTTCACTGAGAGCTGTAATCCTGAGTTGCCTCTATGACGCCATCTTGGAAATGGCCATGTTCTCACTCTTAAGTGGGTGTTGAACAATGAGAACACATGAACACAGAGAGGGGAACATCACACACTGGGGCCTGTTGGGGGGTGGGGAGGCTAGGGGAGAGATAGCAGGGGGTGGTGGGATTGGGGAGGGTAACATTAGGAGAAATGCCTAATGTAGATGATGGGGGATGGATGCAACAAACCACCATGGCATGTGTATAGCTGTGTAACAAACCTGCATGTTCTGCACATGTACCCCAGAACTTAAAGTATTAAAAAATAAAGAATACTGTTATTCATTAATCCTGATAAATATAGATACTAAAATTCTCAACTAAATACTAGCAAACCTAACTTAGCAGTACATTAAAAATCATTCAAAGTAACAGAAAGGGAGGAGGAAGGAAAGAGTGCCTTAGAGTCTGCTCTTGGGGTGACTCAGGTTATGCCCTTTAAGGGAAGAATAGCACTGGAAGAAAGAAGAGACAAATGTTGAGGTTTATGGATTCAGTTTCAGTTTAATAATGTGGTCCCTCTACAGAACTTTCTCCTGTAAATCTTGGTCTCTTGTTTGTAAGTGACTAACAACATTTTGGCCTGAGAAAGCCCTAAAAGATCAGTGTATGTTTTGTGCCCTATTCTTTTATCACCAAAAATGAGAAGAAATATTGCTGGGAATGAAGATTTCTCTGCATTTTGGCACTGCTTTCTCAACTGTAGTTGGCTTTTGAATGAGGATGACAATGGAAGAGATAAAGAATGAAGCTGAGATCACATCCATGGTTTCTATGCCCCTCTATCCAGTCATGTACCCTGTATTTAATGAGCTAGAATGAGTAAATCTGTCTGTAGCTCAGACACTGAGAGCTGCTTTCATTAAGGCTAAAAAAAAAATCAGGTCTCACACAAGACATCATTATGAAAATTTTAGAGAAAAAAAGTGTAGAAGTTAACTTCATGGAGTCCCTTCTTTGTATGGCAGCTGATGATGTAGAAGAGCATATGATTGAATGGTCAGAGCAAGAATTCTGAGACCTAAATGAAAAGTCATGAGCACTTAAATTTTCAGTAAGATCCCAGGTGAGATCAATGACAGAGTGAGGTTTCTGCAGACAATCAAGGATATAGCTAGTGCAATAAAAGAACTTCTTGATACAGTGAATAATGTTTTCAAGAAATATCAATACCAGAACCACAGGGCACTTGAACACCAAAAGAAAAAATTTATAAAGTACTCCAAAAGTTTCAGTGATACTCTGAAAACATATTTTAAAGATGGCAAGGCAATTAATGTGTTCATAAGTGCGAACTGACTAATTAATCAAACCAACTGAATACTTCTGACCTTCAAAACTGTGGCCTGAAAGTTGTATACATTAAAAAATGTACTTCTCAGTGGTAGTATTGAATGGAATTTATCTGTAAATTTTGAAGTTTGACTGTATAAATAATCAGTCCTTCCAGAAGGGATCTAATCCAGGTTGTTGAATGGGATTATTGCCATCTTACACCATATTTTTGTAAAATGCAACTTAGTCATAATCTCACACTTAAGATTTTGCATCACTTTTGCTACTATCATTCTTTTAAAAATTATAAGCCAAAAGAATGTATGCTTTAACATGTCATTATATAACATTCCTTAAAAGAATTGTAAATATTGGTGTTTGTTTCTGACGTTTTAACTTGAAAGTGATCTGCTGCAAGATAATGTATTTAACAACATTTGGTGGCAAATATTCAATAAATAGTTTACATCTGTTCATAAAAAGATGATTCATCAAGTGGGATGCATCCCAGGGATGTAAGAGTGGTTCAACATATGGAAATCAATAAATAAGATACATCTTATTAAGTGAATGAAAAACAAAAATTCATAGTATCATCTCAATAGCTGCAGAAAAAGCATTTGATAAAATTCAACATCTCTTCATAATAAAAACTCAACAAATTTGAAATAAAAGGAACATACCTCAATATAGTGAAGGCTATATATAGCAACCTGATGACTAGCATCACACTGAATGGGGAAAAATTTTAAATGTTTCCTCTATGATCTGGATTAAGGTAAAAATGCCCACTCTCAGCACTTTTGTTCAACATACTGTTAAAAATCCTAGTCAGAAAAATTAGGCAAGAGAAAGAAATAAAAGGCATCCAAATTGGAACCCCAAAAGTTATTTTTTTTTCTGTTTGCAGATATCATGACCTGTTATATGGAAAACCCTAAAGATTCCACCACAAAACTCTGAGAACTAATTAAAGAATGCAGTCAAGTTGCAGGATATAAAGTTAACATACAAAAATTAGTAGCATTTTATACACAAATAACAAACTTGCAGATAAAAAAATTAATAGCCACAAAAATTAAAATAGTGTATGTAGGAATACATTCAACAAAGAAGGTGAAAGATTTTCATAGTGAAAAATATAATACACTGGTGAAAGAAATTAAGAAGACATGCAAAAATAGAAAAGTATCCCATGTTCATGGACAGAAATTAATATTGAGAAAACCACCACATTACCAAAAGCATCTTTAGATTCAATGCAATCCCTATGAAAATATCAATGCTATTCTTCACAGAAATAGAATAGACAATCAGCATTCATATGAAACAAAAAAATGTCAAATAGCCAAAGCAATCCTGAACAAAGAAACAAAGCTGGAGGCATCACATTACCATACTTCAAATTGTAGTACAAAGCTATAGTAACCAAAACAGCATGGTATTGGTATAAAAATGGACATATTGATCAACAGAACAAAATAGAGAATTCAGAAATAAATCTACATATTTACAGCCCACTGGTTTTTGACAAAGGTGTCCAGAACATTTATTGGAAAAAGGACATCTCTTCAATAATGGTGATGGAGAAACTGGATGCCTATGTGCAGAAAAATGAAACTAGATCCCTAATCTTTCATCACATAGAACAAATTAAATCTAAGTAGACTGAGGACCTTAAACTATGAAGTTACAAGAAGAAAACAGGCAACATACTTCAGGACATTGGTCTGGGCAAAGAATTATATAGAAAATACCTCAAAAGTACAGATAATAAAATCAAAAATGGAAAAGTGGGATTGTAATCTAACTAAAAATCTTCTGCACAGCAATGAAAACAATAGTGAAGAAAAAAATAAAGAATTGGAGATAATTCTTGCAAACTGTTTATCCAACCAGGGATTAGTAATCCAGAATATTCGAGGAACTCAAAGAGCTCAAGAGAAAACTAAACCACAACAAAAGACTCCAATTAGAAAGGGCAAATGAGACGAGTAGACACCTCTCAAAAGAAGACACTGAAATAGTCAACAAGTCAGTGAAAAAGTGCTCAACATCACTAATAAGTGAAATGTAAATCAAAATCACTATGAGATGTCATCTTGCCTCAGTTTGAATGGCTAATTTTTGTATTTTTAGTAGAGATGGGGTTTCACCACATTGCAGGCTGGTCTCAAACTCCTGACCTCAGGTGATCCACCCACCTCAGCCTTGCAAAGTGCTGCATGAGCCAGTACATCCAATCTCTGAATGGCTATTCTTAAAAAGAAAAAAATAAATGCTGGTGAGGATATAGAGAAAGGGTAACTCTTACACTTTGTGGATGGGAATAAATAATAGTACAGCCATTATGGAAAACGGTATGGAGGTTCCTCAAAAACCTAAACACTACCATATGATTGAGCAATCCCACTACTGGGTGGGTACATCCAAAGGAATGGAAATCAGTATATTTATTGTAGCACTATTTATAATAGCCAAGATACAGAATCAAACTACATCTATGAACAGGTGAATGTGTAAAGAAAATGTAGTATAAATACACAATGAAATAGTTTTTTTCCAGAAAAATTAAAAAAAATCTGTCATTCATGGTAACATGCATAAGATTGGAGGACATTAGGTTAGGTGAAATAAGCTATCATAAAAAAATAAATACTGCTTGCTCTTATGGGTGGAAGCTAAAAAAGTTGATCTTATCAAAGTACCAAGTAGAAGAGTGATTGGTAGAGGAAGGAGAGGTATACCTAATATTTGGTTAATAAATAGAAAAGTACAACCAGCACAGGAGAAAGAAGTTCTCATGTTCTATAGCACTATAGTGTGACTATAATTAAGAACAAGTTATTGTATATTTTCAAATAGCTAGAAGAAGAGACTTTAAATGTTTCTAATTCAGAGAGATGATAAATGTTTGAAGTGATGGGTATGCTAATCACCCTATTTCATCATTACACATTAAATACATGTACTGCAATATCACATTGTAACCCGTAAATATGTACAATCATGTGTCAATTAAAATAGCTAAACATTTTCAGTGTACAAAGTAACAAGGAGCAAATTGAAATTGAATAGCACCAAAAATGTGATCTAGTTTGATATAAATCAAAGAAAATATGTGCAACATCTTTATATATCAAAAGCTACAAAATATTGATTAAAGAAAGCAAAGTCATTAGGAATTAAATAATCAATATTGAGCAATGATGTTAATTTTTCCCAAATTCAATGTAATAATGCATTATTCACTTTTGTGAAATACTTCTTTGGCTCAGCATAACCCTTTGTGAATTGAATTGAGGTACAGTTACATATAATCAACTTTATTTAAAGTATACAACTTGGATAATCTGGACAAATGTACATATGCATAAACTAATCTGTAGAGGCAAAAAATCAGACTAGTGATTACTCTGTCATATTAGTGGTAGAGACTGACTGGAAAGGGTCATAAGAGAACTTGCAGTACTTACAGTTATGTTCTCTATCTTGGTATGGGTTTATGTTACATGGGCACATTTATTTGTCAAAACTCATTGAAAGGTACAAATAGAATCTGTGCATTTTCTTGTACACAAAATTTGCTGTTAAATAAGAACCATAAAAATATTGAATTGTAGTTAATGATATGAAATTAAAGAATGATACTATTCACAATATCTGCAAACCTAAAATACTTGAGGATAAATTCAACAATAAAATGTATATGTCATTGATCCTAAAAATTACACCATATTGTTGAAAATAAAGAAAGCCTAAATCAATGGGAAGCTGTAGTAGTTTTTGAATCAAAAGACTCATTGTTGTTTTTTAAATTTTCTCTAAAGTGACCTGTAGATTAAGTGTCACCCCAATAAAAATCCTAACCCCCCAATATAAATCCTAACAGGCTCTTACAGAAATGCACAAAGTGATTTGGAAATTTATGTGGACACATTAAAGACCTGGAATAGCCAAAACAACCTTGAAATAGAAAAACAAGGTTGAAGCATGCATGCTTTCTAACTTTATAAATCTAGTAATAAAAATAACAAAGAGAGATTGATGCACATGAAATGGCAAACAAACTGATCAACTGAATGAAACAAAATCAAAATTTGGGTAACAGAACCATACATATTGTGAAGAGATTTTTGACGAGGGCACCTACAAAATTCAATGAAAAAAAAAGTCATTGTATTAAATGGTTCTAAAACTAATGAATAGCCAAATGAAAATGGAATTACTTTGACTCCATATTACATCATACATAAAGTTAATTTGAGATAGGTTATTATCTAAACACAAAAACTATTAGATTTTACATAGAAATATAGAATATATTTACAATCTAAGAGGAACAAGGACTTCACAGGACATAAAAACTACTAGATATTACAGAGAATACTCACATTACTGAATTGGATTTCATAAAAATTAATTTTTTTTTTTTTTTTTTTTTTGAGACAGAGTTTCACTCTGGTTACCCAGGCTGGAGTGCAATGGTGTGATCTCGGCTCACCAAAAAATTAAATTCTTATTCATCAAAATATATCATTAGGAATACTACAATTATGGGCCGGGCACAGTGGCTCAAGCCTGTAATCCCAGCACTTTGGGAGACCGAGGCAGGTGGATCACGAGGTCAAGAGATCGAGACCATCCTGATCAACATGGTGAAACCCCGTCTCTACTAAAAATACAAAAAATTAGCTGGGCATGGTGGCGCGTGCCTATAATTCCAGCTACTCAGGAGGCTGAGGCAGGAGAATTGCCTAAACCCAGGAGGCAGAGGTTGCAGTGAGCCGAGATTGCGCCATTGCACTCCAGCCTGGGTAACAAGGGCAAAACTCCGTCTCAAAAAACAAACAAACAAACAAAAAAAACAAAAAAACAAAACAAAAAAACAAAACAAAACAAAACAAAACAATTAGGCAAGTTACAAGCTAAAAGAAATATTTGGAATATGTATTTCTGAGAAGGAATTGGTTCAAAACTACATGAAGAACATTTATAAATTGATAAAAACAAGCTGATAGAAGAAAAAAATGACAGAATATGAAATTTTTAAAAGTCTATTTCTCTACAAAAGCAAAAACTGGGAAAACTTCCAGAATTAACATTTTTAGAATTTTAAAATCTGATCAAAAGGTGACAGGATGGTAACATCAGCAGGATGGCGAACTAGGAAGTTTCAGGCCCTTGTTTCCACATGGAAAAATATTATAGGAACAATTAAAAACTGACTAAAATAAGTTTATGGAATCTAGAAATCAGTCAAATATCTATAGTCACCAAGCAAATACTCAACTAGGAAAAGGTATATTTAACATGGTGGGGAATTTTGTGGTATTTTTACTGGCACTTGATCTACTTCTGCCAGGTGCAGGGCAGTGCAGTTGGAGAAAACAGTGCACTTATCTCTAGTAACTCTTTGGGGGCCAGAGAGAGACCAGAGGAGACCAAATTTGCTGTATTCTAACTTGTCTGTGCACTGCCTGAGGGAATGGTATTTGTGATGCCTAACTCAGAGTTCAAGTGCCCCAAAGCAGCTTGAACCTCAAGCTAGGGAAGCCGTGAGAAGCAGTGGGTATGGCTTGTGGGAAGTCACCACAAGGAGACTGCAGATTACAGATGGCTGGAGGTGAGATATTACTGACTGAGGAATACATTACAACAGCTTAGGCCCTGAGAATAAACAGTTGAGACTTCTGGGGAAATTGAAATATTTAAATGCTGCTGTGTATATAGTTCCTGATTTCAAAACTTACTACAAAGCTACAGTAACCAAAAGTGGGTGGTACTGGCATAAAGATAGACATACAGAGCAATGAAACAGAATAGATAATTCAGAAATAGTTTATCATATTTATGGTCAAGTGATTTTTGGAAAGGTTGAGAAGAACATTTCATGGGGCAGGAACAATCTTTCTGACAAGTAGTTTTGGTAAAACTGGATATTTGCATACAAAAAATGACATTTAAATGTTACCTTACATCATATACAAATATTAAACCAAATGTACCAAAGACCTAACCATAAAAGCTATACAGATCTCTTGGGTGAAAACAGGGGGAAAGCTTCATGACACTCAGTGTAGCAGGAATTTCTCGGATATGACATCAAAAGTACAGGCAACAAAAGAAAAAACATACATTTTAAAATAAAAATTAAAAACTTTTGAATACCAAAGAACAGTATTTAAATATTTAAAAAATTTCCATAGGTTTCTGGGGAACAGGTGGCATTTGGTTGCATGAATAAGTTCTTTAGTGGTGATTTGTGAGATTTTGGTGCACTCATCACCTGAGCAGTATACACTCTACCCTGTTTGTAGCCTTTTATCCCTCATCCCTTTCCTGCCCTTTCCACGAGTCCCCAAAGTCCATTGTGTCATTCTTATGTTCAAAGGACAGTATTAACAGTAAAAAGGCAAGCCATGAAATGAGAGACAATATTTGCAAATCATAGAGCAGAGAAGGGACTAAAATTCAGAATATATAAGGAAGTACTACAACTTAAGAACAAAGCAATTTAAAAAAACAATTTAACAAATGGGCAAAGAGCTTGAGTAGAATTCACGAAAGAAAATGTAGAAATTGGCAATAAGCAAATGAAATGATTCTCAGCATTACTGATCATTAGAGACATGCAAATCAAAATAATAATGAGATATGCCTTATGATGACTACTTTAAAAAAAAAAAAGAAAAGAAGCCGAGCGCAGTGGTTCATGCCTGTAATCCCAGAACTTTGGGAGGCTGAGGCAGGTGAATCACGAGGTCAGGGTTTGAGACCAACCTGACCAACGTGGTGAAACCCTGTCTCTACTTAAAAATACAGAAATTAGCCAGGTGTGGTGGTGCACACCTGTAATCTCAGCTACTTGGAAGGCTGAGGCAGGAGAATTGGAGGCAGAGGTTGCGGTGAGTCAAGAGTGTGCCATTGTACTCCAGCCTGGGTGACAGAGTGAGACTCTGTCTCAAAAAAAGAAAAGAAAGAAAAAGTGTTGGTGAGGATGTGGAGAAGTAGGAATCCTTGTTAGCTATTGCTGAGAACATAAACTGGTACAGATACTATAAAAACAGTATGGCAGTTCATGAAAAATTAAAAATAGAACTATCAGAGTATCTTTCAACTTTGTTTCTGCATATGTACCTAGAAGAATTGAAACTAGGGACTCAAACAGATATTTGTAAGCCTATGTTCATAGCAGGAGTATTCATAATAGTGCAAAGGTGGAAGCAACAAAGCTTCATTGATGGATAGATAAAATGTGATATATACATACAAGGTAATATTACTCAGCTTTAGAAAGGAAGGACATTCTGACACATTACTATATGAACCTTGAAGACATTATGGTGAGTAAAATAAATCTGTCACAAATAAAAAATACTATAAAGATGTGTCCAAACACACACACAGAGCCTATTTGTAAAGTCTGAGGGAGTTTTATTTGGTTCCAGACTATTAAATAAATTTCTGTCAAATAACTGTCTGACCATTAAGCTAATAGAACAGAGATCTCCATGGACATACATAACAAATAATATAAACTTAATAAAGTTAGTTCCAATATGTCACTAAGCAAACAAGTAAAATAAGCCACAGCAACAAATGCTGGTGGGGTGAGGGGGCAATCTGTTTCCAAAGTTGCCACATTATAATATTCAAAATGTCCAATTGTTAACAAAAAAATTGCAAGGCAGTCAATGAAACAAGAAAGTATGGCTTATAAACAAGATAAATAGAAATTAACAAAAATAGTCTCTTAGCAAGCACAGCCCAGATTTACTAGACAAAGATGATAAAGGAATATTTCTTGTATACTAAAAAGCCTAACGTTAATAATGTACAAGCATTGAATGAAATGGAGACACAATAAAGTGTATCATCAAATAAGAAAAGATCAATAAAATATTGAAAACTATCCAAAGGAAAAGATCAATAAAATATTGGAAATTATCAAAAGGAAATAATCCTCATGCAAAAGAATGAAGTTGAACCCTTATCTTACCCATATACAAAAATTAACTCAAAATGGATTAAAGACCTAAACATAAATCCCCAAACTATGAAAATCCTAAAACAAAACATAGGGGGAAAGCTACATGACATAGGATTTCCCAATGATTTCTAGGATATGATAGCAAAAGCACAGGTGACAAAAGCAACAAAAGACAAATGGAAAATACAAACTTAAGAGCATAAAATGAGACAAAACAGAGTAAAAAGGCAACGTATAGAATTGAAGTAAATATTTGCAATTCCCATATTTGATAAGGAGTGAACATCTAAAATTATATAGTGAACTTCTACAACTTAAAATCAACTAATCTGATTAAAAAATGGGCGAAGTACTTGAATAAACATTTCTTCAAAGATGATATATCAACAAGCATATAAACAGACATTTAACATCACTAATCATCAGGTAAATGTAATCAAATGACAATGATATATCATTTCACACCCTTTAGGTTGGCTACCACACACACACAGACACAAACACAACAGAAAACAAATGTTGATAAGAATGTGAAGGAATTGAAACCCTGTGCATTGTTGGTGAGACTGTAAAATGGCAAATTGCTAGAGACAACAGTAAGGCAGGTCCTCAAAAAGTTAACAATAAAACTATCATATAATCCACAAATACCACTTCTGGGTATATATGCAAAAAAATAGAAAGGAATGTATTAAAGAGATATTTGCACAGCCAAATTCATAGAAGCACTATTAGGAATAGAAAAGAGATGGAAGATATCCAAATATCCATTAATGGATGAATCGATAAACAAAACACAGTATATACATACAATGTAATATTATTCAGCCTTATAAAGGAAGGAAATCCTGTCACTCACTACAACAAGGATAAACTTTCAGAACATTACGCTAAGTGAAACAAGCTAGTCACAAAAGAACAAATATTGTATGGATCCACTTATATGAGGTATCTAAAGTAGTAAAATTCATTGAGAGAAATTTAAAGGTTACCAGGGCTGGGTGGCAAGGAAAAGGGAGTTATTTTTATTTTTGAGATGGATTTTCACTCTTGTTACCCAGGCTGGAGTGCAATGTCACGATCCTAGATCACCGCAACCTCCGCCTCCTGGGTTCAGGCAATTCTCCTGCCTCAGCCTCCTGAGTAGCTGGGATTACAAACACGCACCACCATGCCCAGCTAATTTTTTGTATTTTTAGTAGAGACGGGGTTTCACCATGTTGACCAGGATGGTCTTGATCTGTTAACCTCGTGATCCACCTGCCTCAGCCTCCCAAAGTGCTGGGATTACAGGCTTGAGCCACCATGCCTGGCCTTTTTTTTAAAAAAAAAAAAAAAAGAGAAAGGGGGAGAGAGAACAGGAGTCTTGCTCTATTGCCCAGGCTGGAATGCAATCTAAAAATAGGTGTTAAAAACCTCTTTTATGCCGATAATTGTATTTAACAGTGGAGACAGGAAGGAATAAAGGAAGAAAATAACAAACAAACAGCCAACCAATATTTCTTTTAAGTCTGTGAAATGCTATGCAAATGCTTAAAGGTGATTTATTTCCAACTATGTGGTCACTTTCAAAACAGGTGTAATGTGATACTGAGAAAAACGTATCTTCTGTGGACCTGGGGTGAAGAATTCTATAAATATTCACTGAGTTTACTTGTTCCAGGTCTGAGTTCTAATCATAGATGTCCCTGTTAATTTTCTATCTTGTTGATCTCGAATATTAACAATGTGGTGTCAAAGTCTCCACTATTATTGTGTGGAGTCCAAGTCTCTTTATAAGTCATTAAGAACTTGTCTTATGTATCTGGGTGTTCCTATATTGGGTGCATATATATTTATGATCATTGACTCCTGTTGTTGCATTGATCCTTTTACCATTATGTAATGTCCTTCTTTGTTTCTTTTAGTCTTTGTTACTATTAAAGTCTATTTTGTCAGAGACAAAGTTACAACTCCTGTTTTTTTTTTTTTCTCTCCATTTGATTGGTAAGTCTTCCACCAACCCTTTGTTTTGAGTCTTTGTGTGTCCTTGCTTATGAGATGGATCTGGATACAGTGTACCGATGGGTTTTGACTTTTATTCAATTTGCCTGTCTGTGTCTTTGATTGGGGCATTTAATCCATTTAAATGTAATCAAATGACAATGATATATCATTTCACACCCTTTAGGTTGGCTAAAACACACACAGACACAAACACAACAGAAAACAAATGTTGATAAGAATGTGAAGGAATTGAAATGTGCATTGTTGGTGAGACTGTAAAATGGCAAATTGCTAGAGACAACAGTAAGGCAGGTCCTCAAAAAGTTAACAATAAAACTATCATATAATCCACAAATACCACTTCTGGGTATATATGCAAAAATAGAAAGGAATGTATTAAAGAGATATTTGCACAGCCAAATTCATAGAAGCACTATTAGGAATAGAAAAGAGATGGAAGATATCCAAATATCCATTAATGGATGAATCGATAAACAAAACACAGTATATACATACAATGTAATATTATTCAGCCTTATAAAGGAAGGAAATCCTGTCACTCACTACAACAAGGATAAACTTTCAGAACATTCGCTAAGTGAAACAAGCTAGTCACAAAAGAACAAATATTGTATGGATCCACTTATATGAGGTATCTAAAGTAGTAAAATTCATTGAGAGAAATTTAAAGGTTACCAGGGGCTGGGTGGCAAGGGAAAAGGGAGTTATTTTTTTATTTTTGAGATGGATTTTCACTCTTGTTACCCAGGCTGGAGTGCAATGTCACGATCCTAGATCACCGCAACCTCCGCCTCCTGGGTTCAGGCAATTCTCCTGCCTCAGCCTCCTGAGTAGCTGGGATTACAAACACGCACCACCATGCCCAGCTAATTTTTTGTATTTTTAGTAGAGACGGGTTTCACCATGTTGACCAGGATGGTCTTGATCTGTTAACCTCGTGATCCACCTGCCTCAGCCTCCCAAAGTGCTGGGATTACAGGCTTGAGCCACCATGCCTGGCCTTTTTAAAAAAAAAAAAAGAGAAAGGGGAGAGAGACAGAGTCTTGCTCTATTGCCCAGGCTGGAATGCAATCTAAAAATAGGTATTAAAAACCTCTTTATGCCGATAATTGTATTTAACAGTGGAGACAGGAAGGAATAAGGAAGAAAATAACAAACAAACAGCCAACCAATATTTCATTTAAGTCTGTGAAATGCTATGCAAATGCTGAAGAGTGATTTACTTCCAATTATGTGGTCACTTTCAAAATAGGTGTAATGTGATACTGAGAAAATGTATGTTCTGTGGACCTGGGGTGAAGAATTCTATAAATATTACTGAGTTTACTTGTTCCAGGTCTGAGTTCAAATCATAGATGTCCCTGTTAATTTTCTATCTCATTGATCCATCGAATATTAACAATGTGGTGTCAAAGTCTCCCACTATTATTGTGTGGAGTCCAAGTCTCTTTATAAGTCATTAAAAACTTGTCTTATGTATCTGGGTGTTCCTATATTGGGTGTATATATATTTATGATCATTGACTCCTGTTGTTGCATTGATCCATTTACCATCATGTAATGTCCTTCTTTGTTTCTTTTTCTTTGTTACTTTTTCTAAGAGTTAAACTCCTGTTTTTTGTTTTCTCCATTTGGTTGGTGAGTCTTCCAACCTTTGTTTTGAGTCTTTGTGTGTCCTTGCTTATGAGATGGATCTGGATACAGAGTGCTGATGTGTTTTGAATTTTTATTCAGTTTATTGTCTATGTCTTTTGATTGGGGCATTTAATCCATTTAAATTTAGGATTAATATTGATATTTGTGAGTTTAATATTGTTGTTTAATGCTAGCTGACTATTTTGCCCATTAGTTGATATAGATTCTTCATTATGGAGATAGTCTTCATCTTTTGGTAAGTTTTTGGGATGACTGATACTGGTTGTTTTGTTCTGTGTGTAGTGCTTCTTTCAAAAGCTCTTGTAAAGCAGGCCTGGTGGTGATGAAATCTCTGAGTGCTTGCTTGTTCGTGAAAAATTTTAGTTTTCCTTTATTTATAAAGCTGAATTTGGCTGGATATGAGATTCTGGGTTGAAAATTCTTTTCTTTGAGGATATTGAATATTGACCCCCACTCTCTTCTAGTTTGTAGGGTTTCTGCTGAGAGATCTGCTGAGTCTGATAGGCTTCCTTTATGGGTAACCTGACCTTTCTCTCTAGCTGCCCTTAGAATTTTCTGCTTTTTTTTTCAACCCTGGTGAATCTAACAATTACGTGTCTTGGGGTTGCTCTACTTGAGGAATATCTTTGTGGTGTTCTCTGTATTGCCTGGAGTTGAATATTGTCCTGCCCTACTAGGTTAGGAAACTTTTCCTAAATAATATCCTGAAGAATATTTTCCAGCTTGGATTCATTCTCTTCATGACATTCAGGTGCACCTATCAAACGAATTAGGTCTTTTCACATAGTCCCATATTTCTTGGAGACTTTGCTCATTCCTTTTACCAGGATGGTCTTGATCTGTTAACCTCGTGATCCACCTGCCTCAGCCTCCCAAAGTGCTGGGATTACAGGCTTGAGCCACCATGCCTGGCCTTTTTAAAAAAAAAAAAAGAGAAAGGGGAGAGAGAACAGGAGTCTTGCTCTATTGCCCAGGCTGGAATGCAATCTAAAATAGGTGTTAAAAACCTCTTTATGCCGATAATTGTGCTTAACAGTGGAGACAGGAAGGAATAAGGAAGAAAATAACAAACAAACAGCCAACCAATATTTCATTTAAGTCTGTGAAATGCTATGCAAATGCTGAAGAGTGATTTACTTCCAATTATGTGGTCACTTTCAAAATAGGTGTAATGTGATACTGAGAAAATGTATGTTCTGTGGACCTGGGGTGAAGAATTCTATAAATATTCACTGAGTTTACTTGTTCCAGGTCTGAGTTCAAATCATAGATGTCCCTGTTAATTTTCTATCTTGTTGATCTCGAATATTAACAATGTGGTGTCAAAGTCTCCACTATTATTGTGCGAGTCCAAGTCTCTTTATAAGTCATTAAGAACTTGTCTTATGTATCTGGGTGTTCCTATATTGGGTGCATATATATTTATGATCATTGACTCCTGTTGTTGCATTGATCCTTTTACCATTATGTAATGTCCTTCTTTGTTTCTTTTAGTCTTTGTTACTATTAAAGTCTATTTTGTCAGAGACGAAAGTTACAACTCCTGCTTTTTTTTTTCTCTCTCCATTTGATTGGTAAGTCTTCCACCAACCCTTTGTTTTGAGTCTTTGTGTGTCCTTGCTTATGAGATGGATCTGGATACAGCGTACTGATGGGTTTTGACTTTTATTCAATTTACCTGTCTGTGTCTTTGATTGGGTCATTTAATTCATTTAAATTTAGGATTAATATTGATATTTGTGAGTTTAATATTGTCATTTAATGCTAGCTGGCTATTTTGCCCATTAGTTGATATAGATTCTTCATTATGGAGATACTCTTTACCTTTTGGTAAGTTTTGGGATGACTGATACTGGTTGTTCCTTTCTGTGTATAGTGCTTCTTTCAGAAGCTTGTAAAGCAGGCCTGGTGGTGATGAAATCTCTGAGTGCTTGCTTGTTCAAAAAATTTTATTTTTCCTTCATTTATGAAGCTTAGTTTGGCTGGATATGAGATTCTGGGTTGAAAATTCTTTTCTTTGAGGATATTGAATATTGACCCCACTCTTCTAGTTTGTAGGGTTTCTGCTGAGAGATCTGCTGTGAGTCTGATAGGCTTCCTTTATGGGTAACCTGACCTTTCTCTAGCTGCCCTTAGAATTTTCTACTTTATTTCAACCCTGGTGAATCTAACAATTATGTGTCTTGGGGTTGCTATACTTGAGGAATATCTTTGAGGTGTTCTCTGTGTTACCTGGAGTTGAGTATTGCCCTGCCTTACTAGGTTAGGAAAGTTTTCCTGAATAATATCCTGAAGAATATTTTCCAGCTTGGATTCATTCTCTTCATGACATTCAGGTACACCTATCAAATGTAAATTAGGTCTTTTCACATAGTCCCATATTTCTTGGAGACTTTGCTCATTCCTCTTTACTCTTTCTTCTCTAAACTTGTCTTCTTGTTTCATTTCATTAAGTTGATTTTGACCTCTGATAGCCTTTCTTCTGCTTGATTAATTTGACTGTTAAAACCTGTGCATACTTCACAGCATTCTCATATTGTATTATTCAGTTCCATTAATTCACTTATATTCCTCTCTAAATTGTCTATTCTCATTAGGATTTCGTCAAACCTTTTTTCAAAGTTCTTAGTTTCTTTACATTGGGCTAGAACATGTTCTTTTAACTCACAGAAGTTTCTTATTATCCACCTTCTGAAGCCTAAATCTGTTAATGGAATGCACTCATACTCCATCAGGCCTTGTTCTCTTGTTGATGAAAAACTGTGATCCCCTGTAGAGGGAGAGGCATTCTGACTTTGGGTATTCTCAGCCTTTTTATGCCAGTTTCTTCCCATCATTGTAAATTTATCCACCTGTCATCTTTGTAACCTACTGATTTTCAAATTAGGTCTCTGAGTGGACATCCAACTTGTTGATTCCCAGCACCAGAATCTGAGCAACCCACTATGCCAGCTAAAACAGTGGCATTAAGATTCATGGTGCTTTTCTGCCCAGTAATCTCTGGTCTCCCTTTCTTCTTGAGTCCCTTTTTCAATTAGCTGAATAGGTGACTCTGCCTTCTTGGAGCTCCAAACGTCCACCAAAAGGGGACACTGTCCCGATTACTCTGCACCAAGAACTGCTGTGCCAGCCACAAGAGTCATGCTGGTGAACTGTGGGGCTCCTCCACTGGGAATCTCCTGGTCCATGAGAAATAAAAATTCATCTGAAAGTGTGGCATCCTCTCATTCTCTGTGCTTTCACTGCAAGCTACAATCCCAAGCTGCTAGTTATCAGCTATCTTGGATCTCTCTCAAAAAGGAAGTTATATAATGTGTTTGGAGTTTCAGTTTAGTAAGATAAAAAGGTTCTGGAGATTTATTTCACAACTATGTGAATATACTTAATACTAATGAACTGTAAAGTTAAATACATTTAAGATATTAATTTTATTTTGCTTTTTTATTTTTTCAACTTTCATTTTAGATTCGGGGGTACATTTGCAGATTTGTACAAAGGAATATTATGCAATGCTGAAATTTAGAGTGTTACTGAACATGTCACCCAGGTAGTGAACATAGTAGCCACTAGACAGTTTTTCAAAGCTTGTCCCCTGACCTTGTTCTTTGCTCTTGTATTTCTTTGTATCTATCATTCTCATCTTTATGTCCATGTATACCCAATGTTTAGCTCCTACTTATATGTAAAAACATGCAGTATTTGGTCTTTTTGTTTCTGCATTAGTTTTCTTAAGATAATGGTCCTCAGTTGTATCCATGTTGCTGCAAAGGACATGATTTTCTTTTTCTTTTTTTAATGGTATAAAAGATTTATTTATTTATTTATAGCATTTTAGGTTTTGGGGTACATGTGCAGGATGTGCAAGATAGTTGCATAGGTACACACATGGCAGTGTGATTTGTTGTCTTCCTCCCCTTCACCCACATCTGGCATTTCTCCCCATGCTATCCCTCCCCAGCTCCCCCCTGCTGTCCCTCCCCTATTTCCTCCAATAGACCCAAGTGTGTAGTGCTCCTCTCCCTGTGTCCATGTGTTCTCATTGTTCATCACCCACCTATGAGTGAGAATATGCAGTATTTCATTTTCTGTTCTTGTGTCAGTTTGCTGAGTATGATGTTCTCCAGATTCATCCATGTCCCTACTAAGGACATGAACTCATCGTTTTTGATGGCTGCATAATATTCCATGGTGTATATGTGCCACATTTTTCCAGTCCAGTCTACCATTGATGGGCATTTGGGTAGGTTCCAGGTCGTTGCTATTGTAAACAGTGCTGCAATGAACATTCATGTGCATGTGTCCTTATAGTAGAATGATTTATAGTCCTTTGGATATATACCCAGTAATAAAACTGCTGGGTCAAATGGAATTTCTATTTCTAGGTCCTTGAGGAATCACCACACTGTCTTCCACAATGGTTGAACTAATTTACACTCCCACCAGCAGTGTAGCAGTGTTCCTACTTCTCCACATCCTCTCCAGCATCTGTTGTCTTTAGATTTTTTAATGATTGCCATTCTAACTGGCATGAGATGGTATCTCAAGGTAGTTTTGATTTGCATTGCTATGATGACCAGTGATGATGAGCATTTTTTCATATGTTTGTTGGCCTCATGTATGTCTTCTTGTTTTTCTTTTTTATTTTATTTTATTTTTAAATTTTTATTGCATTTTAGGTTTTGGGGTACATGTGCAGAACGTGCAAGACAGTTGCTTAGCTACACACATGGCAGTGTGTTTTGCTGCCTTCCTCCCCTTCACCCACATTTGGCTTTTCTCCCCAGGCTATCCCTCCCCAGCTCCCCCCACCACTGTCCCTCCCCTATTCCCCAGTAGACCCCACTGTGTAGTACCCCCCTCCCTGGGACCATGTGTTCTCATTTTTCTCACCCACCTATGAGTGAGAATATGTGGTATTTTGTTTTGTGTTCTTGTGTCAGTTTGATGAGAATGATGTTCTCCAGATTCATCCATGTCCTTACAAAGGACAAAAACTCATCATTTTTGATTGCTGCATAATATTCCATGGTGTATATGTGCCACATTTTCCCAGTCCAGTCTATCATCGATGGGCATTTGGGTTGGTTCCATGTCTTTGCTATTGTAAACAGTGCTGCAATGAACATTCGTGTGCATGTGTCCTTATAGTAGAATGATTTATAGTCCTTTGAATATATACCCAGTAATGGGATTGCTGGGTCAAATGGAATTTCTATTTCTAGGTTATTGAGGAATCACCACACTGTCTTCCACAATGGTTGAACTAATTTACACTCCCACCAACAGTGTAAGAGTGTTCCTATTTCTCTGCATCCTCTCCAGCGTCTGTTGTCTCCAGATTTTTTAATGATCGCCATTCTAACTGGTGTGAGATGGTATCTCAATGTGGTTTTGATTTGCATCTCTCTAATGACCAGTGATGATGAGCATTTTTTCATGTGTTTGTTGGCCTCATGTATGTCTTCTTTTGTAAAGTGTCTGTTCACATTCTTTGCCCATTTTTGAATGGGCTTGTTTGTTTTTTCCTGTAAATCTGTTTGAGTTCTTTGTAAATTCTGGATATCAGCCCTTTGTCAGATGGGTAAACTGCAAAGACTTTTTCCCATTCTGTTGGTTGCCGATTCACTCTAGTGACTGTTTCTTTTGCCGTGCAAAAGCTGTGGAGTTTGATTAGGTCCCATTTGTCTATTTTGGCTTTTGTTGCCAATGCTTTTGGTGTTTTGGTCATGAAGTCCTTGCCTACTCCTATGTCCTGAATGGTTTTGCCTAGATTTTCTTCTAGGGTTTTTATGGTGCCAGGTCTTATGTTTAAGTCTTTAATCCATCTGGAGTTAATTTTAGTGTAAGGTGTCAGGAAGGGGTCCAGTTTCTGCTTTCTGCACATGGCTAGCCAGTTTTCCCAACACCATTTATTAAACAGGAATCCTTTCCCCATTGCTTGTCTGGTTTATCAAAGATTATATGGTTGTAGATATGTTGTGTTGCCTCCGATGCCTCTGTTCTGTTCCATTGGTCTATATCTCTGTTTTGGTACCAGTACCATGCTGTTTTGATTACTGTAGCCTTGTAGTATAGTTTGAAGTCTGGTAGTGTGATGCCTCCCGCTGTGTTCTTTTGCTTAGAATTGACTTGGCTATGGGCTCTCTTTTGGTTCCATATGAAGTTCATGGTGGTTTTCCAGTTCTGTGAAGAAATTCAATGGTAGCTTGATGGGGATAGCATTGATTCTGTAAATTACTTTGGGCAGTATAGCCATTTTCACGATATTGATTCTTCCTAACCATGAACATGGAATGTTTCTCCATCTGTTTGTGTCCTCTCTTATTTCATTGAGCAGTGGTTTGTAGTTTTCCTTGAAGAGGTCCCTTACATTCCTTGTAAGTTGTATTCCTAGGTATTTTATTCTCTTTGTAGCAATTGTGAATGGCAGTTCATTCTTGATTTGGTTCTCTTTAAGTCTGTTATTGGTGTATAGGAATGCTTGTGATTTTTGCACATTGATTTTATATCCTGAGACTTTGCTGAAGTTGCTTATCAGTTTCAGGAGTTTTGGGCTGAGGTGATGGGGTCTTCTAGGTATACTATCATGTCATCTGCAAATAGAGACAATTTGGCTTCCACCTTTCCTATTTGAATACCCTTTATTTCTTTTCTTGCCTGATTGCTCTGGCTAGAACTTCCAGTACTATGTTGAATAGGAGTGGTGAGAGAGGCATCCTTGTCTAGTGCGGATTTCAAAGGAATGCTTCCAGTTTTGCCCATTAAGTATGATATTGGCTGTTGGTTTGTCATAAATAGCTTTTATTACTTTGAGATATGTTCCATCAATACCAAGTTTATTGAGGGTTTTAGCATAAAGGGCTGTTGAATTTTGTCAAATGCCTTCTCTGCATCAATTGAGATAATCATGTGGTTTTGTTTTGGTTCTGTTTATGTGGTGAATTACATTTATAGACTTGCGTATGTTGAACCAGCCTTGCATCCCCAGGATGAATCCTACTTGATCATGATGGATAAGTTTTTAATGTGCTGTTGCAATCGGTTTGCCAGTATTTTATTGAAGATTTTGCATCTATGTTCATCATGGATATTGGCCTGAAGTTTTCTTTTCTTGTTGAGTCTCTGCGGGTTTTGGTATCAGGATGATGTTGGTCTCATAAAATGATTTGGGAAGGGTTCCCTCTTTTGGATTATTTGGAATAGTTTCAGAAGGAATGGTACCAGCTCCTCTTTGTGTGTCTGGTAGAATTCAGCTGTGAACCCATCTGGACCTGGGCTTTTTGTGTGGTTTATCAAAGATTATATGGTTGTAGATATGTTGTGTTGCCTCCGATGCCTCTGTTCTGTTCCATTGGTCTATATCTCTGTTTTGGTACCAGTACCATGCTGTTTTGATTACTGTAGCCTTGTAGTATAGTTTGAAGTCTGGTAGTGATGCCTCCCGCTGTGTTCTTTTTGCTTAGAATTGACTTGGCTATGCGGGCTCTTTTTGGTTCCATATGAAGTTCATGGTGGTTTTTTCCAGTTCTGTGAAGAAATTCAATGGTAGCTTGATGGGGATAGCATTGATTCTGTAAATTACTTTGGGCAGTATAGCCATTTTCACGATATTGATTCTTCCTAACCATGAACATGGAATGTTTCTCCATCTGTTTGTGTCCTCTTATTTCATTGAGCAGTGGTTTGTAGTTTTCCTTGAAGAGGTCCCTTACATTCCTTGTAAGTTGTATTCCTAGGTATTTTATTCTCTTTGTAGCAATTGTGAATGGCAGTTCGTTCTTGATTTGGTTCTCTTTAAGTCTGTTATTGGTGTATAGGAATGCTTGTGATTTTTGCACATTGATTTTATATCCTGAGACTTTGCTGAAGTTGCTTATCAGTTTCAGGAGTTTTGGGCTGAGGTGATGGGGTCTTCTAGGTATACTATCATGTCATCTGCAAATAGAGACAATTTGGCTTCCACCTTTCCTATTTGAATACCCTTTATTTCTTTTCTTGCCTGATTGCTCTGGCTAGAACTTCCAGTACTATGTTGAATAGGAGTGGTGAGAGAGGCATCCTTGTCTAGTGCCGGATTTCAAAGGAATGCTTCCAGTTTTGCCCATTAAGTATGATATTGGCTGTTGGTTTGTCATAAATAGCTTTTATTACTTTGAGATATGTTCCATCAATACCAAGTTTATTGAGGGTTTTAGCATAAAGGGCTGTTGAATTTTGTCAAATGCCTTCTGCATCAATTGAGATAATCATGTGGTTTTTGTTTTTGCTTCTGTTTATGTGGTGAATTACATTTATAGACTGTATGTTGAACCAGCCTTGCATCCCCGGATGAATCCTACTTGATCATGATGGATAAGTTTTTAATGTGCTGTTGCAATCGGTTTGCCAGTATTTTATTGAAGATTTTTGCATCTATGTTCATCATGGATATTGGCCTGAAGTTTTCTTTTCTTGTTGAGTCTCTGCCGGTTTTGGTATCAGGATGATGTTGGTCTCATAAAATGATTTGGGAAGGGTTCTCTTTTGGATTATTTGGAATAGTTTCAGAAGGAATGGTACCAGATCCTCTTTGTGTGTCTGGTAGAATTCAGCTGTGAACCCATCTGACCTGGGCTTTTTTGTGTGGTAGGTTAATTGCTGCCTCAACTTCAGACCTTGTTATTGGTCTATTCATAGTTTTGGCTTCCTCCTGGTTTAGGCTTGGGAGGACACAGGTGTCCAGGAATTTATCCATTTCTTCCTGGTTTACTAGTTTATGTGCATAGAGTTGTTTGTAGTATTCTCTGATGATGGTTTGAATTTCTGTGGAATCTGTGGTGATTTCCCTTTATCATTTTTTTATTGCATCTATTTGGTTGTTCTCTTTCTTTTTTTATCAGTCTGGCTAGTGGTCTGTCTATTTTGTTGATCTTTTCAAAAACCAGCTCTTGGATTTATTGATTTTTGAAGGGTTTTTCGTGTCTCTATCTCCTTCAGTTCTGCTCTGATCTTAGTTATTTCTTGTCTTCTGCTAGGTTTTGAGTTTTTTGATCTTGCTCCTCTAGCTCTTTCAATTTTGATGATAGGGTGTCAATTTTGGATCTCTCCACTCTTCATGTGGGCACTTATTGCTATATATTTTCCTCTACAGACTGCTTTAAATGTGTCCCAGAGATTCTGGTATGTTGTGTCTTCATTCTCATTGGTTTCAAAGAACTTCTTTATTTCTGCCTTCATTTCATTGTTTATCCAATCAACATTCAAGAGCCAGTTGTTCAGTTTCCATGAAGCTGTGCGTTCTGAGTTAGTTTCTGAATTCTGAGTTCCAACTTGATTGCACTATGGTCTGAGAGACTGTTTGTTATGATTTCAGTTGTTTTGCATTTGCTGAGGAGTGCTTTACTTCCAATTATGTGGTCAATTTTGGAGTAGGTGTGATGTGGTGCTGAGAAGAATGTATATTCTGTGGATTTGGGGTGGAGAGTTCTGTAAATGTCTATCAGGTTTGCTTGTTCCAGGTCTGAGTTCAAGTCCTGGATATCCTTGTTAATTTTCTGTCTGGTTGATCTGTCTGATATTGACAGTGGAGTGTTAAAGTCTCCCACTATTATTGTGTGGGAGTCTAAGTCTCTTTGTAAGTCATTAAGAACTTGCCTTATATATCTGGGTGCTCCTGTATTGGGTCCATATATATTTAGGATCATTAGCTCTTCTTGTTGTATCGATCCTTTTACCATTATGTAATGACCTTCTTTGTCTCTTTTGATCTTTGTTGCTTTAAAGTCTATTTTATCAGAGATGAGAATTGCAACTCCTGCTTTTTTTGCTCTCCATTTGCTTGGTAAATCTTCCTCCATCCCTTTATTTTGAGCCTTTGTGTATCCTTGCATGTGAGATGGGTTTCCTGGATACAGCACACTGATGGGTTTTGGTTTTTATCCAATTTGCCAGTCTGTGTCTTTTGATTGGTGCATTTAGCCCATTTACATTTAGGGTTAATATTGTTATGTGTGAATTTGATACTGCCATTTTGATGCTAGCTGGCTGTTTTGCCCATTGGTTGATGCAGATTCTTCATTTTGTTGATGCTCTTTAGCATTTGGTATGTTTTAGAATGGCTGGTACTGGTTGTTCCTTTCTATGTGTAGTGCCTCTTTCAGGAGCTCTTGTAAAGCAGGCCTGGTGGTGACAAAATCTCTGAGTACTTGCTTGTTGGCAAAGATTTTATTCTTCCTTCACTTATGAAGCTCAGTTTGGCTGGATATGAAATTCTGGGTTGAAAGTTCTTTTCTTTAAGGATGTTGAATATTGGCCCCACTCTCTTCTGGCTTGTAGAGTTTCTGCCGAGAGATCTGCTGTGAGTCTGATGGGCTTCCCTTTGTGGGTGACCGACCTTTCTCTCTGGCTGCCCTTAGTATTTTCTCCTTCATTTCAACCCTGGTGAATCTGACGATTATGTGCCTTGGGGTTGCTCTTCTTGCAGAATATCTTTGTCGTGTTCTCTGTATTTCCTGGAGTTGAGTATTGGCCTGCCTTGCTAGGTTGGGGAAATTTTCATGGATAATATCCTGAAGAGTGTTTTCCAGCTTGGATTCATTCTCTTTGTCACATTCTGGTACACCTATCAAACGTACGTTAGGTCTCTTCACAGAGTCCCACATTTCTTGGAGATTTTGTTCATTCCTCTTTGTGCTTTTTTATCTAATCTTGGTTGCTCTTTTTATTTCATTGAGTTGATCTTCACCTTCTGATATTCTTTCTTCTGCTTGGTCAATTCAGCTGTTGAAACTTGTCCATGCTTTGTGAAGTTCTCGTGTTGTGTTTTTCAGCTTCTTCAATTCATTCATATTCCTCTCTAAGTTGTCCATTCTTGTTATCATTTCCTAGAGTCTTTTTTCAAATTTTTTTCAAGGTTCTTTGCATTGATTTAGAACATGTTCTTTTAGCTCACTGAAGTCTCTCATTATCCACCTTCCGAAGTCTGATTCCATCATTTTTTTACTCTCATTCTCTGTCCAGCTTTGTTCCCTTGCTGGTGAGGAGTTTTGGTCCTTTGTAGGAGGTGAGGTGTTTTGGTTTTAGGTGTTTCTCTTCTTTTTGCACTGGTTTCTTTCCATCTTTGTGGATTTATCCACCTGTCATTTTAGTAGTTGCTGACTTTTCAATTGGGTCTCTGAGTGGATGCCCAGATTGTTGATGATGAAGTATTTCTGTTACTTAGTTTTCCTTCTAATGGTTTAGCCCCTCTGCTGTATGAGTGCTGAGGTCCACTCCAGGCCCTGCTTGTCTGGAGTACACCTGTAGCAGCTGCGGAACAGTGAGGGATGCTACCAGTTTCTTCTTCTGCTATCTTTGTCCCAGAATGATGCCCACCAAATGTCAGTCTGATTAGTCCTTTTTTGAGGTGGCTCTTTGGATATACAGGGGTCAGGGAGCTGCTTGAGGAGACGGTCTGTACTTTATAGGAGCTCCAGTGCTGTGCCGTGAGCTCTGTTGTTCATTCAGGGTTGCTGGGCAGATTTATTTAGGTCTGCTGCAGCAGAACTCATAACCCCCCCCTTTTTTTTTAACCCTGCTATGCTCTGTCTCAGGGAGTTGGAGCTTTCTTTATGAGTATCTGTTGCACTGTTCTGCCCAGCTAGGAGGCAGTCTGTTCACTATTTGCCTGCCAGGGCTCCACCCTGCTAGTGCGGGTCTGCCCTTCTGCTGTGGGGCTCCATTCTACTGTGGTGTGTTCCGCCCTGTTGGCAGAGTCTCTCTGTTATGGCTGGTTGCCTTGGCAATGGCAGGCTATGTCTGCAATGGGCAGTACCTCAGTAGGGGCAGATTGCGTCTGTAGTGGCAGACGCCCTCCCCACTGAGCTGCACCATCCTGGATTCAGCTGATCCCGCAGCAACACTCTCAACCCTGAGAGCCTCAAATTGCCACCATGCTTGTCCCTGTGAGGGTGGGACCCACCAAGCCCGATCACCTGGCTCCCTGCCTCAGAGTCCATCCTCTCTCTCTCTCTCTCTTTTTCTTTTTAAATTGAATTGTTGACTCTCTCACAGGCACCCCAGTCACCTGCTGATTGGCCACTGGGATCCATGCGATATCTTCTGCGGTGGCCCACTGCACTGGCTCAAATCGCTCTTCCCAGGAATCTCCTGGTCTGGCTCACTGTCCCAGTCCTGTTCAATCAGATGGACATGTCAATCTGCCCTCCCAAATCTCAGATTGCTGGTTTAACAGGGCACCCAGACCAGTGAGCTTTGTGCGGGTTGCCGCTGTGCTGCGGTGCCAGCTGAAACAGCCATGCAAGCCAAAAGGGCTGTGCTGCTGTTCTTTGTCTCTCCTACACCTGGGAATTTCCCCGTTCTGTGGGCAACAAAGGTCCATCTGAAGATGCAGCTAGGACTCACCCTTTGCGCCTTCACTGAGAGCTGAAATCCTGAGTTGTTTCTACGGCGCCATCTTGGAACCTCCGTCGCTGAGAGGAAAGTTTAAGGCACTAAATGTGTACATTGAAAAGCTTGAAATGTCACAAATTGACAACTTAGTGTGAAACCACAAGGAATTAGAGAAGTAAAAATAAACTGACCTCAAGGATAGCAGAAGAAAAGAAATAACAAAGATCAGAGCAGAACTAAATAAAATGGATATAAAAAATACAAAAAAATCAGTGAAACAAAAGTTGAGTTTCTGAGAAGATAAATTGATAGTCCATTAGCTAGATTAACTGGGAAATAAAAAGAGAAGATTCAAATAAATTCAACTAGAAATAAAAACAGAGACATTGCAACCAACACCACAGAAATATAAAAGATCATTCAAGACTACTGTAAACATCTTTATGCATACAAACTAGAAAATCTAAAGTAAATGGAAAAATTCCTGAAAATTTACAACCCCTAGCTTAAATCAGAAAGAAATAATAGAAATTCAGAACAGACCAGTAAAAGCAGTGAGGTCGAATTAGTAATAAAAAAAATTGCCAACAACAAAAAAAACCTAGAGTCAGATGGATTCACAGCTGAAGTCTAGGAGATCTTCAATGAAGAATTGGTACCTATCCTATTGAAACCACTCCAAAAGATTGAGAAAAAGCAAATCCTTCCTAACTTACACTATGAGGACAGAATCACTCTGATACCAAAGCCAGGAAATAATATAACAAAATTTAAACTGCAGGCCAATATTCCTGATGAACAAAGATGCAAAAATTTTCAACAAAATACTAGCAAGCTAAATCTGGTATCAGGAAGCAGAGGGTCCTTAGTTCTTGTCTTCTCAGAAGAAAGAATTCAACCAAGAGACATGCAATTATAGTTAAGCAGTAGAAAAGTTTATTTAAAGTGAAAATGTATCCTGAATGCTGAGTTAGAGTGTGCTTCTTAAGAATAAGACAGCCCAGATAGGCACTGGGGAGGCTCTCTTATGAGAGTTTTACAGTATTATTCATGAATGGCATGAAGGATTGTTACTAGCAAGCATGTTTTGGGTGGTCCCCTGGGCATGTCTTATTAGTATCTTAAATCTCCATTTAGGGGTGCATTTCTTATGAGCAAAATGTTACCTTTAGGGTGACACTGCCAAGTTCAGGTGTGCATGCTAGCTACTAGGAAAAGCCCCTACTACAGTCATTTCCTGCTAGGGATAAGTCCTGGTTGGGGCTGCATAAGCATAACCACAAGTCTAGATGTGGCTATTGGCTTTTTAAAATCCTGACTGCTAGGGAAGCATTGATTGCTAGTGGGCAAGGTTTCCAGAGCTTCCTTTCTTTAGGGCTGCCTTTCCTTCTTCTGTATATCTATCTACAAACTCTAACAAATCCAACACCACATCAAAAAGGCAATTCATCATGATCAAGTGGGTTTCATCCCAGGAATAAAGGGATGGTTCAACATATGCAATTCAATAATGTGATTCACCAAATAAGCAGAATTAAAAACAAAACCAAATGATCATCTCAATAGACTGAGAAAAAGCATTCAACAAAATCCAGCATCCCATTATAATAAAAACCCTCAATAAACTGGTCATAGAAGGGACATACCTCAAAAGGACATGTCTTTTGAGGTAATAAAAGCCATATATGACAAATCCATAGCCAACATCATACTGAATGGGGAAAAGTTGAAAGCATTACCTATAAAAACTGGAACATGACAAGGATGTCCACTTTCATTACTTCTATTCAACACAGTGCTAGAAGTCCTTGCCAGATTAATCAGGAAAAAGAAAGAAATAGATTGACTTTCTCTTTTACAATTTGGATGCCCTTTATCTCTGTTTACTGATAATATAATTGTGTACCTAGAAAACCCCAAAGACTCCTCCAAAAGACTCTTGGGTATGATAAATAAATTCAGTAAAATCTTAGGTAACAAAAATCAATGTACACAAATCAGTAGCACTGCTATCCACCACCAATGACCAAGTTGAGAGTCAAATAAAAAACTCGATCCCTTTACAATAGCTGCAAAAAACCAAACCAAATCAGATCAAAACAAAACAAAACATAAACACCCAAGAATATACTTAACCAGGAAAGTGAAAGATCTCTGCAAAGAGGACTACCAACTACTGCTGAAAGAAATCATAGATGACACAAACAAATGGAAATATATTCCATGCTTATGGTTGGAAGAATCAATATTGTGAAAATGACCATACTGCCCAAAGCAATCTACAGATTTAATATAATTCCTTTTGAAATATCAACATTATTTTTCACATGATTAGAAAAAACAACTCTAAAATTAATATGGAATCAAAAAAGAGCCTGAATAGACAAAGCAATCAGGAAAAAGGAACAAATCTGGAGGCATTATATTACCTGACTTCAAATTATACTACAAGGTTGTAGTAATCAAAACAGCATGGTACTGGTATAAAAGTAGATACATCAACCAGTAGAACAGAATAGAGAATGCAGAAATAAAGCCAAGTAAGCTAAGCACAACCAAGTGATATTCAACAAAGCATGCAGAAACATAAATTGAGGAAAGAAACCCCTGTTCAATAAATGGTGCTGGGAAAACTGGATAATTACATATAGAATAATAAAACTGGATGGAGGAAAAAGAAGATGGCACAGTAGAAGCAACTCAGGATTGCAGCTCTCAGTGAAGGTGCAGAGGGTGAGTGCAAACCACATCTCCAGACGGATCTTTGTTGCCCACAGAACGGGGAAATTCCCAGGTGGAGGAGAGACACGGGATGCCAGTGCAGCTGTTTTGGCTGGCATGGCCATTTCAGCTGGCGTCACAGTGCAGTGGCACTCTGCACAAAATGCACTGATCTGGGTGCCCTGTTAAACCAGCAATCTGAGATTTGGGAGGGCAGATTAGCATATCCATCTGATTAAACGGGACTTGGACAGTGAACCAGACCAGGAGATTCCCGGGAAGTGATGTTTGAGCCGGTGCAGTGGGTCGCTGCACAGGAAATCACACAGATCCTGGTGCCCTATCAGCAGGCAACTGACAGACCTGGGAGAGAGTCAACTTTTCAACTTAAAAAGAAAAAAAAGTGCTCTGAGGCAGGAAGCCAGGTGATCAGGCTCGGCAGGTCCCACTCCCACAAGGACAAACAAAACAGGGATTGGAAACGCTTAGGGTTGAGAGTTTCACTACGGGCACAGCTGAACCCAGGATGGTGCAGCTCGGTGGGGGAGGGGCGTCTGCCATTACCGAGGCATTCCACCCTACTGAGGTTCACTCCCATTGCTGACGCAGCCTGCCATTGCTGAGGCAACCCGCCATAACAGAGAGACTCCGCCAATACAGAGGCAGGCCACCATGACCACAGCAGTTTTAATCACACCCATATAAACAGGACTACAGGGAATTACACCCGGCAGCAGTGTGGAGCCCATGGCAACAGGGTGGAGCCCATGGCAGTAGGGCAGAGCCCACAGCAGCAGGGCAGAGCCCACAACAGCAGGACAGAGCCCACGGCAGCTGGGGAGGGATAGCCTGGGGAGAAATGCCAAATGTGGGTGAAGGGGAGGAAGGCAGCAAAAAACATTGCCATGTGTGTACCTATGCAACTATCTTGCATGTTCTGCACATGTACCCCCAAACCTAAAATGCAATTAAAAAAAAAAGAAGAAGAAAACTGGATTTCCATAATTCATGTACAAAAACCAACTGAAGATGAGTTAAAAACTTAAATCTAAGACCTAAACCCATAAAAATTCTAGAAGAAATGCTTAGAAAAAGTCTTCTGGACATTGACATAGGCAAATAATTTATAATTAAGACCTCAAAAGCAAATGCAACAAAAACAAAAATAAATAAATGTGACCCAATAAAACTAAAAAGCTTCTGCGCAGCCAAAGAAATAATCATCACAGTAAGCAGACAACCCTCGAAATGGAAGAAGTACTCACAAACTGTGCATCCAACAAAGGACTAATATTCAGAATCTACAAGGAACTCAAATCAGCAAGAAGAAAATAAATAATCCCATCAAAATGTGAAAAGTGACATAGATAGATACTTCTCAAAAAATACCAAAATACAAATGGCCAACAAATGTACGAAAAAAATGCTCAATACCACTAATCATCAGGAAATGCAAACTAAATCACAATGAGATACCACCTAACCCAGCCAGAAAGGCCATTATTAAAAATTCAAAAAGTTGATGTGGATATGGTGAAAAGGGAATACTTATACACTGCTGGTAGGAATGTAAATTAGTACAATCTCTATGGAAAGCAGCATGGAGTTTTCTCAAAAAACTAAAAGTAGATCTACAATTTGATCCAGTAATCACACTAATAGGTATCTAACCAAAGGAAAATAAGCCATTATACCAAAAAGATACTTGCATGTGTATGTTTATCACAGCACAATTCACAATTGCAAAGATATGAAAACAACCTATGTGCCTATAACCAATTAGTAGATGAAGAGAATGTGGTTTATATATACCATGGAATACTGCATAGCCATAAAAAGAATGAAATAATGTATTTTGCAGTCACTTGGATGAAGCCGGAAGCCATTATTCTTAGTAACTCAGGAATAGAAAACCAAATAGAATATGTTCTCACTTCTAAGTGGGGACTAAAGTATGGATATACAAATGCATACAGAGTGGTACAATGGACATTGGAGACTCAGAAGAAAGGAAAGTGGGAGGGCAGTAAAGGATAAAAGAAACTACATATTGTAAAATGTACACTACTTGGGTGATAAGTACACTAGATTCAGACTTTATCACTACACACAATTCATTCCTATAACCAGAAACCACTTGTACTATAAAAGCTACTGAAATAAAGGTAAAAACAGAACTGACAATAGCAAGTTCCTGCCTATCAGCAATTACTTTGATTAAATTCTCCAATCAAAAGACAGTGGCTGAATACATTTTTAAGAACATCAAAAAATATGCTGCCAACAAGAACATTACCTTTAAAGACACACAGTGGCTGAAAATAAAGGAATGAAAAGAGATTTAAAGCAAATGGCAACCAAAAGAGAACATTAGACAAAAATAGAATTTTAGTCAGAATCTGTCATGGGAGACAAAGACGGTTACTATATAGCAAAAAAAGGTTCAATTCATTAAGTGGAAACCACAACTATAAACATATGTACCCAATATCACAGCATTTAAACATATGAATCAAACATTAAATAAGAGGAAAATATACAGCAATATAAAAATAGTAAGATGCTTCAATTCTCCACTTTCAACAGTAGATAGATCACCATACAGAAAGACAATAAAGGAACAGCTGACTTGAATAACATTACAGACCAAATGGACCTAACAGACATAAAGCAGAATACAATAGCAGCAGAATACACATTCTTCTAAAGTGCATATAGAACACTTCTGGGAGATCATATGTTAGGCCACAAAATAACTCTTAACAAATTTAAAATTGAAATTATATCAAGTGTCTTTTCAACAACACTGACATAAATCTAGAGTCAGTAACAGGAGGAATCTTAGAAAATGTATGAATATGTGATTAAATAGCATAGTCCTGAATTAGTATGTTGCCAAACACAATGAGCCAAACATAAAACAAAATGGAGTTAAAAAAATAACTGGCATCTAATCTGAATAAAAATAGAAAAAAAATAACTTGAGGCTGGGTGCAGTGGCTCACGCTTGTAATTCTAGCCCTTTGGGAGGCCCGGGGTGGGCAGATCACCAGGTCAGGAGTTTGAGACTAGGCTGACCAACATGGTGAAACCCTGTCTCTACTAAAAATACAAAAATTAGCCAGACATGGTGGTACATGCCTGTAATCCCAGCTACTTGGTAGGCTGAGACAGAAAAATCACTTGAACCCGGGAGGCAGAGGTTGCAGTGAGCTGAGATCATGCCACTGCACTCCAGCCTGGGTGAGAGGAGAATCTGTCTCAAAAAAAAAAAAAAAAAAAAAACAACTTGAGACAATGGAAATGAAAATAAACATATCAAAACTTATGGGATGCATCAAAAAACAGTTTGAAAAGGGAAGTTTATAGTAACAAACCATTACCTTGAGGGAAAAGAGATATCACAAATAAATGACCTAACTTTACTCCCCAGGGAACTAAAGAAACAACAATCTAAGTCTGAGGATAGCAGGAAACATAAACAACAAAGATCAAAGTAAAATAAATAAAACAGAGGCTAAAAAGAATAGAATAGATCAATACCACTAATAGTTGAGTTTTTGAAAAGGAATACAAAACTGACAAATCTTTAGCTAAAGAGAAGAGTTAAATAAATAAAATTAGAAATGAAAGAGAAAACATTACAACTGATACCCTACAAAACAAATGACCTTAAGCGACAATGAACAACTGTATACCAACAAATTAGATAAACTAGACTAAACATGGATCAGAATGAAGTAAAAATCCATATAGACTGACAGCAAGTAGGGAAATTGAAGCCCTAATCAGAAACCTCCCAACAAGAAAAACCCCAGACCAGATGGATTTACAGGTGAGTTCTGTCAAGCATTTAAAAAAAGAATGAACAACAATTTTTCTCAAACTCTTCCAAAAATTTGAAGAGGAAGTAACACTTTTAAACTAATTTTATTTTATTTTATAAGGCCAGTATTACCCTCTGGCTTCATACTAAAGCCAGATTGTGACACTAAAAAGGAAAATATAAATACAAGCCAACATTCCTGGTAAACATAGATGCAAAAATCCTCAACAAAATGCTAAACACCAAATTAAACAGCATATAAAAAGAATCATACACCATGACCAAGTGGAATTTATCCTTGTGCTATGAGGATGGTTCAACATATGCAAATCAATAAATTTGGCACACCACATTAAGATAATAAAAAATAAAAATTATGTTATCATCTAAATAGATGCAGAAAAAGCAATAAGAAAATTCAATATTCTTTCTTTTTATTTCTTTTTGGAACACAGATTTTTAATTTTCACCAAAATATTAAATGTTAATTTTTGCAGCAGTATTTTATTTTTAGAAATCAATCATAGGAGGAAAAAACCACTTAACCAATGTGACAAAAAGGTGGATACACAGGGGTGCCCAGTATAGCTTTGGTAACAACAACAAATAACTGAAATTGTCATAAGCATTTCTCAGTGAAAAAGTGACCAAACTATGGTAAAGTATTCTATCAAATAATAATGTAACTAAAAAATCATAATGAGAGAGACCTATATGTGCTGATTAGCAATAATCACCAAATTAAATCTTATATGGAAGCCAATCAGGGAACAATATGCAAAGCAAGATCACATCATGGAAACATATGTGCATGTTTATCTGTATGTAGGTGAAAGGGGATTTGGGGGTGGCCTGGGAACTGGTGGGGATACATTTATTCTATAGATCTAAGCAGTATGTGAATTTTTATAACAATAACAATTTTTATAACAATTGATTTTAATTAATTGCATAAGAAACACATGTGTTTAACCCTATATAGATGTATGAATACATGGAGATAATCATTCTTCTGAATAACAAAATAAAACAGCAATGTAATGTCACAGATAACAGTACAATATTAAATACTGTAATATCTAATCCAATATTAAAATTATATATATACACACAGATACAGGTAGGGCTGCCAACAAATGGTTTTCAAGTCTAACACTGTGATAATTGTTGTGCATCTCTGTGACTATATTAGAAACCATGGAATTGTATACTGTGTGGGGGGTGAAATTTATGGTATTTTAATTATATCTCAAAGTTTTATTAAAAAATAAGTGGCTTAATATTCTAGTATTAAGTAAAAATTGGTTTTATTTAAAACATAAATTAATAATTTCCAGTAGATTCCCTTTAAAGATTATGTCCAGATCACACCCAACCCAACCTCTAGAGTTTTTGGCTATTTTCCACAGTCTTGAATTGAACGAGGTGAGGGAGGAAAAAAGTGTTTAAGAAGTTAGTGGAGAAGCTCTTAAGTTTAATTAGATCCCATTTGTTGATTTTGGCTTTTGTTGCCATTGCTTTCGGTGTTCCTGTCATGAAGTCCTTGCCTATGCCTATGTCCCAAAAGAAACAATCATTGGAGGGAACCGGCAACCAACAGAAAGGGAAAAAAATCCTTGCAAGCTACCCATCTGACAAAGGGCTACTGTCCAGAATCTACAAAGAACTAAAACAAATACACAAGAAAAAAAACCCCATCAAAACTGGGCAAAAGATATGAACAGACACTGTTCAAAGGAAACATCTATGTGGCCAAAAAACATGAAAAAATGCTCATCATCACTAGTCATCAGAGAAATGCAAATCAAAACCACATTGAGATACCATCTCATGCCAGTTAGAATGGGGATCATTAAAAAATCTAGAGACAACAGATGCTGGAGAGGATGTGGAGAAAAAATAAGAATGCTTTTACACTGTTGGTGGGAGTGTAAATTAGTTCAACCATTGTGGAAGGCAGTGTGGTTATTCCTCAAGGATCTAGAAATAGAAATTCCATGTGACCCAGCAAACCCATTACTGGATATATACCCAAAGTTTATGAATTGTTCTATTATAAAGACACATGCACACTATGTTCATTGTGGCACTGTCTACAATAGCAAAGTCTGGGAACCAACCAAAATGCCCATCAATGATAGACTGGATTAAGAAAATGTGGCGGGCTGGGTGCGGTGGCTCACGCCTGTAATTCCAGCACTTTGGGAGGCTGAGGCAGGTGGATCACGAGGTCAAGAGATCAAGACCATCCTGGTCAACATGATGAAACCCCGTCTCTGCTAAAAATACAAAATTAGCTGGGCATGGTGGTGCATGCCTGTAATCCCAGCTACTCAGGAGGCTGAGGCAGGAGAATTGCCTGAATCCAGGAGGCAGAGGTTGCGGTGAGCCGAGATCGTGCCATCAACACTCCAGCCTGGGTAACAAGAGTGAAACTCCATCTCAAAAAAAAAAAAAAAAAAAAAAGTGGCACATATGCACCACTCAACGTTCTTCCATAATAAAAATTTGCAATAAAGTAGGAATGCGCCTCAACACAATAGAAGATAAACATGACGAGCCCTGAGCTAACATCATACTCAACAGTGAAGCTCTCAGTTTTTCTTCCCAGATCAGTAAAAGACAAGGGCAGTCACATTTACACTTCTATTCAATATTATACTAGAAGATATAGCCAGAGTAATTAGCCAAACAAAAGAAAAAGACATAAAAAGGCACCAGAATCAGAAATGAAGTTAAATTGTCTGTAGACGATATGACTTTTTAAAAATAGAAACCCTCAAAGGGTTTCTGAGGCAGAGAAAGATGGCAAAATATAAACCTCTACTGATCATCTCCCCCATACAAGGACACCAAGTTAATCACCATCTACATGGAGAAAAACACCTTCATTTGAACTAGAAATCAGGTGAGCACTCATAGTACCTGGATTTAACTTCATATCACTGAAGCAGTCACTGAAGAAATAGACAAAACAGCCCTGAGTCACCAGTGCCACCTCTCCCCCATCCCCAGCAGCAGTGGTATCGTGTAGAGAGTACTCTGAGTGCTGGGGAGGGAGACTACAGCAATTGTGAGGCACTGTACTCAGTGCTGTTTAGTTAGAGAAGAAAGGAAAACCAGATGAAACTAAGCTGATGCCTGCCTATGGAAGGAGCATTTAAATCAGTCTTTGCCTGAGGGGATGGCTGATTCCAGTGGTCCAAACTGTAGTGCCTACAAACTTAGCCACCAAGGGCTACAGCACTTTGTATCTCCAAGTAAATTTGAAAGGCAATCTAGGCCATAAGGATAGCAACTCTTAGGTGAGTCTTAGTGCTGAACTAGTCTCAGAGATAATGGATTGTATAGGCCAATAGCAAGTAGGAAGATTGAGGTCTCAGAGATAGTGGATTGGGAACAGAGTGGATTCTCTCATTATGCGACATACTGAGACACAAACTGGGGCAGCCAAGAAAGTGCTAGCATTACGCCTCTTCAAACTGAAAGCTGCACAGCTCCAAAAGATGCCTCTTCCTTCCAATCGAGCAGGGGAGAGACAAGAGTAGGGAGGACTTTGTCTGGCATCTAGGATGCCAGCTCAGCCATAGCAGGATGGCCACTAGTCAGAGTCATGAGGACCCTGTTCCAGGGTGTAGCTCCCAGACAACATTTCTAGACACACCCTGAACCAGAAGGAAACCCGCTGCTTTGAAGGAAAGGACACAGTCCTGACAGCATTAATCAATTGCTAACTGAAGAGCCCCTTGGGCTCTGAATAAACAGTAGTAATAACCAGGTACTACATTGAGGACCTTGGGTGAGCTTCTGAGACTTGCTGATGTCAGGTGAGACTCAGCACATTACCAGCTGTGGTAGCTACAGGGCAAAACTCCTTCTACTCAAGAAAAGCAGAGGATGAAGTAAGGAGAACTTCATCTTGCACTTTAGGTACCAACATGGTCACAAAGGGGTAGAGCACAAAGTGGGCTCTGGGGTCCCTGATTCCAGGACTTGACTCCTGGACAGAATTTCAGGACCTTCCCTGGGCCAGAGGGGAGCTCAGGCCTGAAAGGTGAGTCCCAGGCCAGGCAGCATTCCCAAAAAGATAGCTTAAGAGTGCTTGGGACTAAAAAGAACATTGGCAGTAGTCTGGCAGTACCCCTTGTGGGTTTATGTGGTAGTAACTATAGAATGAAGCTTCTCTGCCTTTTGAAGGGGAGAGAGAACAGTGAAAGGACTGTGTCTTCTGGTTTGAGTGCCAGCTCACCATACTATGATAGAACACCAGGTAGACTCTTAAGGTTTTGACTCAAGTTCCTGACACCTGGGCTGCATCTCTGGACCCAACTGAGGCCTGGGGGACCTTGTTGCCCTGAAAGGAAGAACACAGGCCTGGTTGGCTTTGCCACCTGCTGATTGTAGAGTCTCAGGACCTTGAGTAAACATAGGCAATAGCCAGGGAGTAGTTACAGCAAGTGGTTCCCAAGACCCAGTTGTGTGCTGGCTTCAGGTCTGACCCAGTACAGTCATAGTGGTGTTGGCTACAAGGGTGGTCGTGTTACTCTATCCCCAGTTTTAGGTGGCTCAGAACAGAGAAACTCTGTTTGGGAGAAAGTAAGGAAAGAGTACAGTAGTCTCTGTTTGGTAATCCAGAGAATTCTCCCAGATCTTGGTCCACTGAGAGTCTACAAGAACCACAGGGTTAATGGGCTTGGGGTACTATCTAAAGCAGATACAGCTTAGATCACAACAGCCAAGTCATTTCAAATATCTGGAAAACCTTCACCCAAAAAATGGCTTCAAATAAGCCCCAACAGTGAAGACTACAATAAATACCTAGCTCTTTAATGCCCAGATACCGAGGAACATTTACTAGCATCAACAGATTCCAGGAAAACATGACCTTACTAAGTGAACTAACTAAGGCACCAAGGACCAGTCCTGGAGAAACAGTTATGTGACTTTGAGAGAGAATTCAAACTGTGTTGAGGAAACTTGAAGAAATTCAGTGTAACACAGAGAAGGAATTCAAAATTCTTTCAGGTAAATTTAACAGAGATGGAAACAATTTAAAAGAACCAAGTGCAAATTCTAGAGCTAAGAAATGATATTGGCATACTGAAGAATACATCAGAGTCTTTCATAGCAGAATTGATCAAGCAGAACAAAGAACTAGTGAGCTTAAATACAGAATATTTAAAATATTTGGAGGAGAAAACAGTCAGAGGAGACAAAAGAAAATATAATTAAAAAATAAAGCATGCCTAAGTATCTAGCAAATAACCCCAAAAGGCAAATCTAAATTATTGGCCTTAGAGAGGAGAGAAAGATAGTTGTATAAAATGTATTCAAAGGAATAGCAGATAACTTTCTAAATCTACAGAAAGATATATGCAAGTACAAGAAGGTTATAGAACATCAAGCAGATTTACCCCCAAAGAAGACTATCTCAAGGCATTTAATAATCAAATTCCAAATGTCAAGGATAAAGCAAGAATCCTAAAAGCTGCAAGAGAAAAGAAACCGATAACATACAGTGAAGCTCCATTATGTTTTGCAGATTTCAGTGGAAACTTACAGGCCAGGAGCATGGATGACATATTTAATGTGCTAAAGAAAACAACTTTATCCTGGAATAGTATATTCAGTGAAAATATCCTTCAAGCATGAAGAAGAAATAAAGACTTTCCCAGAAAAATAAAAGCTGAGGGATTTCATGAATACTGGACCTGTCTTATAAGAAATACTAAAGGGAATACTTCAGTCAGAAAGAAAAGGATATTAATGAGCAGTAACCTCCTGAAGGTACAAAACTCACTGGTAATAGTAAGTACACAGAAAACACAGAATATTATAACATTGTAACTGTGATGTGTAAACTACTCTTATTTCAAGTAGAAAAACTAAATGATGAACCAATCAAAAATAATAACTAAAAATTTTCAGGACATAATCAGTTGAATATGATATACATAGAAAAAAAGTTAAAAAGCCAAAGGATGAAGTTAAGGTACACAGCTTTTAAAAGATTTTTTTTTTTTGTCTATTTGTTTTTTGTTTATGTAAATTGGGTTAAATTGTTATCAGGTTAAAATAATGGGTTGTAAGATAGTAATTGTAAGCCTCATGGTAACCTCTATTCCAAAAATGTACAATGAATACACAAAAAATAAAACATAAGAAACTAAATCATATCATCAGAGTAAATCACCTTCTCTAGAGGAAAATAGTAAGGAAAGAAAGAAAGAGAAGACCAGAAAACAAATAAGATGACAGGAGTAAGTCTTTACTTATCAATAATAAGAGTGAATGTAAATGGACTAAACTCTTCAATCACATGACATAGACTGGCTGAAAGTATGAAAAAGCAAGACCCATTGATCTGCTGGTTACAAGAAACAAACTTCACCTATGATGTAATGCACAGACTAAAAATAAAGGCATGGAAAATGATATTCCATGCCAATGGAAACAAAAAAAACAGCAGGAATAGCTACACTTATATCAAAATAGACTTCAAGACAAAAACTAGAAGAAGAGGTAAAGAAGGTTACTATATAATGATAAAGAGGTCAATTGAGCAAGAAGATATAGCTATTTTAAACATATATGCAACCAACACTGGAACACCTAGATATAGAAACACTATTAGAGTGAAAAAGAGATTGACCCCAATAAAATAATAACCAGAGAATTCAACAGCTCATGTTCAGCACTGGACAGATTTTCCAGAAGAAAATCAACAAAGAATCATCAGACTTAGTCTGTGCTGTAGACTAAATGGATCTAATATTTATGGAACATTTCATCTAAGACCTGCAGAATAGACATTGTTTTCCTCGGCACATCCATTATTCTCAAAGATAGACCACATGTTAGGTCAAAAAACAAGTTTTAAAACATTGAATACAAGTTAAAATAATATCAAGCATCTTCTCTGGCCCAATTAAATAGAACTACAAATCAATAACAAGAGAAATTCTGAAATCATGTAAATACATGGAAATTAAACAGTATGTTCCAGAATCACCAATGGGTCAATGAAGAAATTAAGAAAGAAATAAAATAGTTTCTTGAACCAAATGATAATAAAAACACAACATGCCAAAACCTATGGGATACAGCAAAAGTAGGACTAAGAGGGGAGTTTATAGCAATAAGTGCCTACATTTAGAAAAAGATAAAAACTGCAAACAAAAATCTATGATGCTTCTTAAAGAACTGGAAAGGCAAGAGCAAACAAAACACAAAATTAGAAGAAAAATAAAGATCAGAGCAGAAAAAGTAAAACTGAATAAAAAGTACAGAAGATCAATGACAAAATTTGGTGTTTTGAAGAGTTAAACAAAATGGACAAACCTTTACCCAGACTAAGAAAAAAAGAAAAACAACCCAAATAAATAAAATCAGCAATGATAATGGAAACATTACAACTGATAACTGCAGAAATTCAAACGATTATTAGTAGCCAAGTATGCACCACGAAGAAACCAAAACCTGAAGAGACCGTTATTTTTCAAAATAGTTTGAATAGGATTGATATTAGTAGTTACTTAATGTTTGTAGAATTCCATGGCACAGGTTTACCTATGTAATAAATCTGCATATTCTGCACATGTAGCCTGGAACTTAATACTTAAAAAAAAAAAAAGTTTGGTAGAATTCAGCTGTGGACTGGGAGACATTTTGTTATGGCTTTGATATCATTACTTGTTATTGGTCTCTTCAGGTTTTGGTTTCTTCATGGTGCATACTTGGTACATTGTATGTATTTATTCTAGGAATTTGTCTATTTCTTCTAAATTTTCCAATTTATTGGCATATAGTTAATGGCTACTAATAATCATTTGAATTTCTGCAGTTATCAGTTGTAATGTTTCCATTATCATTGCTGATTTTATTTATTTGGGTTGTTTTTCTTTTTTTCTTAGTCTGGGTAAAGGTTTGTCCATTTTGTTTAACTCTTCAAAACACCAAATTTTGTCATTGATCTTCTGTACTTTTTTATTCAGTTTTACTTTTTTCTGCTCTGATCTTTATTTTTTCTTCTAATTTTGTGTTTTGTTTGCTCTTGCCTTTCCAGTTCTTTAAGAAGCATCATAGATTTTTGTTTGCAGTTTTTATCTTTTTCTAAATGTAGGCACTTATTGCTATAAACTCCCCTCTTAGTCCTACTTTTGCTGTATCCCATAGGTTTTGGCATGTTGTGTTTTTATTATCATTTGGTTCAAGAAACTATTTTATTTCTTTCTTAATTTCTTCATTGACCCATTGGTGATTCTGGAACATACTGTTTAATTTCCATGTATTTACATGATTTCCAGAATTTCTCTTGTTATTGATTTGTAGTTCTATTTAATTGGGCCAGAGAAGATGCTTGATATTATTTTAACTTGTATTCAATGTTTTAAAACTTGTTTTTTGACCTAACATGTGGTCTATCTTTGAGAATAATGGATGTGCCGAGGAAAACAATGTCTATTCTGCAGGTCTTAGATGAAATGTTCCATAAATATTAGATCCATTTAGTCTACAGCACAGACTAAGTCTGATGATTCTTTGTTGATTTTCTTCTGGAAAATCTGTCCAGTGCTGAACATGAGCTGTTGAATTCTCTGGTTATTATTTTATTGGGGTCAATCTCTTTTTCACTCTAATAGTGTTTCTATATCTAGGTGTTCCAGTGTTGGTTGCATATATGTTTAAAATAGCTATATCTTCTTGCTCAATTGACCCTTTATCATTATATAGTAACCTTCTTTACCTCTTCTTCTAGTTTTTGTCTTGAAGTCTATTTTGATATAAGTGTAGCTATTCCTGCTGTTTTTTTGTTTCCATTGGCATGGAATATCATTTTCCATGCCTTTATTTTTAGTCTGTGCGTTACATCATAGGTGAAGTTTGTTTCTTGTAACCAGCAGATCAATGGGTCTTGCTTTTTCATACTTTCAGCCAGTCTATGTCTTTTGATTGAAGAGTTTAGTCCATTTACATTCACTCTTATTATTGATAAGTAAAGACTTACTCCTGTCATCTTATTTGTTTTCTGGTCTTCTCTTTCTTTCTTTCCTTACTATTTTCCTCTAGAGAAGGTGATTTACTCTGATGATATGATTTAGTTTCTTATGTTTTATTTTGTGTATTCATTGTACATTTTGGTTTGAGGTTACCATGAGGCTTACAATTACTATCTTACAAACCCATTATTTTAACCTGATAACAATTTAACCCAATTTACATAAACAAAAACAAATAGACAAAAAAAAAATCTTTAAAAGCTGTGTACCTTAACTTCATCCTTTGGCTTTTTAACTTTTTCTATGTATATCATATTCAACTGATTATGTCCTGAAAATTTTTAGTTATTATTTTTGATTGGTTCATCATTTAGTTTTTCTACTTGAAATAAGAGTAGTTTACACATCACAGTTACAATGTTATAATATTCTGTGTTTTCTGTGTACTTACTATTACCAGTGAGTTTTGTACCTTCAGGAGGTTACTGCTCATTAATATCCTTTTCTTTCTGACTGAAGTATTCCCTTTAGTATTTCTTATAAGACAGGTCCAGTATTCATGAAATCCCTCAGCTTTTATTTTTCTGGGAAAGTCTTTATTTCTTCTTCATGCTTGAAGGATATTTTCACTGAATATACCATTCCAGGATAAAAGTTGTTTTTCTTTAGCACATTAAATATGTCATCCATGCTCCTGGCCTGTAAAGTTTCCACTGGAAATCTGCAAAACATAATGGAGCTTCACTGTATGTTATCGGTTTCTTTTCTCTTGCAGCTTTTAGGATTCTTGCTTTATCCTTGACATTTGGAATTTGATTATTAAATGCCTTGAGATAGTCTTCTTTGGGGGTAAATCTGCTTGATGTTCTATAACCTTCTTGTACTTGCATATATCTTTCTGTAGATTTAGAAAGTTATCTGCTATTCCTTTGAATACATTTTATACAACTATCTTTCTCTCCTCCTCTCTAAGGCCAATAATTTAGATTTGCCTTTTTGGGGTTATTTGCTAGATACTTAGGCATGCTTTATTTTTTTAATTATATTTTCTTTTGTCTCCTCTGACTGTTTTTCTCCTCCAAATATTTTTAAATATTCTGTATTTAAGCTCACTAGTTCTTTGTTCTGCTTGATCAATTCTGCTATGAAAAGACTCTGATGTATTCTTCAGTATGCCAATATCATTTCTTAGCTCTAGAATTTGCACTTGGTTCTTTTAAATTGTTTCCATCTCTGTTAAATTTACCTGAAAGAATTTTGAATTCCTTCTCTGTGTTACACTGAATTTCTTCAAGTTTCCTCAACACAGTTTGAATTCTCTCTCAAAAGTCACATAACTGTTTCTCCAGGACTGGTCCTTGGTGCCTTAGTTAGTTCACTTAGTAAGGTCATGTTTTCCTGGAATCTGTTGATGCTAGTAAATGTTCTCGTGTCTGGGCATTAAAGAGTTAGGTATTTATTGTAGTCTTCACTGTTGGGGCTTATTTGAAGCCATTTTTTGGGTGAAGGTTTTCCAGATATTTGAAATGACTTGGCTGTTGTGATCTAAGCTGTATCTGCTTTAGATAGTACCCCAAGCCCATTAACCCTGTGGTTCTTGTAGACTCGTAGAGGGACCAAGATCTGGGAGAATTCTCTGGATTACCAAACAGAGACTACTGTACTCTTTCCTTACTTTCTCCCAAACAGAGTTTCTCTGTTCTGAGCCACCTAAAACTGGGGATAGAGTAACACGACCACCCTTGTAGCCAACACCACTATGACTGTACTGGGTCAGACCTGAAGCCAGCACACAACTGGGTCTTGGGAACCACTTGCTGTAACCACTCCCTGGCTATTGCCTATGTTTACTCAAGGTCCTGAGACTCTACAATCAGCAGGTGGCAAAGCCAACCAGGCCTGTGTTCTTCCTTTCAGGGCAACAAGGTCCCCCAGGCCTCAGTTGGGTCCAGAGATGCAGCCCAGGTGTCAGGAACTTGAGTCAAAACCTTAAGAGTCTACCTGGTGTTCTATCATAGTATGGTGAAGCTGGCACTCAAACCAGAAGACACAGTTCTACCTGTTCTCTCTCCCCCTTCAAAAGGCAGAGAAGCTACATTCTATTCCCACAAAGATGGGAAGAAACCAGTGCAAAAAGGCTAAAAACTCCAAAAACCAGAAGGCCTCTTCTCCTTTAAGGGATAACAACTCCTCACCAACAAGGGAACAAAACTGGATGGAGAATGAGTTTGATGAATTGACAGAAGTAGGCTTTAGAAGTTGGGTAATAACAAACTTCTTTGAGCTAAAGGAGCATGTTCTAACCCAATGCAAGGAAGCTACGATCCTTGAAAAAGGTTAGAAGAAATGCTAACTGGAATAACCAGTTTAGAGAAGAACACAAACAACTTGATGGAGTTGAAAAACACAACACAAGAACTTCATGAAGCATACACAAGTTTCAATAGCTGAATTGATAAAGCAGAAGAAAGGATATCAGAGACTGAAGATCAACTCAATGAAATAAAGTAAAAAGAAAAGAATAGAGACAAAAGAGTGAATAAATAAACAAAGCCTCCAAGAAATATGAGATCATGTGAAAAGACCTAATCTATGTTGGATTGGTGTATCTGAAAGTGAAGGGAAGAATAAAACCAAGTTGGAAAACACTCTTCAGGATATTATCCAGGAGAACTTCCCTAACCTAGCAAGGCAGGCCAACATTCAAATTCAGGAAATACAGAGAACACCACAAAGATACTCCTGAGAAGAGCAACCCCAAGACACATCACTGTCAGATTCACCAAGGTTGAAATGAAAGGAAAAATATGAAGGGCAGCCAGACAGATAGGTCAGGTTACCCACAAAGGCAGCCTATCAGACTAACAGAGGATCTCTTGGCAGAAACCCTACAAGCCAAAAGACAGTGGGGGCCAATATTCAACATTTTTAAAGAAAGAATTTCAACCCAGAATTTCACATCCATCCATACTAAGCTTCATAAACGAAGGAGAAATAAAATCCTTTACAAACAAGCAAATGCTGAGAGATTTTGTCACCACCAGGCCTGCCTTACAAGAGCTCCTGAAGGAAGCACTAAACATGGAAAGGAACAACTGGTACCAGCCACTGCAAAAACATACCAAATTGTAAAGACCATTGACACTATGAAGAAACTGCATCAACTAATGGGCAAAATAACCAGCTAGCATCATAATGACAGGATCAAATTCACACATAACAATATTAACCTTAAATGTAAATGAGCTAAATGCCCCAATTAAAAGACACAGACTGGCAAATTGGATAAAGAGTCAAGACCCATTGGTGTGCTGTATTCAGGAGACCCATCTCATGTGCAAAGACACACATAGGCTCAAAATAAAGGGATGGAGGAATATTTACCAAGCAAATGGAAAGCAAAAAAAAAAAAGCAGGGGTTGCAATCCTAATCTCTGATAAAACAGACTTTAAACCAACAAAGATCAAAAGAGACAAAGAAGGGCATTACATAATGGTAAAGGGATCAATGCAACAAGAAGAGCTAACTATCCTAAATATATATGCACCCAATGTAGGAGCACCCAGATTCATAAAGCAAGTTCTTAGAGACCTACAAAGAGACTTATATGCTCACACGAAAGTAGTGGGAGATTTTAATACTCCACTGTCAATATTAGATAGATCAACGAAACAGAAAAGTAACAAGGATATCCAGTACTTGAACTTAGCTCTGGACCAAGCGGATGTAAGGGACATCTACAGAACCCTCCACCCCAAATCTACAGAATATACATTCTTCTCAGCACCATATCTCACTTATTCTAAAATTGACCACATAATTGGAAGTAAAACACTCCTCAGCAAATGTAAAAGAATGGAAATCATAACAGTCTCTCAGATCACAGTCTGATCAAATTAGAACTCAGGATTAAGAAACTCACTAAAAACTACAAATCTACATGGAAACTGAACAAACTGCTCCTGAATGACTACTGGATAAATAATGAAATGAAGGCAGAAATAAAGATGTTTTTTGAAACCAATGATAATGAAGACACAACATACCAGAATCTCTGGAACTAGCACTAAATGTCCAAAAGAGAAAGAAGGCGAGATATGAAATTGTCACCCTAATGTCACTGTTAAAAGAACTAGAGAAGCAAGAACAAATAAATTCAAAAGCCATCAGAAGACAAGAAATCACTAAGATCATAGCAGAACTGAAAGAGATAGAGACACACACACAAAATAAAAAAATCAATAAATCCAGGAGCTGTTATTTTGAAAAGATCAACAAAATTTAGTCTTGGGATGGTGTAGGTGTCCAGGAATTTGTCCATTTCTTCTAGATTTATTGGTTTATTTGCATAGAGGCATTTATAGTATTCTGTGATGGTAGTTTGTTTATCTATGAGATTGGTGGTGATATCACCTTTATCATTTTTTATTGCATCTATTTGATTCTTCTCACTTTTCTTCTTTATTACTTCTGGCTAGGGCATTCAGGCAGAGAAAGAAAGAAAGGATACTCTAATAGGTAAAGAGGAAGTCAAATTGTCTCTATTTGCAGATGACATGATTGTGAATTTGAAAGACCCCATGGTCTCAGTCCAAAATCCTCTTAAGCTGATAAGCAACTTCAGCAAAGTCTCAAGATACAAAATCAATGGGCAATAATCACAAGCATTCCTATACACCAATAACGGACAGAGAGCCAACTCATGAGTGAACTCTCATTCACAATTGCTACAAAGAGAATAAAATACCTTGGAATACACCTTACAGGGGATGTGAAGGACCTCGTCAAGAATAACTACAAACCACTGCTCAAGGAAATGAGAGGACACACACACAAAAATGGAAAAACATTTCATGTTCATGGTTAGGAAGAATCAATATCATGAAAATGGCCATACTGCCCAAAGTAATTTATAGATTCAATGCTATCCTCATCAAGCTACCATTGACTTTCTTCACAGAATTAGAAAACTACTTAAATTTCATATGGAACCAAAAAGAGCAGTATAGCCAAGACAATCCTAAGCAAAAGAACAAAGCTAGGGCACTATGCTACCTGACTTCAAACTATACTACAAGGATACATTAATCGAAAGAGCATGGTACTGGTACCAGAACAGATATATAGACCAATGGAACAGAACAGAGGCCCCAGAAATAATGCCACACAACTACAACCAACTGATCTTTGATAAACCTGACAAAACAAGCAATGGGGAAAGAATTCCCTATTTAATAAATGGTGTTGGGAAAGCTGGCTAGTCATATGCAGAAAGCTGAAACTGGATCCCTTCCTTACACCTTATACAAAACTTAACTCAAAGTGGATTAAAGATTTAAACAAGACCTATAACCATAAAAACTATAGAAGAAAACCTTGGCAATATCATTCATTATATAGGCATGGACCAAGACTTCGTGACTAAATACCAAAAGCAATGGTAACAAGAGCCAAAATAGACAAATGAGATGTAATTAAACTAAGGAGCTTCTGCACAGCAAAAGAAACTATCATCAGAGTGAACAGGCAACCTACAGAATGGGAGAAAATTTTTACAGTCTACTCATCTGACAAAGGACTGATATGCAGAATCTGCAAAGAACTTAAACAAATTTATGGGAAAAAAACCAAACAACCCCATCAAAAATGATATGAACAGACACTTCTCAAAAGAAGACATTTATGCAGCCAACAAACATGAAAAAGCTCATCATCACTGGTCATTAGAGAAATGCAAATCAAAACCACAATGAGATACCATCTCACACCAGTTAGAATGGTGATCTTTAAAAAATCAGGAGACAACAGATGCTGGAGAGGATGTGGAGAATTAGGAACACTTTTACCCTATTGGTGGGAGTGTAAATTAGTTCAATCATTGTGGAAGACAATGTGGCAATTCCTCAAGGATCTAGAATTAGAAATGCCATTTGACCCAGCAATCCCATTACTGGGTATATACCCAGAGAATTATAAATAATTATATTATAAAGACACATGTACACATATGTTTATTGCAGCACTGTTCACAATAGCAAAGACTTGGAACCAACCGAAATGCCCATCAATGATACACTGGATAGAGAATATATAGCACATATATACCATGGAATACCATGCAGCCAAGAAAAAGGATGAGTTCATGTCCTTTGCAGGGACATGGATGAAGCTGGAAACCATCATTCTCAGCAAATGAACACAAGAACAGCAAACCAAATATTGCATGTTTTCACTCATAAGTGGCAGTTGAACAATGAGAACACATAGACACAGGGAGGGGAACATCACACACCAGGTACTGTCAGGGGGTTGGGGGCTAGGGGAGGAATAGCATTAGGAGAAATACCTAATGTAGATGATGGGGTGATGGATGCAGCCACCTGCCATGGCACATGTATACCTATGTAACAAACCTGCACGTTCTGCACATGTACCCCAGAACTTAAAGTACAGTAAGAAAAAATAAAAAAGAAAAGAAAAAAGAAAATGTGGCATATATACACCATGGAATACTATGCAGCCATAAAAAACGATGAGTTCATGCCCTTTGCTGGGACATGGATGAAGCTGGAGACCATCGTCCTCTGCAAACTAACACAGGAACAGAACACCAAACACTGCATCTTCTCACTGATACATGGGAGTTGAACAATGAGAACACATGGACACGGGAGGGGGGAACATCACGCACCAGGGCCTGTTGGAGGGTGAAGGTGTAGGGGAGGGATAGCATTAGGAGAAATACCTCATATAGATGACAGGTTCATGGGTGCAGCAAATCTCCATGGCACCTGTATACCTAAGGAAAAAACTTGCACATTCTGCACATGTATCCCAGAACTTAAAGTATAATAATAATTAATGCAATTAGTAGTGTTTCTATCCACTACAGTGAACTATTTCAAAAAGAAATTAAGAAAACAATTCTATTTACAGTAGCATCAAAAACAATACTTAGAAATTGAACAAGGAGGTGAAAGATACATCTGATCTTTATAGATACACTGAAATATATAAAATATTGATGTTAAAAATTTAAAGACACACACATATGAAAACATACCTCATGTTCATGAATTGTAAGAATTAATAAAGTATTCATACTATCCAAAGTAATCTACAGATTTAATGCAATTCCTACCAAAATTTCAATATCATTTTTCAAAAAAATAGCAAAAAATCCTAAAATTCGAACCAAAAAGACCCCAAATAGCAAAATCAATCTTGGAAAAAAAGAACTAAGCTGAAAGCATCATACTTCCTGATTTCAAACTATATTACAAAGCTATGTAATTAGAACAGTATCATACTGGCACAAGAACAGACACATTGACCAATGGAAGAGGATAGTGAGTCCAGTAATAAACTCACAGATACATGGTCAACTAATCTTTGACAAGGGTGCCAGGAATGCACAATTGGTAAAATATAGTCTTTTCTCTTTTTTTGTATTTTAGGTTTTGGGGTACATGTGAAGAACATGCAAGATTGTTGCATAGGTACACACATGGCAGTGTGATTTGCTGCCTTCCTCCTCTTCACCTATATCTGGCATTTCTCCCCATGCTATCTCTCCCCAACTCCCCACCCCCCACTGTCCCTCCCCTGTTTCCCACTAACAGACCTCAGTGTGTGATGCTCCCCTCCCTGTGTCCATGTGTTCCCATTGTTAAGCACCCACCTATGAGTGAGAACATGCCATGTTTGATTTTCTGTTCTTGTGTCAGTTTGCTGAGAATGATGGTTTCCGGGTTGATCCACATCCCTACAAAGGACACGAGTTCATCATCTTTTATGGCTGCATAGTATTCCATGGTGTATATGTTCCACATTTTCCCTGTCCAGTCTATCATTGATGGGCACTTGGGTTGGTTCCAGGTCTTTGCTATTGTAAACAGTGCTGCAATGAACATTCATGTGCATGTGTTCTTATAGTATAATGATTTATAATCCTTTGGATATATACACAAATGGGACCTAATCAAACTCCACAGCTTCTGCACAGCAAAAGAAACAATCATTAGAGTGAATTGGCAACCAACAGAATGGGAAAAAGTTTTTGCAATCTACCCATCTGACAAAGGACTAATATCCAGAATCTACAAAGAACTAAAACAGATTTACAGGAAAGAAAGAAAGAAGCCCATTCAAAAGTGGGCAAAGGATATGAACAGACACTTTACAAAAGAAGACATATATGAGGCCAACAAACATAGGAAAAAATGCTGATCGTCACTGGAAATTAGAGAAATGCAAATCACATACATTGAGATATCATCTTACGCCAGTTAGAGATGCTGGAAACAACAGATGCTGGAGAGGATGTGGAGAAATAGGAACACTTTTACACTGTTGGTGGGAGTGTAAATTGGTTCAACCATTGTGGAAGATAGTGTGGAGATTCCTCAAGGTCCTAGAAGTAGAAATTCCATTTGACCCAATGATCCCATTACTGGGTATATATCCAAAGGATTATAAATCATTCTATTATAAGGACACATGCACATGATTGTTCATTGCAGGACTGTTTACAATAGCAATGACTTGGAACCAACCCAAATGCCCATCAATGATAGACTGGACAGGGAAAATGTGGAACATATACACCATGGAATACTATGCAGCCATAAAAGACGATGAGCTCGTGTCCTTTGTAGGGACATGGATGAACCTGGAAACCATCATTCTCAGCAAATTGACACAAGAGCAGAAAATCAAGCACTTCATATTCTCACTCATAGTCGGGTGTTGAACAATGAGAACACATGGACACAGGAGGGGAGCATCACACCCTGGGGTCTGTAGTGGGGGAGCTAGGAGAGAGACATTGGGGGGTGGGGAGTTGGGGAGAGATAACATGGGGAGAAATGCCAGATATAGGTGATGGGGAGGAAGGCCATAAATCACATTGACATATATGTACCTATGCAACCATCTTGCATGTTCTTCACAGTTACCCCCAAACCTAAAATGCTATATATGTATAATTTATGGACTGGATAAAGAAAATGTGGTGCATATACACCATGGAATTCTATAAGCCAGGAACAAGATCATGTCCTTTGCGGGGATATGGATGTAAGCTGGAGGCCATTATCCTTAGCAAACTAATGCAGAAACTGAAAACCAAATATTGCCTGTTCTGTTATAAGTGGGAGCTAAATGATGAGAATGCATGGACACACGGAGGGGATCAACACACACTGGGGCATTTTGGAGGGTGGGGAATAGGAGCAGGGAAAGGATCAGGAAGAATTGCTTGTGGATTCTGGGTTTAATACCTGGGTGTTGGGATGATTTGTGTAGCAAACCACCATGTCACACATTTACTTATGTAGCAAACCTGCACATCCTACATGTATATGCCTGAACTTAAAAGTTGGATATTAAACAAAGGAAATATTGGACTTAATGTTTTAAGACTTAAACATTGCAGTTTAGACCAGATGGGCCTAATAGACATTTACAAAACATTCTACCCAACAACTGCAGAACATACATTCTACTCATCAGCACATAGAGCATTCTCCAAGATAGATCATATGTTGGGGAACAAAAAAAGTTCCAATATTTTTTAAAAATTAAAACCAGATCATCTCATATCAAAACAAAATTGAACTAGAAATCAATAGCAAGATGAACTCTTGAAACAATATAAACACCGAGAAATTACACCACATGCTCCTAATGGATCTCTGGGTTTATGACAAAATCAGGGCATACATTAAAAAAATTAAACAAATAGAAATGGAAATACAACATATACAACATACCAAAACCTCTGAGAGGCCGCAAGAGCAGTGCTAAAAGAAAAATTTATAATGTTAAATGCCTACATCAAAAAATAGAAAGATAACAAATTAAAAACCTAACATTGTATCTCAAGAAAACCAAAAAACATGAATAAACCAAAGCTAAAACTAGCAGAAGAAAATAAATAAAGATCAGAGCAGAACTAAATAAAATTGAGCCCAATAAAACAATACAAATGATCAATGAAATGAAAAGGTAGTTCTTTGAAAAGATAAAGGAATTGGTAAACAGCTAGCTAGACTAACCAAGAAAAGAAAGAAAATCCAGAATCATAATCAGAAATGGAAATCAAGACACTGCAACTGATGCCACAGTAATACATAATATCATCAGAGAGTACTATGAACAACTATATTCATACAAACTAGAAAACCTAGAGGAAATGGTTAAAGTCCTGGAAACACACAATCTCTCAAGACTGTGCCAGGAAAAAATAGAAACTACAAACAGCCAAATAACAAGTAATGAGATTGAATCAATAATAATAAAAAAGTCTCCCAACAAGAACAGAAAAAAAGCCCAGGACAAATGGATTCACAGGTGAATTCTATCAAATGGTAAAAAGAAGAATGGGTATCAATTTTCCTGAAACAGTTTTAAAAAACGGAGGAGAAAATTCTTTCTAACTCATTCTATGAAGCCAGAATCAGTCTGATACAAAAACTAGGCAAGGACACAACAAAAAAAGAAAACCATGGGCCAATATTTCTGATAAAAATAGATGCAAAAATCCTCAAGAAAAAAATACTAGCAAACAGAATTCAACAACACATCAAAAGGAGAATAAACAAGTGGACTTTACTCCAGGGATTCAAGGATGGCTCAACGTATACAAATCAATATGTGTGATCCATCACACAAACAATTAAGGATAAAAACATAAGACCATTAGAATAGATTCAGAAAAGGCATTTGATAAAATTCAGCTTCTGTTCATGATAAAAACACTTCACAAACTAGGCATAGAAAAAACATACCTTGAAATAATAATGACCATATACAACAAATGCACAGTCAACATAATACTGAATGAGGAAAAGTTGAAAGCATTCCCCCTAAGACTGGAACAAGATAAAGATGCTCACTTTTACCACTCCTATTTAGGATTGTACTCGAAATCACAGCTAGCCAGAGCAATCTGGGAAGAAAAGAAATGAAAGGCACCCAAAGTGGAAAAGAAGAAGTCAAATGATCCCTCTTTGCTGATGATATTATTTCTAGAAAATCCTGAAGACTCCATCAAAAAACTTCAAAATATACTATACTTACCTAACTTCAAAATATACCTTAAGGCTATAGTAACAAAAACAGCATGGTACTAGTATAAAAATAGACACATAGACCAATGGAACAGTTGAGAACTCACAAACAAAGCCAGATATTTACAGTCAACTGATCTTTGACAGAGTTGACAAAAACATACCCTAGAGAAAGGATACCCTTTTCAATACAGGGTTCTGGGGAAATTAGATTTCTAAATGCAGAAGAGTAAAACCATAACCTTATCTTTCACCATATACAAAAATTAACTCAATATGGATTAAAGACTTAAATGTAAGACCTCTGATATGGTTTGGCTGTGTTTCCACCCAAATCTCAATTTGAATTTTATCTCCCAGTATGCCCACGTGTTGTGGGAGGGACCCAGTGGGAGGTAATTGAATCATGGTGGCCAGTCTTTCCTGTCCTATTCTTGTAATAGTGAATAAGTCTAACAAGATCTGATGGGTTTATCAGGGGTTTTCACTTTTGCTTCTTCCTCATTCTGTTTTGCTGCTGCCATGTAAGAAATGCCTTTTGCCCTCCATGATTGTGAGACCTCCCTAGACATGTGGAACTGTAAGCCTCCTTTTCTTCCCAGTCTCAGGTATGCCTTTATCAACAGTGTGAAAACAGATTAATAAAACCTCAAACAATAAATATACTTAAAAAAAACCTAGGAAAGTTCTCCTGGACATTGGTCTAGGCAAATAATTTATGATTAGATCTCAAAAGCACAAATAACAAAACCAAAAACAGACAAATGGGATTTAAGCAAACTAAAAAGATTCTGCACAGCAAAAGAAATAATCATAGTGAACAAATAACCTGCAGAATGGGAAAAATATTTTTGAACCATGCATCAGATGGGACTAATAATCAGAATTTACAAATAACTCAACAACCACAAACCAAATAAGCCCATGAAAAAGTGGGCAAAGAACATGAACAGACATTTCTTAAAAGACATGGAGATGGCCAATAAACATATGAAAAAATGCTCAACATTACTAATCAGAGAAATGCAAATTTAAATGACAATGAGATATCATTTTACATTAGCTAGGATGCCTATTACCAAAAAGTTAAAAAATAACATGTTGGTGAGGACGCAGCAAAAAGGGAATGCTTACACACTGTTGGTGGGAATTTAAATTACTACAACCTCTATGGATAACAGCATTGATATTTCTCAAAGAACTAAAACTAGAACTACTATTCAATTCAGCAATTCCGCTACTGAGTATCTACCCAGGGGTAATCATTATATAAAAAAACTACCTTCACTCATATGTTTATCACAGTACTGTTCACTATAACAAAGATATGGAATCAACCTAAGTGTTGCTTAACTGATTATTGGATAAAATAATGTGAGAGAGATATATGTATCTACGCACGCGAGTGCACACACACACACACACACACACAGCATATGTACACAGTGGAATACTACTCAGCCATAAAAAATAATGAAATCTTGTCTTTTGGAGCAACATGGATGGAACTGGAGACCATTATCTTAAGTGTAACAACTCAGAAACAAAATCAAATACCATATGTTCTCACTTATAAAAGTGGGAGCTAAATAATGTGATCACAGGGACAAAGAATGTAAATTAATAAACACTGGAGACTTGAAAGGCTGGGAGTGTGGAGGGGGTGGTGGATGAGAAATTACTTAACAGGTACAATACACATTATTCAGGTGATGGTTACCCTAGAAGTTTCAACTTCACTGTTACACAATATATCCATGTAAAAACACTGCACTTGTATCTGTTAAATCTAGACAAATAAAAAATAGGATAATAATAAAGGAACCAATGTTGGAAAGGTTGTCAAGAAGCAGAAAAAAATATGAATTGCTATAATATAACTAGAGAGTAAAAACCTATATAGAGAGCAATTTGGCATTATGCATTGAGGGGTCATTAAAAAGTCAACTGCTCTTTTACCCAGCAATCTCATTTTTGGAATGTAGACTAAGGGGACACTTATAAATAAATTAAAAGATATTTTTACAAAATTTGATATTTTTATTAATGAAAATTTGGGAATTGTCCAAAATTCTACAATGAAAAAATATTTACATCTTAAAAAAATTAGAATGCTGAAGCTAGAATCTTTGAGGTCATTTTGTCCAAATACCATTTATTTGCCACTCCTTTTTATTTTTCAGAGGAAGCAACTGAACTCATGTAAACTCTGATATCAGCTGGAATGCATATGCTACAGTCGAACTTGATAAAGACTATGAATATAAGAAAAGGTATGGCTACAATATTGTAGTCATAGCTTTCAATGAAAATGTAATGAAAAGGGGAAAACAAAAATATAGCCTGTGAAAAGTTAAATTTTTAGGCCCACTTCTTGATAGCTATCTGACATCTCTAAATTATCAAACAGTTGGCAACATGATTCTTGGATGATTTGCCTGATTCAGAGACAATTTGTTCGGAAATATAGATAAAGGAGTTGGTGCTGTCTTTAATGTGAAGGTAATTCAATGGAAACAGAATAAGAAATTCTGCATTGAAAATCAGGCAACTTTAGCTTTAGCTCCAGCTCTGCCATTGAAACCAAGTCTCTGACTCCACTCTGGGACTTTGCTTTCTTCTTTTGGAGTAAATGACCTCAAAGATCTTTATTCATAGCCAACATTTTATGTCATTCTATAATATGATTCCTGGAAGCTTAAAATTAAATTCAAAGGGTTGGTTAGAACATCATGCTCCTAAGGCCAAACCACTGAGTTTAAATCTGACATGCTCCCCTTGTTCTAGACTCACAAGGTAACTTCTCAACCCTAGGTAGCAATCTCACAAATGTTACTGGTCATGGGGAGGCCTGAATAAAAATGTTTGGGCTACATTCTCAAAACCGGTAAACAATGCCAATATAATGCTACCTGAAAATTAGGAAAGCAAGGCATAATCTGCATTAAAACTATTGTGTCAGCTTTTTGGAGGTCAGTTGGAAAGATTCAAAGGGAATAAAGGAAGCAATCTTTTTTTAAAGCCTACATTTTGAGGAAGAAAACCAAAAGGGAAGGTAAATTAGTTAGTTATCTTTGGTGCTAGACACCACTGAGGTTTCACACAAACTTTGGACTTTCCAAGAGGATTAATGAAAAGCTGATAGCTGTAGGAGTTCACTGGATACAGCTCCCCTGAAGGAGAGGATTTCTCCTTTTTTCCACACAGCACCGTTGTTGCCAGTAGGTATGGAGATATTCTAGACAACAGCAATACCTTCCCCTTCACTTTACTATTTCAAAAGCTCTTCCATATCCATGACTTAATTAGATCCTCACAATAGTCCTGCAAAACTATTATTATACTCTTTCCATTTCATAAACTTACCAAAGACTAAGTTATGTCAAAGCTGGTATGATGTGGAGCCAGAATTCGAATCAGACAATCCAAGTATAGTGCTTTCTCCATGAACCACTTTTCCTCTACCTCCGATGCAAAGTCTCACTGTAGCCTCCAAAAACCACCTATTCTTTCTTTTACTACTCACTGGTCCATGATCTATTTTGACGCTTATTTTCAGTTCGACTTTACATTCTGTTGTAGCTCAACCAACTAGGAAGTGGAAAAGACCTATTGTATACCTAGAAAACAGTGAGATTTTAAAGTAGATTGTGAGTGTGTTATAGGCTCAGTTACAGACATTTCTTGAGGAACTATTCATTTTCACAAATTTTAAATCATTGCTCAAGTCATCAAGCCACGTCCCATGGCAACTCTTTTCTGTTAAACTACTAGACAACATGAACGTAAATTCTCTCTGTCAGCCATTGCTATTCTGAGGAGGAAATGAAGGACAGTCTTTGGGAAACACTCTGACTTGTTCAGATCCAACAGCATATATCCCTACACTTGCCTTATCTTCATGGTTTCTCTTCACTCATTCTTCCCTTCATTACAACTTCTGGCACCAACATGGGCATGTTCTGAGTCATCATCAATCCATTTTCCTTAATCTTGTGGTATATGGCATTATGGTATCTTTTAATCAGGCATTCTTTCCACCCATTGAGACTTAATTCTTACTTAAAGTCTGGAATACAACAAAACTCATTAGTTTTAGAAGCCAAACCAACACTAACATGAATCAGGCGAATTCAGCGGGGTAGCCAGTAGAGTTACTATTCCCACTTGCCCACACAATTTGTTGACTGTTTCCGGCACTTTGAGCAAACTGAAGGTTTAGACAGAGATGAAGAAAAGTCAAGACTTAGAGACAAAAGCTAAACAGAAAGACAAATGAAATTGAAGATTTTATAACATGTTATAATTGATTACCCATTAAGCACCTATAGATTGTCAGACTAATATTAGAGATATCATGGAAAATAGGGCTCATATATGTTTCCCTTCAAATATGGATGTTAACAGTATCTAGTTTAAAGGCTATCCAGATTAAACAAGTAATGAGCTGGAGGAAAAAAGGCCTCTAAAAAATTCCTCAGCAACTGAAAGTACCAAGTCTTTATAATTCATCACCAACTGCTCTTTCTGTTTGGCCCCTGTTATGTACATCTTATCTTAGTTTATTAAAACTTCACTAGTATGGCTGTGAAAGAAAATGAAATACTTAAGGCTAAGGCTTTAGAATCAGAATATTGTGAGAGGATTGCACTCTTACCTGTTAAAGGTAAAGCCACGGGATGTTCCAATATACATGGATAACAACAGACGTTAGTATCCTCCAGCTTTCAACATATCTCAGCTAGGAGTACCCTAATTAACCAACCAGAATGGGTTTTCAATTTAGGATTTCTGCCCAGACAATAAACTGCCTCTGAAAACAACATTTCACGTGTGTGTCTTTGAAATTATTTCCTATTAAATAAAGCTTTCCTGTGCTTGCCTCTGGGCACAGTATTTAGGGCTGCCCTGACTTTGTGTACCTGGATTGCAATAGTTTCTTTTTCAAATAAATGCTCTTTTCTTTGAATTGTGTATCAATATATATTTTAGTTAACATAGCTGCATTACAGAAGTGAGATCTGAAGTGATTTTACTTTCCAGTGGACCTCTGTTTTTTTCTGAAATCAGGTGATGTACCTACAACAAAGAGCTTCTTATGCTCTCCGTTTCTTTGGATTGCTGATATGGTCACTGGTAAGTCCTCTCAGGCTCCAACCTCCTTCCTTTAAGTTGAGGACAATGCCTTTGAGAATTTGGGAATAGCTGTTTTAATTATTCTGGCAAAGGCTTTTAACTTGTGCAGTTTTTCCTGCTTTGTTAGGAATTTTCCTATTGGTTAGGAGTTCTTCCATTGATGAGTATAATTATTATTATAAATGTGAGATTCTTTAATTCTAGACTTGGTAATTATTGTTTCCCTTCTGGGATTCAAGATAGTTATATGTTCAAAAACTATGGACTCTCCACCTGTGTTTATCTGGTACCATGGACTGTCTATACAAAAGACATTTTGAAATTACAATGGCCAAATTGGTATTCGTTTGATTTATTTAAACTAGGTTTTCTCTGAACTAAATTGAGAAGACCATGGTTTTAAAATAATAAAGCCTGAATGGGGTGCTTATTTTAATTAGCATTTAAAAGTGTCCAAACTCATTCAGGACTCTAAAATTGCCTCTCTCCAAAACTAAGTCTCTAAACTCAGAAAGGCAAAGAAAAAGGCCTCAAGGCTCAGGTTTCTTCCTTGTACTCTCATTTACTTACTCCTTCTGCTCCTCAGTCTTTATACCCTATGCTTGCTGCACTTCTGTTCTTCTCATCCCAAAGCTTCCTTTGATTCCCCTCATTCTGCTAAACATATTCAAATTCACTTCTTTAAGCTCCATCCAAATAATGATGGCCCTCTCTTAAACATTTTCTAAACACCCTGGACAAAAGCTGAACTTAGGCCTATAGTTAAAGAGTTCCCCAAGGTTACTGAGGACCCTCATGAATTTGCTGAAGAGTTTCAAATTGTTATCCAATCTTATGAACCTGGTTTCTCTGACCTTTACCAATTAATGCACATGCTTGTTGGAGAAGGTCAGGCACAACATTGGATGGCAAGAGCAGGTAGGAACAATCATCTGATATCCAACACAATATGCTTCTTAATAGGGGAAATGCCCAAGTAAGAGCCCAAAGTTTATATTAAGACATTCCTTCAGCATTCCCTAATCTACAATATTAGAACAGGATTCAGGCTGGCACTCAAAAAGAAGGTGAGGTAGTACATGATTATTAAAATAGACTTGAAATAGTTTTGAGGAAAACACTGGACTCCCTTGGATGTGGAATCTACCAAAGTGGCCTTTAATTCTATGTTTATAAATGGCCTAGCTGAAGAGCTTGTAATTCTAGTTAAATTGGCTCAACTTAATTTGGAAACAATATTCATCTCTGACTTAGTTAACCTAGACAGCAAATTAGCCTGAACAATTTCTAAGACCAATAAAGCAAGAGCAAAGAAAATACCCCTCATAGTTAAACATGTCAGTCTAATGCCATACACCAAATCTTTAAAGCTTGTTTTTAGGTTTGGGGTACATGTGCAGGTTTGTAAACATGTGTCACGGGATTTGTTGTACAGATTGTCATCATCCAGATATTATGCCTAATATCCAATAGTTATTTTTTCTGCTCCTCTTTCTCCTCCCACCCTCTACCCTCAAGCAGGTCCCAGTGTCTTTTGTTCCCTTCTTTGTGTTCATGAGTTTTCATCACTTAACTTACACTTTTAAGTGAGAATGTGTGGCATTTGGTTTTTCTGTTCTTGTGTAAGTTTCCTCAGGATAATAGCCTTCAGCTCCATCCATGTTCCTGCAAAGAACATGATCTCATTCTTTTCATAAAACCAAATTTTAAATGGGGTTAGCACTACTGCAAAAGTCTGGACATTGAAATAAAGTATACAGTTAAAATCTGCTAAAAGTCCCCTTAATAAACTGCCTTCTCTGTCGCTTATGAACTGATGGTGCTCTGAGTAAACAGTTAATTTTTCCAAACTTGCCTCTTAGTCATTTGGGCAAAATATCCCTAATGACTAGAAAAGAGGTTCTCACTGTCATTACTGACATTGGAGCAACTCCCTGTGCATAACTTCACCTGCCTCAAGCAGCCCCTTCCTTGGAGTATTGATTGAGAACTTTCAAATGGTGGGAATTTCTAACACACCTATAACAGTTTACAAATCTTTATCCTCGCTTTCTCAATTAAATCCTCTCCAGGATGGTCATTCTTTCTTCTAGCTCCTTTGACCACATTTCATTTACTCTGAAGGGACTTAAAAATGTCATGCTGCCATTTCCTTTTCCCAAAATGGGGAGATAGTTGTTTAAATGGACACAACACTTACTTTAACTGACAAAAGTGAAAATTCCTCAACATCTTTGTCCATTTTTGCCCTTAATCTAAAAAACAAAAATACTGAGAGCTTAGCTCTTTTAAAAGAGGTTTTTGAGGCTCTTTCAGCTAAATCACAACAGACATTGGATGAATTCATTTGGCTTTCTCACTTAAAAATTCAAATTGACCCAAACAAGCCCCTTCCTAATATCAGACAATACCCCCTAAACCCTGAAGCTCTTGCTTTATTGCTTTTTCATTTAATTGATTTATAAATAAACCAATTATAGAAGAATATAAAGCCAATAATCTTATAGTGCCTCATACAAGCATCTGCAAAACTCCTATCCTTCATGTAAACCTCGTGGATGAGGATGAGGATTTGTACAAGACCTAAGAGCCACTAATAACATTGTCATTCCTTGATGTTATCATTTCAAATCCCCACACCTTCCTTATTTCAATTTCCACAGAAAGCAAGTTTCTCAAAAAAAAAAAAGAAAGCAAGTTTTTCATAGTGCTAGACTATTGTAGTGCTTTTTTGAAAGCATTCTTGTGAACCCCAATGAGTCCATTTTTATTTGCTTTTACATGGGAAGGCCAAAAATATATCTAAACAGTAAGGCCTATACTGGAAGTCCCTCTTTTCATAGACACTGAAGACAGATTTAACAGACATTTTCCCATCAAGGATCAACGTTCTTACAGTATGCTGATAACCTCTTACTCTGTTCCCCTTCTAAAGAGACATGTGAACATGATATCATTCATCTTCTTACACTTCTAGCAGACAAAAGCCATAAGGTTTCCAGAGAAAAACTTTAATTTATTCAGGCCCATATCAAATATACAGGACACCTGACATCAAACCAAGGACTTCTCTTGGATCCTGATAAACATTTTATACTTTCTTCAGTTACAGACTAAGAGACAATTACAAGGGGATTTGGGCCTGGCAGTGTTTTGTCAAAACTGAATACCTATTTTTTCTTTCATAGCTCAACCATTATACACTCTTTTTTTTTCTTTGAGACGGAGTTTCGCTCTTGTTACCCAGGCTGGAGTGCAATGGCACAATCTCGGCTCACTGCAACCTCTGCCTCCTGGGTTCAGGCAATTCTCCTGCCTCAGCCTCCTGAGTAGCTGGGATTACAGGCACACATCACCATGCCCAGCTAATTTTTTGTATTTTTAGTAGAGACGGGGTTTCACCATTTTGATCAGGATGGTCTCGATCTCTTGACCTCGTGATCCACCCCACCTCGGCCTTCCAAAGTGCTGGTATTACAGGCTTGAGCCACTGCGCCCGGCCCTATACACTCTTATGAAATTTAGCAAATTGGATTCCCTGGACTGAGAAGAGAATGCTTGCATAGCCTTCTATCAATTTCTAAAAATTTCTAAGTTCTGCCTTAAGGCTCCCCAATTATGAGCTCCCCTTCTTTTCATGCATCAAAAGGGAAATGCATTAGAGGTCCTTACCCCAAAATGTGGAGATCAATACAGACTCATTGGCTCTATGGACAGCAATTAGATTCAGTAGTTAAGGGACTTTTTCCCTTAAAAGAGGTCTGGGAGAGACCCCTCACCCTTTCTACCATGTGAGGTTAGAGTGAGAACACTACTTGTCTATGAGCCAGGAAGTGGGCCCTCACTATACAAAAGAGATGGTCATGGACTCATGTCTCACTATCTATATTCCTCATGCTGTAGAAGCTTTACTCAACTCTCATGATACTCAACATCTTTCTGCAAGCAGACCCACTTCTTGTAAAAAGTTGCTTTTGAGTTTTCCTCATATTATTTCTCACTGCAATAATCTTAATCCAGCAACCCTTATTCCCCCACCTGATGAAAAGACACCTCATGACTGTCTAAATAGAAATAATCAGCTACTAAAGCCTAGAGTTAATATGCAAGAAACTCCTGTGCCAAACATATAAATTTCATGGCTTACAGATGGATCATATATAATAGATAATAAAGAAAAATATCATGCTGGATATGCTATCACTATTCTTCATGAAGTAGTTGAATTAGCCCTACTCTTGATGGCTACTTTGGCCCAAAGAGCAGAATTTTATGCCTTAACCAGAGCTTGTATCCTGGCAAGATGTAAAACTGCAAACATGAACACTGGTAACCATTATGCCTTTGGGATTGTTCATGACTAGTATGCTTTAAAAATAAAGAGGACTTTTTTATTCGACCAAAGGGAATCAAATTAAAAATAAAACTTTTGCCAATAATTTATTAAATTCAACATCCCTCTGCTTTGGCCACAATTGAAATTTCTGTGCAATAATTTATCCTTTGTGTTACAAACAATCCAGTTATGTTCTTTTACTTATTTTAAAATGTATAGTTAATTAAAATTGGAATCTGATGAGGATAAAGGAAACTTGGCTGATCATGCAGTAAAAGTGCCTGCCTTGAGTTTTGCTAAGATTGAAAATCTTACAGCTAATATTATTTTCCAAAAAAAAAGGATTTAAATGATGTTACTAAAGATGCTCAGTCTTGAGTGTCATTTAAAGATAAATTTATTTGGGCGATAATGGTTGCAATTTTCCCCCCAACAACAGATTTGTGGTATGGTTCCAATAATAAATTGTTATTATTAGAATCTATTAAAAAAACCCTACTCAAAATGACACATCAGAGTACTCACTGTTCACAGTTATACATTTTATTGAACAGTGTTGGTGGGGAAACATTTCAAGGGCTTCCAAAGAGACACAATTGTCTTGTATTGATTGTCCAAGATTCAACCCAGGAAAGACAATTCAGACAGTTACACATCATCTTGACCTGTCTAGTGAACCTTTTGAGATTTGGCAAATGGATTTCATCCAGCTACTTCCCATTCATTGTTATAAATGTGTTCTTGTTATGATTTGTGTTTTCTTATTGCTGACATGCCACTGCCTCAGCTGTTATAAAACTGTTATCAGAAAAGATTATTTCTAGACGGGGCATACCTTCAGAGTTACATAGTGACCAAGGAACTCATTTCACTGGCCATGTTATAAAACACATTTGTGAAGTGTGGCCCATATTACAACACTTTCTATTGCACTTACCATTTCCAATTTTGCACATTAGTGGAGAACAAATGGCATCATCAAAACTCAACTGGTAAAATTTGTGAAAACTTTACATTTGCCTCTCATCCTATTAAATCAAAGGCCTGCATTTTTTAGAAAACGTGAGTTATTACCTTTTGAAATGATCATGGGATGGCAGATGCATTTAGTTTCCTCTGCCTTTGATATTCAGTTGATTAAAGGAGACAGTCTCCAATATAATAAAAAATAATTAAGCCTGAATGCAAAAATTGTACTCTGATAGAACAGTATTTCCACAGTGTGTTCCCAGGAGGCAAATACACAAAACATCACAACATTTAGCCTGGTGATTTTTCTCTATTTACAACAGGATTGTCTTTAACATTGATGGAAAGGTCCCTATCAGTACTCTTTACCAATTCTAGTCTTGCCAAACTAAAAGGTATTGTCTCTTTTATTAATGTTTCTCACTTAAAGAAATCTACTGCATTCTGCAATTCAGAAGCAATCAGAAACTTAACACTGATCTGGAAGTGAAGCAGACAACAGCTGAAGTTGACTGGTCACCCAACATCCACCTGTATATGAATAAGCTCCTTGAAAGAGCTTGTTATATGTTGCTTTCTCCATACTCTTGGTTTTTGCATTCTGTTCCCCAGTACAATAGTTACGTTGAATTATATCATGCCTGAGCAAGGAGGTATTTGCACTGTAGCCAATACCCACTGTTACACTTGGACAAGTACTTCTAAAAAAGTAGAGATCAAGTTGGAAAAATCAATGCACATGCTACATAGTTAATTAGAGTATCAGTGTTAAACTGTTTGGCTTTTTGATCTCATCAGTTGACTACCTTCTAAAGTCAGAACATGGCCAAAATTTAGTCTTCAACTTTTGTTACTCACTATTGTGGTTCTTGTAATATTTAAGTTATTTATATTATTCCTTACCCAAATTTCCTTAGAAATAATAGTGTAACCATGTGGTTGCCAAGATGCATAATATGGTCAATCAAGCCTATGGTTCAGAAAATACATCTGATTTGACAAGTTTTTTGAGACTTAAGCAGACTGGAGAGAACTGCCCTCAAAACCTCGTTATTCAAATATAGACCAGTCTAGCCATACACACTTTTAGACCTTGAGATCCTTCAACAAAAGACATGACTCCCTGAGACAGGCCAATTCAGGCAGTGAGGGACAAAATCAGATTCATTAATCAATCTATATTTTCTGGAAAATGTATAGATCAAAGAGGCAAATGTGAAAGAAAAGGATGTACTTAAGGCTAAGACTTTAAAGTTGAGTCAGGAGATTGTGAGAGGATTGCACCCACACCTGCTGAATCAAACCACAGGATGTTCCAAAAGACTTGGATAATAACAGAAGTCAGTATCCTCCAACCTCTAACATCTCTCAGCTGGGAGTACCCTAATCAAAAAATCAGAATGAGTTTGCAATTTAGGATTTCTTTTTTTAAAAATTTTTATTGCATTTTAGGTTTTGGGGTACATGTGCAGAATGTGCAAGATAGTTGCATAGGTACACACATGGCAGTGTGTTTTGCTGCCTTCCTCCCCTTCACCCACATTTGGCATTTCTCCCCAGGATATCCCTCCCCAGATCCCCCACTGTCCCTCCCCTATTCCCCAATAGACCCCAGTGTGTAGTACCCTCCCTGTGTCCATGTGTTCTCATTTTCTCACCTGCCTATGAGTGAGAATATGTGGTATTTCGTTTTCTGTTCTTGTGTCAGTTTACTGAGAATGATGTTCTCCAGATTCATCCATGTCCTTACAAAGGACAAAAACTCATCATTTTTGATTGCTGCATAATATTCCATGGTGTATATGTGCCACATTTTCCCTGTCCAGTCTATCATCAATGGGCATTTGGGTTGGTTCCAGGTCTTTGCTATTGTAAACAGTGCTGCAATGAATATTCGTGTGCATGTGTCCCTATAGTAGAACGATTTATAGTCCTTTGGATATATACCCAGTAATGGGATTGCTGGGTCAAATGGAATTTCTATTTCTAGGTCCTTGAGGAATTGCCACACTGGTTGAACTAATTTACACTCCCACCAACAATGTAAGAGTGTTCATAGCCAATGAACTGTGTTTGAAAGAAATTTTTATGTAAAGCCTGTACTAAAAAAACCTTTCCTGAGCTTGTTTAAGAGGATGTTATTTAGGGTTGCTGTGATTCAGAATACATGAATTGTAATTTTTTCTTTCTTATACTGTAAGTTCTGGGATACATGTGCAGAAAGTGCAGGTGTGTTACATAGGTCTACACCTGCCATGGTGGTTTGCTGCACCCATCAACCCATCATCTACATTAGGTATTTCTCCTAATGCTATCCCTGCCCTATAGCCCCAATTTCAAAAAGGCACCAGTGGGTGATATTCCTCCTTGTTTCCATGTGTTCTTATTGTTAAACCCCATTTATGAGTGAGAACATGTGGTGCTTGGTTTTCTGTTCCTGTGTTAGTTTGCTGAGAATGATGCTTTCCAGCTTCATCCATGTCCCTGCAAAGGACATGAACCCAACTTTTTGTGGCTGCATAGTATTCCATGGTGTATATGTGCCACATTTGTGTAATCTAGTCTATTATTGATGGGCATTTGTGTGGGTTGCAAATCTTGCTATTGTAAACAGTGCTGCAATGAATATTCGTGTGCATGTGTCCCTATAGTAGAACGATTTATAGTCCTTGATATATACCCAGTAATGGGATTGCTGGGTCAAATGGAATTTCTATTTCTAGGTCCTTGAGGAATTGCCACACTGGTTGAACTAATTTACACTCCCACCAACAATGTAAGAGTGTTCATAGCCAATGAACTGTGTTTGAAAGAAATTTTTATGTAAAGCCTGTACTAAAAAACCTTTCCTGAGCTTGTTTAAGAGGATGTTATTTAGGTTGCTGTGATTCAGAATACATGAATTGTAATTTTTCTTTCTTATACTGTAAGTTCTGGGATACATGTGCAGAAAGTGCAGGTGTGTTACATAGGTCTACACCTGCCATGGTGGTTTGCTGCACCCATCAACCCATCATCTACATTAGGTATTTCTCCTAATGCTATCCTGCCTATAGCCCCAATTTCAAAAAGGCACCAGTGGGTGATATTCCTCCTTGTTTCCATGTGTTCTTATTGTTAAACTCCCATTTATGAGTGAGAACATGTGGTGCTTGGTTTTCTGTTCCTGTGTTAGTTTGCTGAGAATGATGCTTTCCAGCTTCATCCATGTCCCTGCAAAGGACATGAACCCAACTTTTGTGGCTGCATAGTATTCCATGGTGTATATGTGCCACATTTGTGTAATCTAGTCTATTATTGATGGGCATTTGTGTGGGTTGCAAATCTTTGCTATTGTGAACAGTGCTGCCATAAACGTACATGCATGTGTCTTTATAGCAGAATGATTTACAATCCTTTGGGTATATGCTCAGTATATTTCTAGTTCTAGATCCTTCAGGAATTGTCACACTGTCTTCCACAATAGTTGAAGTAATTTACACTCCTACCAACAGTGTAAAAGTGTTCCTATTTCTTTACATTCGCTCCAGCATCTGTTGTTTCCTGACTTTCTAATGATCACCATTTTAAAGGGTGTGAGATGGTATCTCATTGTGGTTTTGATCAGCATTTCTCTAATGACCAGCGGTGATGAGCTTTTCTTCCTATATCTGTTGGCAGCATGCATGTCTTCTTTCGAGAAGTGCCTGTTCATATCCTTCACCCATATTTTGATGAGGTTGTTTTTCTTTTTGTAAATTTGTTTAAGTTCTTTGTAGATTCTGGATATTAGCCCTTTGTCAGATGGATAGATTTCAAAAATTTTCCTCCATTCTGTAGATTGCCTGTTTACTCTGATAAAAGTTTCTTTTGCTGTGCAGAAGCTCTTTAATTGATCCCATTTGTCAATTTTGGCTTTTGTTGCAATAGCTTTTGGTGTTTTAGCCATGAGGTCTTTGCCCATGCCTGTGTCCTGAATGGTATTGCCTAGGTTTTCTCCTAGAGTTTTTATGGTTTTAGGGCTTATATTTAAGTCTTTAATTTATCTTGAGTTAATTTTTGCATATGGTTTAAGGAAGGAGTTCAGTTTCAGTTTTCTGCATATGGCTAGCCAGTTTTCCCAACACCATTTATTAAATAGAGGAATCCTTTCCCATTGCTTGTTTTGTCAGGTTTGTCAAAGATCAGATGGTTGTAGATGTGTGCATTATTTCTGAGGCCTCTGTTCTGTTCCATTGGTCTATATCTGTTTTGGTACCAGTACCATGCTGTTTTTGGTTACTGTAGCCTTGTAGTATAGTTTGAAGTTACGTAGCATAATGACTCCAGCTTTGTTCTTTTTGCTTAGGATTGTCTTGGCTATACTATGTTTTTTGGGTTTCATATAAAATTTAAAGTAGTTTTTTTCTAATTCTGTGAAGAAAGTCAATGGTAGCTTGATGGGAATACCATTGAATATATAAATTACTTTTGGCAGAGCCATTTTCACAATATTGATTCTTCCTATCCATGAGCATGCAATGTTTATTCATTTATTTTTGTCCTCTTTTATTTCCTTGAGCAGTGGTTTGTAGTTTTCCTTGAAGAGGTCCTTCACATCATTTGTAAGTTTTATTCTTAGATATTTTATTCTCTCGGTAGCAATTGTGAATGAGAGTTCACTTATGATTTCACTCTCTGTCTATTATTGGCATATAGGAATGCTTGTGATTTTTGCACATTGATTTTGTATCCTGAGACTTTGCTAGTGTTGCTTATGAGCTTAAGGAGATTTTGGGCTGAGGCAATGGGGTTTTCTAAATATACAATCATGTCATCTGCAAACAGAGACAATTTGACTTCCTCTATTCTTATTTGAATACCATTTCTTTCTTTCTCTTGCCTGTTCGCCTGGCCAGAACTTCCAATACTATGTCGAATAGGAGTGGTGAGAGAGGGCATCCTTGTCTCGTACTGGTGTTTAAAGGGAATGTTTCTAGCTTTTGCCCACTCAGTATGATATTGGCTGTGAGTCTGTCATAAATAGCTCTTATTATTTTGAGATACATTCCATCAAGATCTAGTTTATTGAGAGTTTTTAGCATGAAGGGGTGTTGAATTTTATCAAAGGTTTTTTTCTGCATCTATTGAGATATTCATGTAGTTTTTATCATTGGTTCTCTTTATGTGATGGATTATGTATATTGATTTGTGGATGTTGAAGCAGCCTTGCATCCCAGGGATGAAGCTGACTTGATCATGGTGGATAAGCTTTCTGATGTGCTGCTGGATTCGGCTGGCCAGTATTTTATTGAGGAATTTCACATCGATGTTCATCAGGGATATTGGCCTGAAATTTTCTGTTTTTGTTGTGCCTCTACCAGGTTTTGGTATCAGAAAGATGCTGGCCTTATAAAATGAGTTAAGAAAAAGTCCCTCTTTTTCTATTGTTTGGCATAGTTTAAGAAGAAATGGCACCAGTTCCTGTTTGTAGATCTGATATAATTTGGCTATGAATTTGTTTGGTCCTGGTATTTTTTTAGTTGGTAGGTTATTAATTACTGCATTAATTTCAGAACTTGTTATTGTTCTATTCAGGGATTTGACTTGCTGGTTTAGTCTTGGAAGGGTGTATGTATCCAGGAATTTATCCATTTCTTTTAGATTTTCTAGTTTGTGTAGAGGTGTTTATAGCATCCTCTGATGTTAGTTTGTATTTCTGTGGGATCAGTGGTGATATCCTCTATCATTTTTATTGTGTCTGTTTTATTCTGTTTTCTTATTAGTCTGGATAGTGGTCTATTTTGTTAATATTTTCAGAAAACGAGCACCTGGATAAATTTTTGGAAGGGTTTTTCATGTCTCTATCTTATTCAGTTCTTCTCTGATCTTAGTTATTTCTTGTCTTATGCTAGCTTTTGAATTGTTTGCTCTTGCTTCTCTAGTTCTTTTAAGTGTGATATTAGGGTGTTGTTTTAGATCTTTCTCGCTTTCTCTTGTGGGCATTTAGTGCTATAAATATCCCTCTAAACACTGCTTTAGCTGTGTCCCAGAGATTCCAGCATGTTGTGTGTTTGTTCTCATTGGTTTAAAATACTTATTTATTTCTGCTTTTATTCTGTTATTTACCCAGTAGTCATTCAGGACTAGGTTGTTCAGTTTCCATGTAGTTGTGCAGTTTTTATTGAGTTTCTTAATCCTGAGTTCTAATTTGATTGCACTGTGGTCTGAGAGATGGTTTGTTATAATTTCCATTCTTTTGCATTAGCTGAGGAGTGTTTTACTTCCAATTATGTAGTCAGTTTTAGAATAAGTACAACGTGGTGCTAAGAAGAATGTATATTCTGTTGATTTGGGGTGGAGGTTTCTGTAGATGTCTGTTTGGTCCCCTTGGTGTAGAGCTGAGTTCAAGTCCTGGATATCCTTGTTTTTTTGTTTCAATTGCATTTTAGGTTTTGGGGTACATGTGAAGATCATGCAAGATAGTTGCATAGGTACACACATGGCAGTGTGATTTGCTGCCTTCCTCCCCTTCACCTATATCTGGCATTTCTCCCCATGCTATCTCTCCCCTAACTCCCCATCCCTGCTGTCCCTCCCCATTCCCCCAACAGACCCCAGTGTGTAGTGCTCTCCTTGTGTCCATGTGCTCTCACTGTTCAACACCCACCTATGAGTGAGAACATGCAGATTTCATTTTCTGTTCTTGTGTCAGTTTGCTGAGAGTGATGTTCTCCAGGTTGATCCATGTCCCTACAAAGGACATGAACTCATCATTTTTGATGGCTGCATAATATTCCATGGTGTATATGTGCCACACTTTCCCTGTCCAGTCTATCATCAATGGGCATTTGGGTTGATTCCAGGTCTTTGCTATTGTAAACAGTGCCACAACGAACATTCGTGTGCATGTTTCCTTATAGTAGAACGATTTATAATCCTTTGGATATATACCCAGTAATGGGATTGCTGGGACAAATGGAATTGCTATTTCTAGGTCCTTGAGAAATTGCCACACTGTCTTCCACAATGGTTGAACTAATTTACACTCCCATCAGCAGTGTAAAAGTGTTCCTATTTCTCCACATCCTCTCCAGCATCCATTGTCTCCAGACGTTTTAATGACCGCCATTTTAACTGGCATGAGATGGTATCTCAATGTAGTTTTGATTTGCATTTCTCAAATGACCAGTGATGATGAGAAGTTGTGATCCCTTGTAGGAGGAGAGGTGTTCTGGTTTTGGGTGTTTTCCTCCTTTTTTTTTTTGCACTGGTTTCTTCCCATCTTTGTGGATTTATCCACCTGTCGCCTGTGTAGTTGCTGATTTTCAGATTGGCCCCTCAGTGGACATCCAGTTTTCCTTCTAACAGTCTGGCCCCTCTGCTGTAGGACTGTTGAGGGGCCCACCCAGGCCCTGCTTGCCTGGGGATCACCTGCAGTGGCTGCAGAACAGTAAGGGTTGCTACCAGTTTCTTCTAAACACTGCTTTAGCTGTGTCCCAGAGATTCTGGTATGTTGTGTCTTTTGTTCTCATTGGTTTCAAAGAACTTATTTATTTCTGCCTTAATTCTGTTATTTACCCAGTAGTCATTCAGGAGCAGGTTGTTCAGTTTCCATGTAGTTGTGCAGTTTTGAGTGAGTTTCTTAATCCTGAGTTCTAATTTGATTGCACTGTGGTCTGAGAGACTGTTATGATTTCCATTCTTTGCATTTGCTGAGGAGTGTTTTACTTCCAATTATGTGGTCAATTTTAGAATAAGTGTGATGTGGTGCTGAGAAGAATGTATATTCTGTTGATTTGCAGATTTTATTTTCTGTTCTTGTGTCAGTTTGCTGAGAGTGATGTTCTCCAGGTTGATCCATGTCCCTACAAAGGACATGAACTCATCATTTTTGATGGCTGCATAATATTCCTGGTGTATATGTGCCACACTTTCCCTGTCCAGTCTATCATCAATGGGCATTTGTGGTTGATTCCAGGTTCTTTGCTATTGTAAACAGTGCCACAATTCGAATATTCGTGGTGCATGTTTCCTTATAGTAGAAGTATTTATAATCCTTTGGATATATACCCAGTAATGGATTGTTGGGACAAATGGAATTGCTATTTCTAGGTCCTTTTGAGAAATCCACACTGTCTTCCACAATGGTTGAACTAATTTACACTCCCATCAGCAGTGTAAAAGTGTTCCTATTTCTCCACATCCTTCCAGCATCCATTGTCTCCAGACATTCTTTTAATGACCGTCATTTTTAACTGGCATGAGATGGTATCTCAATGTAGTTTTGATTTGCATCATTCTCAAATGACCAGTGATGATGAGGAGTTGTGATCCCTTGTAGGAGGAGAGGTGTTCTGGTTTTGGGTGTTTTCCTCCTTTTTTTTTTGCACTGGTTTCTTCCCATCTTTGTGGATTTATCCACCTGTCGCCTGTGTAGTTGCTGATTTTCAGATTGGCCCCCAGATTGTTGACATCCAGTTTTCCTTCTAACAGTCTGGCCCCTCTGCTGTAGGACTGCTGAGGTCCACTCCAGGCCCTGCTTGCCTGGGGATCACCTGCAGTGGCTGCAGAACAGTAAGGGTTGCTACCAGTTTCTTCTTCTGCTATCTTTGTCCCAGAATGATGCCCACCAAATATCAGTCTGATCAGTCCTTTGTGAGGTGACTCTTTGGATATATGGGGGTCAGGGAGCTGCTTGAGGAGACAGTCTGTTCTTTATAGGAGCTCAAGTGCTGAGCTGTGAGCTCTGTTCATTCAGAGCTGCTAGGCAGGTATGTTTAAGTCTGCTGCAGCAGAACTCATAACCCCTTTTTTTCCCAGGTGCTCTGTCCCGGGGAGTTAGGGCTTTATTTATGAGTTTCTTGTGCTGCTGCCTTTTTTTTCAGGGCTGCCCTGCCCAGCAAGGAGGCAGCCTAGTCACTGTCTGCCTGCAGAGGCTTTGCTGAGCTGCTGTGGGCTCCATCCTGCTTCCCTGTAAACTTCTCTGTAGTCCTGTTTATATGGGTGTGGTTAGAACTGCCTCAGCAATGGTGGCCCACCTCTGTACTGGCAGACTCTCTCTGTGGTGGGTTGCCTCAGCAATGGCAGGCTGCCTCAGCAATGGCAGACTACCTCCGTAGGGGTGGAGTTCTGGTAATGGTGGGATGCCCCCTCCCACAGAGCTGGACCATCCTGGGTTCAGCTGTGCTTGCTGTGAAACTCTCAACCCAGAGCATTTCAATTGCTGTTTTTTTGTTTTTTGTGGGTGGGACCTGCTGAGCCTGATCACCTGGCTCCCTGCCTCAGAGCCTTTTTTTTAAGTTGAATGGTTGACTCTCTCCCAGGTGTTCCAGTCACCTGCTGAAAGGTGCTGGGATCTGTGTGATTTCGTGCGACCCACTGCGCTGGCTGAAACAACGGTGCTGCCCGGGAATCTCCTGGCCTGGCCCCTGTTTCAGACCCCTGTGTAATCAAATGAATGGGCAAATCTGTCTTCTCGGAGCTCCAATTGCCAGCTTAAAAGGGCAACCAGACCAGTATATTTTGTATGAAGAGCCGCCGTGCTGGGGCACCAGCAATAAAGCCATGCCAGCCAAAACAGCCACGCTGGCAACTTGTGGGGCCCTCTGCCTGGGAATCTCCTGGTCTGTGGGCAATAAAGATCCATCTGGAAATGTGGCATCCACTCACCCTCTGCGATTTCACTGGGAGCTGCAATCCTGAGCTGCTCTTAAAGGGCCATCTTGGATCTTCTCATTCTCTATATTTTTATTGTTGCTGGATATCCTTGTTAATTTTCTCTCGTTGATCTAATATTGACAGTGGGGTGTTAAGTCTCCACTCTAAGTCTCTTTGTAGGTTCTAAGAATTTGCTTTATGAATCTGGTGCTCCACATTGAGTGAATACATATTTGGATAGTTAGCTCTTCTTGTTGCATTGATCCTTTACCATTATGTAATGCCCTTCTTTGTCTTTTTTGATCTTTGTTGGTTTAAAGTCTGTTTTATCAGAGACTAGGATTGCAACCCTGCTTTTTTTTGCTTTCCATTTGCTTGGTAAATATTCCTTCATCCCTTTATTTTGAGCCTATGTGTCTTTGCATGTGAGATGGGTCTCCTGAATACAGCACACTGATGGTCTTGACTTTATCCAATTTGCCAGTCTATGTCTTTTAATTGGGGCATTTAGCCCATTTACATTTAAGGTTAATATTGTTATGTGTGAATTTGATCCTGTCATTATGATGCTAGCTGGTTATTTTGCCATTAGTTGATGCAGTTTCTTCATAGTGTTGATGGTCTTTACAATTTGGTATTTTTGCAGTGGCTGGTACTGGTTTTCCTTTCCATATTTAGTGCTTCCTTCAGGAGCTCTTGTAAGGCAGGCCTGGTGGTGACAAAATCTCTCAAGCATTTGCTTGTCTGTAAAGGATTTTATTTCTCCTTCACTATATTTTTATTGTTGCTGGATATCCTTGTTAATTTTCTCTCGTTGATCTAATATTGACAGTGGGGTGTTTAAGTCTCCACTCTAAGTCTCTTTGTAGGTTCTAAGAATTTGCTTTATGAATCTGGGTGCTCCTACATTGAGTGAATACATATTTTGGATAGTTAGCTCTTCTTGTTACATCAATCCTTTACCATTATGTAATGCCCTTCTTTGTCTTTTTAGATCTTTGTTGGTTTAAAGTCTGTTTTATCAGAGACTAGGATTGCAACCCTGCTTTTTTTTTTGCTTCCATTTGCTTGGTAAATATGCCTTCATCCCTTTATTTTGAGTCTATGTGTGTCTTTGCATGTGAGATTGGTCTCCTAAATACAGCATACCGATGCGTCTGGACTCTATCCAATTTGCCAGTCTAAATCTTTTAATTGGGGCATTTATCCCATTTACATTTAAGGTTTATATTGTTATGTGTGAATTTGATCCTGTCATTATGATGCTAGCTGGTTATTTTGCCCATTAGTTGATGCAGCTTCTTCATAGTGTTGATGGTCTTTACAATTTGGTATGTTTTGCAGTGGCTGGTACTGGTTTTCCTTTCCATATTTAGTGCTTCCTTCAGGAGCTCTTGTAAGGCAGGCCTGGTGGTGACAAAATCTCTCATTTGCTTGTCTGTAAAGGATTTTATTTCTCCTTCACTTATGAAGCTTAGTTTGGCTGGATATGAAATTCTGAGTTGAAAATTCTTTCCTTTAAGAATGTTGAATATTGGCCCTCACTCTCTTCTGGCTTGTAGGGTTTCTGCAGAGAGATCTGCTGTTAGTCTGATGGGCTTCCCTTTGTGGGTAACCAACCTTTCTCTCTGGCTGCCCTTACATTTTTCCTTCATTTCAACCTTGGTGAATCTGATGATTATGTGTCTTGGGGTTGCTCTTCTTGAGGAATATCTTTGTGGTGTTCTCTGTATTTCCTGAATTTGAATGTTGGCCTGTCTTGCTAGGTTGGGAAGTTCTCCTGGATAATATCCTGAAGAGTGTTTTCCAACTTGGTTCCATTCTCCTGTCACTTTCAAGTACACCAATCAAATGTAGGTTTGGTCTTTTCACATAGTCCCATATTTCTTGGAGGCTTTGTTTTTCTTTTCATTCTTTTTCTCTAATCTTGTCTTCACACTTTATTTCATTAAGTTGATCTTCAATCTCTGATATCCTTTCTTCTGCTTGATTGATTCAGCTATTGATACTTGTGTATGCTTCATTCACAAGTTCTCATGCTGTGTTTTTCAGCTCCATCAGGTCATTTATGTTCTTCTCTAAACTGGTTATTCTAGTTAGCAATTCCTCTAACCTTTTATCAAGGTTCTTAGCTTCCTTGCATTGGGTTAGAACATGCTCCTTTAGCTTGGAGGAGTTTGTTATTACCACCTTCTGAAGCCTACTTCTGTCAATTCATCAAACTCATTCTCCATCCAGTTTTGTTCCTTGCTGAGGAGTTGTGATCCTTTGGAGGAGAAGAGGCATTCTGGTTTTGGAATTTTCAGCCTTTTTGCACTGTTTTTCCTCATCTTTGTGGATTTATCTACCTTTGGTCTTTGATGTTGGTGACCTTTGGATGGGGTTTCTGTGTGGATGTCCTTTTTGTTGATGTTGATGCTATTCCTTTCTGTTTGTTAGTTTTCCTTCTAACAGTCAGGCCCTCTGCTGCAGGTCTGCTGAGTTTGCTGGAGGTCCACTCCAGACCCTGTTTGCCTGGGTATCACCAGCAGAGGCTGCAGAACAGCAAAGATTGCTGCCTGTTCCTTCCTCTGGAAGCTTTGTCCCAGAGGGCACCACCAGATGCCAGCCAGAGCTCTCCTGTATGAGGTGTCTGTTGAACCCTGCTGGGAGTGTCTCCCAGTCAGGAGGCACAGGGTCAGGGACCCACTTGAGGAGGCAGTCTGTCCTTAGCAGAGCTTGAGCACTGTGCTGGGAGATCTGCTGCTCTCTTCAGAGCTGGCAGGCAGGAACGTTTAAGTCTGCTGAAGCTGCCCCAGCTGCCCCTTCCCCAGGTGCTCTGTCCCAGGGAGATGGGAGTTTTATCTATAAGCCTCTGACTGGGGCTGCTGCCTTTCTTTCAGAGATGCCCTGCCCAGAGAGGAGGAATCTAGAGAGGCAGTCTGGCTACAGTGGCTTTTGAGCTGCAGTGGGCTCACCCAGTTCAAACTTCCAGTGGCTTTGTTTACACTGTGAGGGAAAACCACCTACTCAAGCCTCAGTAATGGCAGATGCCCTCCCCCACCAAGCTCAAGCATCCCAGGTTGACTTCAGACTGCTGTGCTGGCAGCAGAATTTCAAGCCAGTGGATCTTAGCTTGCTGGGCTCCATGGGGTGGGATCCTGCTGAGCTAGACCACTTGGCTCCTGGCTTCAGCCCCCTTTCCAGGAGTGAACAGTTCTGTCTCACTGGCATTCCAGTGCCACTGGGGTATGAAAAAAACTCCTGCAGCTAGCTCAGTTTCACTGGATATAAAATTCTGGGTTGAAAATTCTTTTCTTTAATAATGTTGAATATTGGCCTCCACTGTCTTCTGGCTTGTAGGATTTTTGCAGAGAGATTCACTGTTAGTCTGGTGGACTTCCTTTGTGGGTAACTGGACCTTTCTATCTGGCTTCCATTAATATTTTATCCTTCATTTCAGCCTTGGTAAATCGGATGATTATGTGTCTTGGGGTTGCTCTTCTTGAGGAATATCTTTGTGGTGTTCTCTATATTTCCCGAATTTGAATGTTGGCCTGTTTTGCTCGGTTGAGGAGGTTCTCTTGGATAATATCCTGAAGAGTGTTTTCCAATTTGGTTTCATTCTCCCTGTTACTTTCAAGTACAACAATCAAATGCAGGTTTGGTGTTTTCACATAGTCACATATTTCTTGGAGGCATTTTTTGTTACTTTTCATTTTTTTTCTAATCTTGTCTTCACACTTTATTTCATTAAGTTGATCTTCAATCTCTGATATTTTTTCTTCTGCTTGATTGATTCATCTATTGATACTTGTGTACGTTTCACAACGTTCTCATGCTGTGTTTTAGATCATTTATATTATTCTCTAAACTGGTTATCCTAGCTGGCAATTTTTCTAACCTTTATCAAAGTTCTTTGCTTCCCTGCATTGGGTTAGAACATGCTCCTTTAGCTTGGAGGAGTTTGTTATTATCCACCTTCTGAAGTCTGCATCTGTCAATTGGTCAAATTCATTCTCCATCCAGTTTTGTTCCCTTGCTGCCAAGGAGTTGCAATTTTTTGGAGAAGTGTTCTGGTTTTTGAAATTTTCAGCATTTTTGCACTGTTTTTTTCCCCTAAACTTTGTGTATTTATCTGCCTTTGATCTTTGATATTGGTGACCTTTGGATGGGGATTCTGTGTGGAAGTCCTTTTTGTTGTTGTTGATGCTATTCCTTTCTGTTTTTCAGTTTTCCTACTGACAATCAGGCCTCTCTGCTACAGGTCTGCTTGAGTTTGCTGGAGGTTCACTCTGGACCCTGTTTGCCTGGGTATCACCAGCAGAGGCTGCAGAACAGCAAATATCACTGCCTGCTCTTTCCTCTGGAAGCTTTGTCCAAGAGGGGCACCCATCAGATGCCAGCCAGAGCTCTTCTGTATGAGTTGTCTGTCAAACCCTGCTGGGAGATGTCTCCCAGTCAGGAGGCACAGGGTCAGGGACCCACTTGAGGAGGTAGTCTGTCACTTAGCAGAGGTCAAGCACTGTAATGGGAGATCTGCTGCTCTCTTCAGAGTTGGCAGGTAGGAACATTTACATCTCCTGAAGCTGTACCCACAGCTGCCCCTTTCCCAAGGTGCTCTGTCCCATGAAGATGGGCATTATCTATAAGCCTCTAACTGGGGCTGCTACCTTTCTTTCAGAGATGTCCTGCCCAGTGAGGAGGACTCTAGAGAGGCAGCCTGTCTACAGTGGCTTTGCTGAGAAGACATGGGCTCTGCCAATTTAAACTTCCTGGGGCTTTGTTTATTTACATGGGGAAAGGAAAACCACCTACTCAAGCCTCAGTAATGGCAGACACCCCTCCTGCCACCAAACTCAAGCATCCCAGGTTGACTTCAGACTGCTGTGCTGGCAGCAAGAATTTCAAGCAAGTGGATCTCAGCTTGCTGGGCTCCATGGGGTGGGATCCAGTGAGGTAGTCCACTTGGCTCCCTGGCTTCAGCCCCATTTCCAGGGGAGTGAACAATTCTGTATTGCTGGAATTCCAGGTGCCACTGGGGCATTAAAAAAACTCCCACAGCTAGCTCAGTACAACTGCTCAGTTTTGTGCTTGAAATTCAGGGTCCTGGTGGCATAGGCACCCAAGGGAATCTCCTGGTCTGTGGGTTGTGAGGACCATGGGAGAAGCTTAGTAAGTGCAGTGTTACTCACAGCACAGTCCCTCATGGCTTCCCTTGGCTAAGGGAGGAGTTCTCTGATCCCTTGTGGTTCCCAGGTGAGGAGATGACCCACCCTGCTTTGGCTCACCCTCTATGGGCTGCACCCACTGTCTAACCAATCCCAATAAGATGAGCCAGTTACTTCAGTTGGAAATGCAGAAATCACCCACCTGCATTGATCTCACTGGGAGCTGCAGACTGGAGCTGTTTTTATTTTGCCATCTGGCCTCCTCTTGCTGAATTGCAGTCCTTTATTTCCCAAGTAAATGCCATTTTATTTTACCTCTATGTAAATTTTTTCTTAGTTAAAATGGGAGATTTATTTTTTGAAAACATTTTATGGTCTCCTTTGATCTCCCTCTGCCTTCCATTTTGATCATTATCTATGTCACCCTAAATATCTGCATTGCTGCCCACCTTTCATCTGTGAAACCTCTTGTCAAACTGCAAGTATTTCAGAATGGTTTCTCAGACAAGAAAATGAGAGCTGAACTTTCAGATACCTCAGTGTTCTGCTGGTTGATTGGATCCCCTGCTGTCCTCCACCTTACATAAATATTTTATTTATTATTTATAAATAAAATAATTTCTGATTCATACTAAAACATGTTTTTTAAAAATACAAAGCAGAATGCAAAATTTCTCAAGAAACAATGATTCTTATTTAATATGCTGTATTAGAAGTATTTATTCAAGTGTATTGTGTGTATATGAAGTATTTAAATATATATATGTGTATATTCATAGGCAGTATATAACATAATAGCACAGTGGCTAGGAATATAGTCTCTGGAGAAAAAAAACAGTGTAGGAATAATGCTTAATGCTGCACCTAGTACATAATGACTGCTCACTAAATATTGATTGAATAAATGAAAGAATGAATCAATGAACTGTGCTATCTTAGAGGGTTAGCTTCCAGAAGATAGGTATCACATGCTGTATAGACATGGCAGGGGACCATGAACATATATAAGGAATGACCAAAACCTGAGGAGTGCCTCTAACTAAAAAGAACTGAGAAATAACCCTTCATCTCTATTGGCAGAGTTGCGAAAGGTCAACATATATAACCTAAGAACCAGCAGGCGATCCTGAAAAAGGAATTGGATTATTTATTTGCTTATCAGAGCGTAGACTGTAAAATTATTCTTCATTAAAACAGAAATAGTGTGACTTCTTATCTTCCCAGTCTTTTCAAACATCAACTTATTTAATCCTTACAGTTATATTCAAAAGGTCATATTATTCCTATTTTATAAAATAAATCAAGGCTAAAAGAGTTTACTTTCTGAAGATTATCTAGAGAGGAAAACGGCAGGCAGGAAGCCTAAAGGCAGTTATACTAAATCCAGTGCTCCCTTCCCTGAATCATGCCTGCCTTCAAGAATGGATAAAACAGGAAAGAGGCAGCCATGTTAGGGGAGTGTAAAATAATCCTAGAGGGGCCCAGAATATGACAAGTAATATGTGAGGAGAGAGCATGTTCATGATTTTTAATAGGTGAAGTCAAATTTAAAAAGTCATCAAGGGAAGCAGTGAGGGAAAACATGGCCTTTGAAAGAAGGGAGTAAGTAGTTTGTTTTTCAATCTGATTGCTGAAAGATGGGAGGGGGATATTTATAGACTGACACATTTTTTTTCTGATGCTTTCTATTAAGCTACAAGAGCTCTGTAAGTCATAGAATTTGAGAGCTGATAATTTATTTCATTGATTTTTAGTGACAGTTCTGCAGGACTGAGGGTCGATGGTATTTCATATGCCTTTGATTGGAGGATCAAGAATCCTCTATTCTACTTTTAGCTGCTGGGGATTGCTTTTTTATACCTATTTTTTTTTTTTGCACTCTACCCCAACTAGCAGTTCTAAGTAGTGTGTTTGTTAATACTTGCTCTTATTTCTCCTCATCTATCCAGCAGAAGACATGAACAGTTTCAGAGTGTATCTCCCATGCCTTTCCTAAATCAATTTTGCAATACAGAATTCATACCCATTCAACCAATAATCAATTTATAGAAGCCAGTATGAAGGAAATGATCAGACTAAGGCAAAGATTTCTGTCTAAAGATGCTCATGAAGTCATTATTCATTGTAGCAAAATACTGAAAACAGACTAAATACCAAATAATGGGAAATAATTAAATTATAGTGTATTCATACATTGTACTGCTATACAAACATAATTTAGTTTTGAAGAATAGATATATGGAAAAATGTTAAAATGTAAAACTAGTGTTCAATAGACAATATAATAAACTGTCAATTATATATTTACTGGTAGCTAATATGTAAGTAACTACCAATATTCAATAGACAATATAACTACCATTTGACCCAGCAATCCCATTACCATTAAAGGAACTATTACTATTAAAGGACTAGAAATCATTCTATTACAAAAGTACATGCACATGTATGTTTATTACAGCACTATTCACAATAGCAAAGATATGGAACCAAACCAAATTCCCATCAATGATAGACTGAATAAACAAAATGTGATACATATACACCATGGAATAGTATGCAGCCATCTAAAGAAATGAGATCATGTCTTTTTCAGGGATATGGACAAAGCTGGAAGCTATCATCCTCAGCAAACTAACATAAGAACAGAAAACCAAACACTACATGTTCTCACTCATAAGTAGGAGCTGAACAAGGAGAACACATGGACACAGGGAAGGGAACAACACATACCAGGGCCTGTTGGTGGGGGGAGGGAGGGAGAGCAACAGGATAAATAGCTAATGCATAAGGGGTTTAATACCTAGGTGATGAGTTGACAGGTGCAGGAAACCACCATGGTACACATTTACCTATGTAACAAACCTGCATGGTCTGCACATGTATCCTGGAACTTAAAATAAAAATTAAAAAAGTACTATATACAGTGCAATTTAAAGATATTAAAATGGTAGTAGATGATGGGGTTAATGGAAACATGGGGTTAATGGAGATGATGGGGATGATGGAGACATTAATTTTCTTCTTCATACTTGCTTCTATTAGAAAATATATCTTTACAATAAAGAAAAAATTCTCTTAATAGTCATATTTTTCATTCATCAGACCTTAATACAGGCCCTATTAAAAAAAAAACCTGATTTAGTTCTGGTTGCAGTGTCTAAACTTAATGAGTTTAGCCTACTTTTGAAATAAAAAAATTTTGGTAGATTAATGCCAATCTGGTTCAACGTAATGTAAGAAAAATATTCCAATTAGTAGGCTTGTCCACATAAGAAAACAAAAGGCAGGTTTTATAGATTCCCACTAAGAGCTTTTTAAAATCATGTTAATATCGCCTTGGGAAATATCACCCTTGGGAGATAATAAGGCCAATGCTTCTTTGGGTGGCTGATCAAACTTCTGTTGAAAAGATATGAAATTAAAAAAAAAAACAGTTCTAAAATAATGTGTTGGTCTTCCTGGCTTGTGGCTGTTTCACTAAAAGGAGTCTGTGATGCCACTATTCTATTTGGAAGCCTAGCAAGTTTCATAAACAGCATCCATTCATCATCATACACAAACTTTCAAAGTAAATACACCAGTGTTCTAAGAATCATTTCATGGAAACTCAGTGTCAGAATTAGATGAGACTTTAGCGATTGTCTCAAAGGGATATAAGGGATAATGAAATCAAGTGCCCACAATCACCAGATAACAATGAATGAAGCAGGTCATTTGTAGAATGCTGTATGTTCTGCACAGGTACCCCAGAACTTAAAGTATAATAAAAAAATGGACTTCAAATGAAAGTGATTTCAATAAAAAAAATGCTTCCCTTACACATATACACACAGCAGTCTCTCCATTTCCACCTTCCTCCATTTTTGTAAAGACTATATGTAGCTATCATGGTCTGTATTTTTTCCATTTTGAAAGAAACATGGGTTCAAGAAATATTTTGCTTTCCTTTTAACTGAATCATAAAAAAAACTTGGATTTCAGGGAGACAAGAGGAAACAGTGGTGACCATGGCAAAACAGAAAATAAATCTTCCATCTAAAAGGGACAGGCTGCTACTCAGTTCTAGGTGATTGTCTGTATGTGATATTCAAAGGAAGCAGGAAATCTGGATTTCTACTAGAAGTGTTTTAAGTCTGTTAAAATGTGTAAAAGAAATTCTGCAGGTCAAAAAGATGTGTCTGAGGACTGGATATAGCTTAGTTTACAATGTTGATCTATCTCAACCTCCTACCTTGGGCACGACAGACAAAATTAGGCTCACTGAGTGTAAGTTTTTGCTAGAGGTAACCTAGGTGACCAAGGATTTTAATTCAAATTCCTAGTAATTACAACTGGATCATTCTACTATCCCCCAGAGAATTTCCTACATTTATGTAAGTTAAGTATCTTATGAAGTATTAAGTATTTAATAATAAAGTTATGTGGCTTCAGTTCTCAATAAAAAGTATTTCACACAGCATATTTTACTTCACATCTAAGAATTCATCAATAAAAAGTATGCTTTTTTTTTTGCTCCATGCATATAATAAAGCTTTGAAAAAAATAAAACAAAGCATTATGAAACTTTTATATAGGTTTTAGTGTGTTGTCATCTCTGTTTTAACATTTTGAAATTTGTAGTCTTTTCAAAATATTCAGTAAAATTGCCAAATATATTGGGAAATATTAATGTTTGTCTTGTATATGTGGTACTTTGAATTTGCAAAAATTAGGCCTAAGCTTAAAAAATCTATTATTGCATATAGCAGCCTGAGTAGTAACTCAAGTAGGAAACGTTAACACTTGAATTTCTTTTTTTTCTTTTTTCTTTTTTTTTTGCCAATCAATGAGAGCTTGTAAGGTTGCTGAGGTTGGTTGGCCTTGAACTCTTGGCCTCGCCTTCGCAAGCGCCACGACATCCGGCCGGAGCCACTTTGGGCCCCCAACACTTGAATTTCTTACACAATCTGCTGAAGAGTAAAAATGTTTGCCAAGTAGCTTCACATTTCCACATCCTTGCACTAAAAATTTATGCTAAGATGGACCTATACTTGTACTTTAACTTTACAGCTTAAAGGCAGCTATGCAGAATAAAGGCAAAGTCATTTAGAAATAACTTCCTATTTAGGCAAATGCCAAATGCTGGGTACAACACAGGTCTCCAAACCTAATATACGAGCATACCTCATTTTAATGTGTTTCCTTTTGTTGTGCTCTGCAGATACTGTGGTTTTTACAAAGTGATTTGTGGAAATAGGTCTATTGGTGCCACTTTTTCCAACAGCATGTGCTTACATCATGTCTCTGTGTCACGTTTTGGTAACTCTTACAGAATTTTAAACTTTTTCATTATTAAAATCTGTTATGGTGATTTGTGATCAATAATCTTTGATGTTACTATTGTAATTGTTTTGGGGGACCATGAACTACACTCATGCAAGATAGCAAACTTAATAAATGTGTGTTTTGACACTCCCACTGATGTGGTGCTCCTCCAGCTCTCTCTCTCTTCAGGCCTCCCTATTCCTGGAGACAAAATGATATTGAAACTAGGCCGGTTAATAAGCCTACAATGGCCTCTCAGCATGCAAGTGAATAAAAGGGATGCATGTTTTTCACTTTAAATCAAAAGCTTGAAATGATTAAGTTTAGTGAGGAAGGCACGTCAAAAGCCACATATATACCTATGCAACAAACCTGAACGCTCTGCACATGTACCCCAGAACTTAAAGTGTGTGTGTGTGTGTGTGTGTGTGTGTATTATGTATATATATAAAGCTGAGAGAAAGTGAAAGCTAGGCCTCTTTCACTAGTTAGCAAGTTGTGAATGCAAAGAAAAAAGCCTTAAAGGAAATAAAAAGTGCTACTTCAGTGAACATATGAATGACAAGAAAGCAAAACAGCCTTATTGCTGAAATAGACAAAGTTTTAATTGTCTGGATAGAAGAACAAAGATCAAACCAGTCACAACACACCCTCAAGGCAAAGCCTAATCCAGAGCAAGGCCCTAATTCTCTTCAATTCTATGACAGCAGAGAGAGGTGAGAAAGGAGAAGAAGAAAAGTTTGAAGCTAGCAGAGATTGGTTCATAAGGTTGAAGGAAAGAAGCTGTTTCTATAAAAGTGCAAGGTGAAGCAACAAGTTATACAGAAGAGTTAGCTAAGATCATAGAAGAAGTTGGCTACATTAAATAACATATTTTCAATGTAGGTGAAACAGCCTTATATTTAAAGAAGGCACCATCTAAGACTTTCGTAGCCAGAGAGGGGAAGTCAATGCCTGGCTTAAAAGCTTCAAAGGACATGCTGACTCTCTTGTTAGAGGCTAATGAAGCCAATACTCATTTATCATTCTAAAAATCCCAGGACCTTTAAGAATTATGCTAAATCTTCTCTGCACATGCCCTACAAATGGAATAACAAAGCCTGGATGACAGTATGTCTGTTTACAGCATGGCTTACTATTTTAAGTTCACTGCTGAGGCCTATTGTTCAAAATAAAAAGATTCCTTTTAAAATACTACTGCTCATTGATGATGCACTTAGTCACCCAAGCTCTGGTGGAGATGTATAAGAAAATTAGTGTTTTCATGACCGCTAACACAATATTGATTTTGTAACCCATGGATCAACAAGTAATTCAACTTTCAAGTCTTTTAAAGAAATCTATTTTGTAAGGCTATAGCTGCCATACATAGTGATTCCTGTGATTGATCTCTGGGCAAAGTAAATTGAAAATGTACTGGAAAGGATTCACCATTCTAGGTGCCATTGAAAACATTTGTGATTCATAGAATGTCAAAATATCAACATTAACAGGAGTTTGGAAGAAGTTGATTCCAACCCTCATGGATGACTTTGAGAGGTTCAACACTTCAGTGGAGGAAGTAACTGCAGGTGTGGTAAAAACAGAGGATTAGAAGTGGAGCCTGAAGATGTGAATGAATTGCTGCAATCTCATGATAAGACTAGAATGGATGCTTATTTTACAGATTAGCAAAAAAGTGGTTTCTTGAGATGGAATCTATTCCTGGTGAAAATGCTGTAAATACTGTTGAAATGACAACAAATGATTTAGAGTATTACATAAACATAGTTGATAAAGTAGTAGCTAAGTCTGAGGGGACTGACTCCAATTTGGAAAGTTCTGTGGGTAAAATGCTATCAATCAGTATTGCATGCTGCAGAGCAATCATTTGTGAAAAGAAGAATCAAGCAATATGGCAAACTTCACTGCCTTGGTTTAGGAAATTGCAAAAGCAACCCTAACTTTTAGCAATGACCTGCCCCATAAGTCAGCAGCCATCAACACTGAGACAAGACCTCCCCCCAACAAAAATATTATGACTTGTGGAAGGCTCAGATGATCACTAGTATTTTTAAGGAATGTAGCATTTTTAAATTAAGGTATGTACTTTTTTTGGACATAATGTTATTGCATACTTAACAAACTACATTGTAGTGTAAATACAACTTTTGTATGCACTGGGAAACCCCAAAATTTGTGTAGCTTATTGTGGTTGTCTGCAACTGAATTCACAATTCTCTGAGGCATGTCTTTATAACATAAATTACTTATAGGATTGAACATAACACTAGTAAATGTGTAAAAAGGCCAGATATAAAATACAAGTTTTAAAAGGAAGCCTCAATTAATTGCCTTATAATGATGGATATAAAGGAAAGGGAAGAAAGGAAGATGCATCAAAAAAACAAAACACATAATTCAATTCATTAACATAGATTTACACTTTATTTTAATTTTGCATCCTGAGATAATAAAATTTTATTTGACAAGTGAACAATGACAGAAGCAGCAGTGAAAGTTTCAGAGAGGCAGGTATCCTTCATTTTGGCACAGCTGTATATAGATTGAGTTTTTCCAGGAAAGTCATTCCTGGACTCAAGGGAGAAAAAATGAATTCATTCCACAGGCTATGTAACAATACAAGATGCATAAAAGTTTTTAGTTTGGATGGACATATCCACTATTATTCTTTTCTGGTAAAGCTGTCCCAACAGGAATCCTCTGACAAAAAGTCAAAATCCTAGGCTTCTCCACCAGATATTTTTATCAATGCCCACTTTCTAGTTATCTGGATATCCTGTTCTTGCAGCCAGATTCATATTTGTATGTGGTTAGTCCAAGGAGGGCAAATTCACTCATAGATTATATACTTTCAAACACTTGTTACTTGTTTCAAAGTCAAGGCATTAAAACAACTTTACACTCTTTGTGTACTAGAAAAAATGGAAAATTAAAAAAAAGCCAAGATAAAAACAAAGAAATAAAAGGAACATTTGAGAAATTATTGCCTTGATTCATCATGTTGAATTTATATACAGAACTACTTTAAGAGTTAGGAATTGATATTTAGTTCAATGCTAGAATATGACATTATAACACTTTCCACATTTGTAATCCTATATGTATGTGCATGTATGAGTAACATGTACACACCTAAATAAATTAGGCCAGTTATATTCTGAAACAGAAGAAAAAAACAAAAGGGAAATTCTAAGCTGAAGTTATATAGCCTAATATAGCCAAAACACACACACACACATTTCCTTATTTAGAGACTTTAAATAATCTGTAAAGAGGGTCAAATAATCTTAGTTCCTTTATAAAAGTGGTTCCCAACATTGTTAGCCTAAGAATCCCTTCATTATTCCTTTCTCATGTTTTCAAGTATTTAATAAGTTGCATATAATAGGCTTTCTTATTTTATTATTAATCAAAAGCATACTGTCATTCACAGCTTTTGATCAGTTGTTAATAAGCAAGCAGTAATGACACAGAATTGAGAGAACACAGGCAAAATGCATGGAAATTCAATGTCTCAATTGGCTTGTAAATCGGGAATATTATGGGTAAATGTAAGATTTCTAATATACTTTTTGAAAAATTAAAAAAACTTCAAGGATACCCCCCCACTGCTGTCTTCATCTGGGGAGGTTGGGAACCACTGGTTTACATCCACCTGCTTTTCCTCCCTAAATCCAGTATTGCATAATACAATCACTCGTGTTTAACACATAGGGGATTAATAACAAAATTTACTATTAAAACAATAGATCAACTGCAACAGTCATTCTGTAGGACCTTACTGAGAAAGAAAATATAGCATGGATTTAAAGAAATCTATTTAGAAATTATATAATTATGATATCCAGTATATCTTTCAGTCAACTTCAAAGCACACTAATATATGAAAATATCCTCAATTCCCCTGTGAGGTAGGTCCAGATTATTGTCCCCACTTCAACAATGAGGACATGAGGTACAGAGGAATTATGCAGCAGAGCCAAGAATTAAACCAGAAGTGACTTGAGTTTGAATTGCATACCACTTTCCTTTATATCTAATTTTATCAATATGTTCCAACAGATCTGTTTGAGGGTGTGGAATTTGATAAGACACTAAAGTAGACATTGGATAGAATATGAAATCTTTACATAAATGTCAAAGTGGGTCCTCCCATATTTCCATTGTTGTTACAGCTATACTTCTTGCCTGAATACCAACTGCAGAGACAGATTCCACACAGGCAAAGCACACAGACCTCAGTGCTCAGTTCCTAGGAAAACTATATTTACTCTTAGCATCACCAAGGAACTAAGGCATCAGGTTCTTGGGAGTCTGTGTGATAATTAACACACATCAACTAGCAGCCAGTTGCAATCAAACTTTTACTGCATGCAAGGCACTGTGAGAGTTTCCACCAAGGACAGTAGATCTGAGAATAATCATTCTGAGATTCTAGAGTAAAAATCTCCTAAGAATTTCTAGAATCACAGGATGTTAAGTGATCTCTAATTTTCTGTCCAGCTCTAGGTTCCAACATATAATTTTACAAGAAAAGAGATAACATGCAATTAAGATGACCTGCCTGGGGCCCACAATATTAGATCATTTCCTTATATAGTATGAATGTGACAAAGTTCACAGGAAATGGAACATACACACAGGCTGCCATCAAAACAAAAAGGCTGGCTCAGAATCAGGTAAGAAAAATTTGGGGAAAGGTAAGATTATTCATTTATATATATAGATAGATATCACTTGTTTAAGTCCACAGACTACATGAACAGTTATTAATAAAACCTATTCATTTTTGTGAAAAATTTCCCAATTGTTTTCTATTTAAAGGAACCCAAATAATTCGATGGTTGTTGCAAAATATTTTTAAAGCATACTTTTATAGGCATAAGAGGATCTAATTTCAATAAATTTGAGCACTTATAATCAAATTAGCAAAAAGTATTTCCACTATGTGAAACTGATCCAGTTAATCAGGTGAATATAATTTCTATATCCTCCTAGGTCAATAGAGTACATTTTAATAAAATATTGTTTGGAAGCTTTCTGTTCAAGTAGTGAGTTTTTTTTTTTGGCAGCTTATTTGTAAACAAAATAAAAATGCTAATGATCTTTTAAAGCTTTCATACATTTGTTCAAAGGCTTACACATTTTTAAACTTTATTCAAATTTCATTAAAAATGGCAGAGTGATAAAATAGTTTGATTAATTGCTCATATATTAGTGTTTACAGGCCATAAAAATATGACCAGTATGTACATTAAATACTTGAGTGGGTTTTGGTAGGGCTTCAATCAAGACAACTGTCCTTCCAGAACTACTTTAAATTACATGTTTACTAGCATTAGAATTACACTATTTTTTTTTGAGATGGAGTCTCCCTCTCTCACCCAGGCTGGAGTGCAGTGGCATGATCTCAGCTCACTGCAGCCTCCACCTCCTGAGTTCAACCCATTCTCCTGCCTCAGCCTCCTGAGTAGCTGGGACTACAGGTGTATGCCACCACACCCGGCTATTTTTATATTTTTAGTAGAAATGGGGTTTCAGGCTGGTCTTGAACTCCTGACCTCATGATCTGCCCATCTCAGCCTCCCAAAGTGCTGGGATTACTGGTGTGAGCCACCATGCCTGGCCGAATTATACTATTTTTTAAGTGACTGATAGTCTTGTTCTGTTATATCTTGTCACTAATATTTCATGACTGGGGAAACAGAAGAAAAGAGGCTTTGTATAATCAATAAAAGATAATATACTAATAAAATATTCTTAGACCTAGTTGAAAAGGATGATTTTTAATGATCTACCAATTTATTATGTTTTCTTAAGCTTAATGTGATATCTTTTTTCAAAAAAGACAAGGCACTTCTCCATCTTCTTCTAAAGTTTTACTACAGTGGTCTCTTTCCTAAATATAACATAAGTGTTTGGAAGGAACAAAGAGTGGAGATATATCTGGGATGGAGTTAATAAATATGTAAATTACACTTGCTCATATTAGTTATCAGGGATAAACATGTTATTGGCCTTTGGGACAAGCTTAAAAATAGCCAGTTTGACAAATTTATTAAGCCAGAATCTTGGGCCAAATGAGAGACATTGGAACATTAATTTTAAAACACAATTTTAGCTTGCAACCTCAATTCCTTGTGAGATTTATATACTTTGGCAAATACATGTTATTTTTCTCTGGAAACTATCACAAGTTTCATAAAGGAATATTATGAAACAAAGAAATACAAAATTACTTTCTTCAGTCTAAAAACAACTTTCACAAAAGTATGTTACTAATGGAAAATTACAAGTATGTTCTATCCTAAGCATAACAGAAAAAAGGCTCCATTGGGGAGGAACTAATCACCACAGTATGCTGTGTCATTTTAGCATTCACTGCAACCAATTTTACTGAAAACAAAGCAACCCCCTCAAAACATTACAAAATATCCAATTGCTAATCAGCCCCCTGCAAAGAAAAACAGCCTAAAATGCAATAAAAATTTAAAAAAAAAGAAAAAGAAAAAGAAAAAGTAGTCATACTTTTTCAAAACAGAGAAAAAAAATTGGTAGTTTTTGGGTAGTTCAAGAAACTAAGATGAGTCAATCAGCATAATGAACAATAAAATAATAAACTTGAGAGACTAGAGTAGGCTTTAAAATTAAGTTCATACATACTGACACATGGTTTTTGTGACAAATGCTACTGCAAGTAAATTATACTGTGTCATTTCCAGATACACCTTATCCCCATTCTCAATAATTGTTTCATAAAAACAATTCACCACTTCCTGCTGTTCTTTGTGCAAAACCAAGTGTGATTTATACGTGGCAGAAAAAGTTACTATTGTATAATCAAATTCGACGGTTACAGAATAAAGTAAGATTTTTAAGGATTAACAAAAGGAATTATTCTATCAGTGATAATGAGACATTTTGTATTATGCTGAAAATCAATTTTGTTATTAAAATATCAGTTTGAAGCATAAATTTGATGACATTAGCTGGAAAGTAAACCTCAGATACAATTTTTCCTGACCTTAGCTACAAAACAAGATATTTGGTATACATTTTCAGAGGCTTCTACCTTGTCCATAAAAATACACCTTCAATTTTGAAGCAGGCAAACATGTGATATTTGCAGGCATACACATTATTATTAAAGGTTAGAGATTTAGGGTGGCTGAGTGGCATGGAGGTAAAAGGGCTCTACAGAGAAAGGTGGAAAAGTGTTTGTGCAAACAATTATAACCACATATCAAATAGGGTCTTCTTTTTCTCTTTTTATAAACTGGTCAAAGACAAATTTTAAGATTGGCTTAAAAAGGCTTGACCTTGTATAAAGAAATGATTTTCACTTCACTGAGATGAATCTTGCCTAAAAGGTTTACAAAAAACAGTAAGAGTAAGATGACAAATAAAATATTATTCAGCTCTAGACATTTCTTTTTAGCACTACAAATTACAAATAATGCCTACAAACAGGCATACATTTGCAGTTGAACTAATGTGATATAAAGCTTTCATTATACTGAATTTTCAAATTCTAGTGTATGGTGCTAGCAATCATTTTAATTGTGAAGAAAAAATTGAGAAATATATACCAAATAAATGTTAATATGTGCTGAATTTATAAACTAAAATACTTTCATCTAAACACCTGTCTTTCTTCCTTGGTATCTAAATGTTTTAAAAAAGATCTTCAAAAACAGAACTGAGAATATTTTTTTCAATTATTAATCAGCTGCTATATACTCTTTAGCTACAGCTTCTCAATTAGTTCTCTCTCTTTCTCAAACTACAATATCAGAACTCCAGAAAGGGGTTAATGGCTTTCAAGGGGATCTAGATACCTTCTGAAGACATTGGAAATCTCAAAATACTCCTTAAAGGTCATAATTGGATGTATTTTCAAAGGAGGAAAGGGCTATAAAAAGGGAAATAATGAAGGATAGTGAGATTGTGAAATGTGTCAGATGTCAAACAGCATTTTTGTGGGAAGGAGTAGAGAACAAAATGGAAATTATTAAATAAAATGGAAAAAATAAAGGTTATGGTTTCAGGTGCAATACATAATATCTGAGATAATGATTTCGATTTTAATCCACTTATTACAAAGGGCAAACTTGCCCTACACCTGAAGTCATTATGGCCTTGCCATAAAACAGCATGTCAGCAGTCTCTAGATTCAAAGGGATGCTTGTGAACTTCATTCATATTAAAATCTACGTAAAATTGTTGGCAATACAGCAAGAGTAATATTGCATTCTGTAAACCATGGCATACCACATTTTACATTATGCCAAGAGGCGATATTTACAAGTCTTTAGGAGTTTAAATATTTTATCCACTAACAGAAGTGATAAAGCAAAGTGCAGGACAAAACCAGTGCCATTAATTGCATGTCCTTTTAAAGCATTTTCTTTAAAAGCAGAGTAAAACCATTTCTAGAAGCTACCAAAAGCTTATTTAAGTTTGTCCAGTAAGGGATTACAGAGCATCAAGTAGCCAGAAAAATGATGCGAGTTTAGATCAATGAGTATGAAAATTATAAGGCAGCATGCTCAGAACAAGATTTTGTTTTTAAACACCAGCACTGATGATGTATCTTTAATGGCAACTATCTACATATGTATATGGACACACACACGTGTGTGTACTTATTTAAAATTGAGAGTGCAAAACACAAGCCTCATTTAACAACAAAAAAGATGTGCAAATTTTCTTCATAAACCAACACAAAAGAGCGAGAAGTATATTCTACCATTATAAAGAATAAGTTGAACACAGCAAAGGAGACCATCTTCATTCCAAATCTACAAGGCACTAAGGGTAGGAAACGACAGGTAACACAGAAGTGACTGGATAAAACTCCTCAGTCAGGTCGAAATATGGGATATTTTGGTAAGAATTCTATTAGTATTACCTGTAAAATAAAAACAAGAATATATTGACAAAATATTTTTCATTTAATATAACTTATAAATAACCCAGAAAGTCTATAATCATTTTACATATGACAATATTTCAATCCTTTATCATATAAAGTGAAATACATGAAAAAATTATGTAAAGAACTTAAATCACAAGTTGTTATTAGATTGGCAATATAAAAATTATGCTGGCAAAAAAAACCACTTATTGTAGCTAACAGATTTTACTATCTGATTTACAATAACTATTTTTCTAGGTTCAGAGGAGCAAACCCTATTGTTTTATGTTCTTCCCTCACACCCCTATCTTTTTGTTAGCAAAGCAGAAGAGATTAACAAAAATGCTATACAGATTAAAAAACACCTTTATATTAGACTTACATATTTTTCAATTAAAGCAACTGATATTAGTTGGAGATTATTACCTTTCATAAGTTGTGAAAAATAATAATGTATCCAAATGAATTGAGTAAAACATTTTAATTACAAAAAGGTTTAGAAATACAATTTTTAAAAACTTGGATATTTTTGAATGCTTTATCTATAATGAATTTTAGACTTGTGGTCATTTGCACATTTTCCCCAAAATTATTCAAAGTGGAGAGAGATACCATAATAATCCTTACTCACGAAACACACATGGAATGTTAGTTGTTAAATATATGCTACATGTTGAAAGCTTGGATAAATTTAATATTCTTTTCAATGTTAATGATGCTAAATTGATCATATGGGCTGTATGTAAATTTATGCTAAGATTGCATAGCTTTCAGTTAACATACAATTAGAGCCTATGTTTTTTCACTAAAAGTTAACTGTCAGCCAGGAAAAAAAAGCCAGTAACAGAAATCCAGAATTCAGACATTAATTCCTATTTTATGCAAGTTTTGACAAGATTACATTTAGAAATATTTTGTTCAACAGAAGCTTTCCCCATCACCACATGCTACGATTTGTGCCTACGTTAAAAGAGGATTAAGGTTGTACAATGTTTTCATTTCAGCATACTAACTGAAATTTTTCTAAGATTCAAATGATGGCTAGCTTTCAAGATATTTTAGGTTGGCTACAAATCTAAAGAAGATAGGAGAAAACCTCTACATTTCAATGGAAAAAAGTCTGGCTGAGGAGAAAAAAGGAAAAAATAGTTGACAAATGACAAACATAGGGAAATGATACATTTAGAATGAATCAAAAAATAATTATAAACAAACAACCTCATACTTACATACTCCATCATATTGCTAGTTTCACATTTCCTCTTAGTCAACTTCCAGTGCAAAGCAAGCTAAGAAAGTATAGTCTTGTTAAGAATTTTTATATTAACTTAAACTAATTACAACCTATACATTTGAATAAATCACTGAAAACAATCCAGGAAAACTACAGGATATAAAATAGAGCACTTAAAATACCTTGTAAAGAATATATATATTTAAAATTCAGTATTAGTTCTTTAATCCATTCCTTTGTGGCCTAAAAAATTCCCATTTTCTAATTTTTTCAATTTAATACTGTAAATATATGAATGGGGCACTTATTTACTTAAAATTTCTTACCTTGTGATATAATCTGTTATTTTCCCATTCTATTAACTTCTGAATTGATCTTCTGGTCTAAGAAAAATGATCAAGACTTTGTTACAAGATGACCTGAAGGGTCTGTAAACTATGTGCATCTGTATTTTTCTGCCTACTTGTAATATCTCATTATGTTCTCCTTGTTTTTCTATTAGAAATCAGAAATAAGCAACATAAGTGGCAGAAAATGCTAAAAGAGTTAGGATTTTAAGTGACTATTATAATAAGATTATCTACCTATCGATCAATCAGATTTTTATGTGCACTTTCCAAAATGAAATATGTATGAATTGCTTTATGTTGTGAGGCCATCCACCGGACTATTGTGAAAACGTAACCAATATACTAACTTGAGATGGTAGTCCATTTATGAATTTAATCTAGATTTTCACATAACTTTCATAGGATTACTTTAAATAATCACTCAATGCCAAGCTAATCTAATTTCTCATGAAAAGTTTTTCTACCACAGCTCCTAGCACAATACCTGTCATATAGCATTCAGTCAAGATCTATAGGCTGAATAAAGCAAGACAACATATATCAGAATTTCCACTGAAAATAGCATGTTAAAAACAGCCAGTGGAAAACACAGAAAAATATAAATCAGAGAGGCAGTAATGTAAGAAAGAAGGGGACAGAGACTGAGTTTCTTCATTTGGAATCTGTATATTTTGTAGGAAGTACAAAGAATTTAAAAAGCTTTTCAAAACATTGAAAGATGATACCTGCTTAGCGCGTCATAGACATTGCCAACACCAGTATGTCCTACCTGAGGACTAAGGGATCCACCCACTGGTCAACTGCAGACACTGCCAGCACCTGCATGTTCCTCCCAGGGGCCCAGGGACTACTTGGCCTGGGGACCTGAGGAGCAAACATTTTGGCCCACTGGGACCTGTATGCCCTGGGTGAGGGCTGGCCTACCCAGGGCCTGCTGCCACCACTGTTGACACCTTCATGGCCCAACCATGATCCAAAGATTGACACTCAGGGCAAGTGAATGCCAGTGCCCACATGCACTAGCTAGGGGCTTGAGGACCAGTCTACGTGGCATTGCTGCCCCAAACAAAGCCTTACCACAGCCTCCACCAATCAGCTAGAGCCAGAAACTCAAAGACACTGCTGAAATTGATTACAGCTGAAGTAATCAAAGGAGACTACACTGTGGTGCCCATGCAGAACCAAAGCCAAAGCACCCTACAAAACCAACATTATAGATACACCTACAGGAGAAACTCTTTCCCTTTGGGAGCTACTCCATAAAAATAAACGGAGTGGAAACTATAGCAGATGTGGAAATCAATGTAAGGTCAAAAGAAACAAGAAAACACAATACCTCCAAAAGGACATAATAATTTTCCAGTAACAGACTCCAGAGAAAATGAAATTCATGAAGTGCCTGCAAAGGCATTAAAAGAATGGTGTTAGGGAAATTGAGATACAAGAAAACAAAATAAACAAGATTTAAAACTCAGGAGAACAATTAATGACCTAGATGAGAAATCCAACAAAGATATTAAAAAAGAACAAAACAAATTCTAGAACTAAGAATTAAATGAATGAAATTAAAAATACAATAGAGAGTTTCAATAATAGACTAGACAAGCAAAAGACAATTTCTGAACTTGAAGACAAATCTTTTGAAATAACCTAGGCAGGAAAAAAAATAAAAGAAAAAAGAATAAAGAAAGCCTTTGTGACACCATCAAGCAAACAAATTTTTGACTTGTGGAAGCTCTAGAAGACAAGAGATGGATAAAAATTATATTCAATGAAATAACAACTGAAAACTTCCCAAGTCTTGGAAGAGATATAGACATCCAAATATAGAAAGCTCAAAGACTCCAAAAGAGATTCAACTGAAAGGTTGAATTAAAAGCACATTATAGTCAAACTGTCAAAGTCGGAATCAGAATTCTGTAAACAGCAAGAGAAATGCAGCAAGTCACATATTGTGGAATTCACATCAACTAATAGGAGATTTCTCAGCAGAAACCTTCCAGGCCAGAGAGACTGGATAGATCATCTGAACAGAAAATCGAAAAAGAAATATCAGACATAAACTGCACTACAGACAAAATAGACCTAATAGACATTTACAGAACATTTCATCCAACAATTGAAGAATACACATTCTTCTCATCAGCACATGGAACATTTTCCATGACAAAAAACATGTTAAGCAAAAAATTGTCTGAAATGTAAAGAAATCAAAATTATATCAAGTATCTTCTTAGACAAGCATAGAATAAAATGAGAAATCAATAACAAGAGGAAATTTGGTACCAATACATGGAAATTAAAAAATGTATTCCTGAAAGACCACTAGGTCAATAAAGAAATTAAGGAGAAAATAAAGTTTCCAAAAACAAAAAGGAAAAATAATAAAACAAAACCTGTAAGATACAGCAAAAGCAATACTAAGAGGGAAGTTTATATAGCAATAAATGCCTATATAAAAACCGTAGATTTGAAAAAAAGAATATAATGATGCACTTCAAGGAGCTAGAAAAGCAAGAACCAACCAAACCTAAAATTAGCAGAAGGGAAAAATAATATATATGAGAGCAGAAATAAAAGAGATTAAACAATATGAAAGAACAATGAAAGAAAAAGTTGGTTCTTAAAAAGACAAAGCAGAAAAACCATTAGCTAGACTAAGACAAAAAGATAGAAAAGCCAATTAAAGGGGGAGGGGCCAAGATGGCCAATTAGAAGCAGCTGTGGTCCACTACTCTCAAGGAAAGGAATGCAAGGGGTGAGTAAATACAGCACCTTCAACTGAAATATCTAGGTTCTCACATTGAGACTTATTAGGAAATAACTGGACACACAGAGAACAAAAGCAGGGTGGGGCAATGGCCCTTGGAAGTGACATGGAGCCAAGGGAAACCCTACCCCAGCCAAAGGAAGCAGTGAGTGACTGTGTGACCCTCGGAAACCATGCTTCTCTCATGGATCTTTGCAACCCATGGGTCAGGAAATCCCCTTGTGAGCCCATGCCACTAGAGCCTTAGGTCTGACACAGAGCTATATGGAGTCTTGAGGAGTGGATGCTCTAGCATGCACAGAGATCAAAGGAGCTTTGGTACTCTGGCCCTGAGATCCCCAATGAAGGTGTCTGCAACTCAGGTAACGGAGGTGGTCTGCATATACCCCTAAGAAGTGGGTAGAATCCAGGGAGCCGAGCAGCAAGTTCTGCAGGCCCCATTTCCACCTCAACTCACAAGATAAGAACCACTGGTTTGGAATCCTAGCCAGTCTCAGGCAACAGGTTGGAGCCTGCCTGAGAACTGAGCCCCAGAAAGAGGGGCAGGTGCCATCTTCGCTATCTGGTCAACTCAGCTGTTCTAGCCTGTGGGCTTTGGAGAGTCCAAATGGTCTGGAAGAGAAAGGCACCCACCCCCCAGCAGCACAGAAGAGTGGCTTGGAAAGATTGTCCCAGACTGCTTCTTTAAGTGGGACACAATCTATTCTTCCACACTGGGAAAAAACTCCCAACTGGATCCTCCAGTCATGCCCGCAGGCACCTATTAGAGATAGAGCTCTGATCTTTCCCTGAGACAGTGCCAGAGGGAGGGAAGGGCCACCACCTGGGTTGGTTAGGCAACTCAGTAGTTCCACCCTGTGGGCTTAATAGAGTCCAACAATCCGGATGAGGAAGGTCCTCTGAGTAGTGCAACACAATGGCTTTGCCAGATTTTAGCCAATTTGCTTATTTAAGCAGGGCACTAATCTATTCCTCCTCACTGGACAAAATCTCCCAGTAGGACCCTTCAGCCATGCCTGCTGGCACATATTAGGGAAAGAGCTCTAATTTCTCCCAGGATGGAGTGCCCAGGAGAGGAGAGGGCCACCACCTGGGTTGATTAGTCACTCAGCTGTTCCAGCCTGCTAGATTTGGAGAGTCTAAGCACACAAGGGGAATCGGGCTTCCCCACTGTGACACAGCTGTTCTGTTAAGGTATGACCAGACTGCTTTTAAGTGGGACCCTGATCCACTCCTCATGAGGTGGGTCCTCCCAGCTGGAACCTCTAGCCACCCCTCCCCACATCCTCTCCCTGGGATGGAATGCCTGAGGGGCAAGGCAGGCTGCCACCTTGGCTGTTTGGGCTTATCAGCTGGTCCAGCCTGTGGGCATTGAAAAGCCCAACTGATCAGTGGCTGAAGGGATCACCAACACAGCACAGCTGCTCTACCAAAATGCAGCCAGAATGCTTTCTTAAGTGAGTGCCTGATCTTGTTCCTCCTGACTGAAAAAGAGGATGAAAGAGGTCTCCAGTCACCTCCTACAGGCATGTTTGAACAGGCAAAAGGTCAGTACTCCCCTGGAATGGAGCTTCCAGTGGAGTAGGGTGACTGCCATCTTTGCTGTTTTGCAGTCTTCGCTAGAGATACCTCCAGCTATGAGAAAAACTGAGGCTAGAGCAGACCCTCAGCAAACTGCAGCAGCCCTATGGAACAGTGGTCAGACTGTCAGAAGAAAAACAAAGAGAAAACAACAACAACAACAACAAAAAAACCCCAGAAAAACTTCATCCAAAGGTCAACAACCTCAAAGATCAAAGGTAGATAAGCCAACAAAGATGATAAAGAACACAAAATCGCTAAAACTAAAAATCCAGAGTGCCCCTGTTCCTCCAAAAGACCACAACACCTCTCCAGCAAGGGCTCAGAACTTGGCTGAGGCTGAGATAGCTGAAATGACAGAAGTAAGCTTCAGAACGTGGGCAATAATAAACTTCACTGAACCAAAGAAGCATGCTGTAACCTAATGAAAAGAAGCTAAGAATCATGATAAAGCAATACAAGAGCTGACAGCCAAAATAGGCAGTTTAGGGAGAAAAATAACTGATCTGTTAGACCTGAAAAACACACTACAAGAACTTCACAATACAATCAAAAGTATTAATGGGAATATAGACTAAGCAAAGGAAAGAATGTCAAGGCTGGAAGACTATCTTTCTGAAATAAGCCAGGCAGAAAACAAGTTCATTGCAGCACTGTTTACAATAGCAGACATGGAACCAACCCAAATGCCCATCGATGATAGACTGGACTGGGAAAATGTGGCACATATACACCATGGAATATTATGCAGCAATCAAAAATAATGAGTTTTTGTCCTTTGTAAGGACATGGATGAATCTGGAGAACATCATTCTCAGCAAACTGACACAAGAACAGAAAAGGAAATACCGCATATTCTCACTCATAGGCGGGTGAGAAAAATAACATGGACACAGGGAGGGGGTCCACTACACACTGGGGTCTACTGGGGGAATGGGGAGGGACAGCTGGGGGAGCTGGGGAGGGATAGCCTGGGGAGAAATGCCAAGTGTGGGTGAAGGGGAGGAAGGCGGCAAAACACACTGCCACGTGTGTACCTATGCAACTATCTTGCACGTTCTGCACATGTACCCCCAAACCTAAAATGCAATAAAAATTTAAAATTAAAAATAAATAAATAAAAGAATGAAAAGGAATGAACAAAACCTTTGAGAAATATGGGATTATGTAAACAGACTGAATCTATGACTGACTGAGGTACCTGAAAGAGACCTGGAGAATGAAACCAAGTTGGAAAACATACTTGAGGATATCATCCAAGAGAACTTCCTTAACCTAGCTGGACAAGCCAACATTCAAATGCAGAAAATACAGAGAAATCCAGTAAGTTACTCCATGAGATCATCCCCAATGCATGATCATCAGATTCTCCAAGGTTAAAAATGAAAGAAAAAAATTTTAAGAGAAAGGCCAGGTCACATACAAGGGGAAGCCCATCAGACTAGGAGTAGTCCTCTCAGTGAAAAACCCTACAAGCTGGAAGAAATCGGGGGCCAATATTCAACATTCTTAAAGAAAAGAATTTCCAACCCCAAAATTCATGTCTGGCCAAACTAAGCATCATATGCAAAGAGAAATAAAATCCTTTTCAGACAAGCAGATACTGAGAGAATTTGTTACCACCAGACCTTCCCTGCAAGAACTCCTGGAGGAAGCACTAAATGTGGAAAAAAAAACTGTTATCAGCCACTAAAAAAACACACTTAAGTACACAGACCAGTGACATAATGAAGCAATCACACAAACAAGTTTGCAAAATAACCAGCTAGTATCATGATAAAAAGATCAAATCCACACATAACAACACCAACCTTAAATGTAAATGGTTAAATGCTCCAATTAAAAGACATAAAATGACAAGCTGAATAAAGAACCAAGATATATTGGTACACTGTCCTCAAAATACCCATCTTACATGCAAAGACAAAAATAGGCTCAAGATAAATGGATGGAGGAAAATTTACCAAGCAAATGAAAAGCAGACAAATCAGGGTTTGGAATCCTAGTTTCTGAAAAATGAGACTTTAAACCAACAAACATAAAAAAAAGGCAAAGGAGGCCCAGTGTGGTGGCTCACACCAGTAATCCCAGCATTTTGGGAGGCCAGGAGTTGGACCAGCATGACCAGTAAAGAGAAACCCCATCTCTACTAAAAATAGAAAAATTAGCTGTGTGTGGTGGCACATGCCTGTAATCCCAGCTACTTGGGAGGTTGAGGCAGCAGAATTGCTTGAACCCAGGAGATGGAGGTTGTGGTGAGCTGAGATCATGCCACTGCACTCCAGCCTGGGCAACAAGAGTGAAACTCCATCTCAAAAAAAAAAAAAAAAAAAAAAAAAGACAAAAGAGGGCATTACATAATGATAAAGGGTTCAATTCAACAAGAAAAGTTAACTACCTAAATATATATGCAACCAGCACAGTACCACCCAGATTCATAAAGCAAGTTTTTAGAGTTTCAAGAAGACTTAGACTCCCACAGAATAATAGCGAAAGACTTGAACACCCCACTAACAATATTAGACAGAGCATTGAAACAGAAGATTAACACATATTTAGGACTTAAACTCAGCTCTGGACCTGATAGATATCTAAGAACTTTCTACCCCCAAACATTACAATATATATTCTTCTCATTGCCACATGGTACTTACTCTAAAATTAATCACATAATTGGAAGTAAAACACTCCTAAGCAAATGCAAAAAAACAAAAAACAAAAAACAAAACCCAAAACAAATCCAGAAATTGTAACAATCTCTCAGAGCACAGAACAATAAAATTAGAACACAAGATTTAAAAATTCACACAAAACCACTAAGACGGTTAATACTGAGTGTCAACTTAGTTGGACTAAAGGATACAAAGTATTGATCCTGGGTGTGCCTGTGAGGGTGTTGCCAAAAGAAATTAGCATTTGAGTCAGTGGGCTGGGGAAGGGAGATCTATGCTTAATCTGGTAGGCACAATCTAATCAGCTGCCAGTGAATATAAAGTAGGAAGAAAAATGAGAAAAGGAGAAACTGGCCTAGCCTTCTAGCCTACATCTTCTCCCATACTGGATGCTTCCTGTCCTTGAACACTGGACTCAAAGTTTTTCAGTTTTGGAATTCAGACTGTCTCTCCTTGCTCCTCAGTTTGTAGACAGCCTATTGTGAGATCTTGTGATTGTTTAAGTTAATACTTAACAAGCTCCCAAATACAACCACAAACTACATAGAAACTGAAAAATATTCTCCTGTATGACTCTTTGGTACATAATGAAATTAAAGTAGAAATCAAGAAGTTCTTTAAACAAATGAGAACAAAGTTAAAATGTACCAGAATCCCTGGGATGCAGCTAAAGCAGTGTTAAGAGGGAAATTTACAGCACTAAATGTACACATCAAACAGCTAGAAAGACCTCAAGTTAGCAACCTAACATCACAACTAAAAGAACTAGAGAACCAAAACAAACAAATGCCAAATTTTAGTAGCAGACAGGAAATATTCAATATCAGAGTGGAAATGAAAGAGACAGAGACACAAGATTTCTGGAAAGATGGCTGAATAGGAACAGCTCTGGTACGCAGCTACCAGTAAGAGTGACACAGAAGACAGGTAATCTCCACATTTCCAACTGAGGTACCTGGTTCATCTCAGTGGGACTGGTTAGGCAGTGAGTGCAGCCCAAGGAGGGTGAGCTGAGGAGAGCAGGGTGGGGAGGGGCCAGGAAACTCCCTCTCCTAGCCAAGGGAAGCCATTAGGAACTGTTCCTGGCACTCTAGCTCAGACACTGCACTTTTCACACAGTCTTCACAACCCAAAGACCAGGAGATTCCCTCTGGTGCCTACAACACTTCCTCAGGTTTCCAGCATAAAATTGGGTGGCTATTTGGAAAGACATTGAGCTAGCCAAAGCAGATTTTTTTCCCCCATTCCCCAGTGGTGCCTGGAATGCCAGTGAGACAGAACTGCTCATTCCCCTGAAAAAGGGGCTGAAGCCAGGAGCCAAGTGATCTGGCTTGGAGGGTCCCACCCCATGAAGACCAGCAAGCTAAGATCCACTGGCTTGAAATTCTCAGCCAGCACAGCAGTCTGAGCTTACCTGGGATGTTGAGCTTGGTGGGAGGGGGGTGTCCACCATTGCTGAGGCTTGAGTAGGTGGTTTTAACCCCCTGTGTAAACAAAGTCACCAGGAAGTTCAAACTGGGTGGAGCCCACAGCAGCTCAGCAAGGCCTCTGCAGGCAGACTGTGTCACTAGACTCCTCCTCTGGGCAGGGCATCTCTGAAAAAGGCAGCAGCCCATCAGGGACTTATAAATAAAGCCCCACCTTCCTGGGACAGAGCACCTGGGAAAGGGTGTTGTGGGCACAGCTTCAGCAGACTTAAACATCCCTGCCTGGCAGCTCTGAAGGAGCAACATGGATCTCCCAGCACAGCACTTGAGCTCTGATAAGGGACAGACTGCCTCCTCAAGTGGCTCCCTGACCCCTGTATCCTGACTGGGAGACACCTCCCAGTAGGGCTGACAGACACCTCATACAGGAGAGCTCTGGCTGGCATCTGGCAGGTACCCTTCTGGGATGAAGCTACCAGAGGAAGGAACAGGCAGCAATCTTTGCTGTTCTGCAGCCTGCTGGTGATTCCCAGGCAAGCAGGGTCTGGAGTGGACCTCCAGCAAACTCCAGCAGACCTGCAGCAGAGGGCCTGACTGTTAGAAGGAAAACTAACAAACAGAAATAGTTTCAACATCAACAGAAAGGATGTCCACTCAGAGACCCCATCCAAAGGTCACCAACTTCAAAGACCAAAGGTAGATAAATCCATGAAGATGGGAAGAAACCAGCACAAAAGGCTGAAAATTCCAAAACCAGAATGCCTCTTCTCCTCCAAGGGATCACAACTCCTCACCAGCAAGGAACAAAACTGGATGGAGAATGAGTTTGATGAATTGACAGAAGCAGGCTTCAGAAGGTGGGTAATAACAAACTTCTCTGAGCTAAAGGAGCATGTTCTAACCCAATGCAAGGAAGCTAAGAACCTTGAAAAAGGTTAGATGAAATGCTAACTAGAATAACCAGTTTAGAGAAGAACATAAATGACCTGATGGAGCTGAAAAACACAGCATGAGAACTTTGTGAAGCATACACAAGTTTCAATAGCTGAATTGATCAAGCAGAAGAAAGGATATCAGAGATTGAAGATCAACTCAATGAAATAAAGTGAGAAGGCAAGATTAGAGAAAAAGAGTGAAAAGAAATGAACAAAGCCTCCAAGAAATATGGGATTATGTGAAAAGACCAAATCTACATTTGATTGGTGTACCTGAAAGTGATGGGAGAATGAAACCAAGTTGGAAAACACTCTTCAGGATATTATCCAGGAGAACTTCCCCAACCTAGCAAGGCAGGCCAACATTCAAATTCAGGAAATACAGAGAACACCACAAAGATACTCTTGAGAAGAGCAACCCCAAGACACATAATTGTCAGATTCACCAGGGTTGAAATGAAGGAAAAATGCTAAGGGCAGCCAGAGAGAAAGGTCAGGTTACCCACAAAGGAAGCCCATCAGACTCACAGCAGATCTCTCAGCAGAAACCCTACAAGCCAGAAGAGAGTGGGGCCAATATTCAACATTCTTAAAGAAAGAATTTTCAACCCAGAATTTCATATCCAGCCAAACTAAGCTTCATAAGTGAAGGAGAAATAAAATCCTTTACAGACAAGCAAATGCTGAGAGATTTTGTCACCACCAGGCCTGCCTTACAAGAGCTCCTGAAGGAAGCACTAAACATGGAAAGGAACAACCAGTACCAGCCACTGCAAAAACATACCAAATTGTAAAGACCATCCACACTATGAAGAAACTGCATCAACAAAGAGGCAGAATAACAAGCTAGCATCAAAATGGCAGATCAAATTCACACATAACAATATTAACCTTAAATGTAAATGGGCTAAATGCCCCAATTAAAAGACACAGACTGGCAAATTGGATAAAGAGTCAAGACCCATTGGTGTGCTGTATTCAGGAGACCCATCTCACATGCAAAGACACACATAGGCTCAAAATAAAGAGATGGAGGAAGATTTACCAAGCAAATGGAAAGCAAAAAAAAAAAAGCAGGGGTTGCAGTCCTAGTCTCTGATAAAACAGACTTTAAACCAACAAAGATCAAAAGAGACAAAGAAGGGCATTACATAATGGTAAAGGGATCAATGCAACAAGAAGAGCTAACTATCCTAAATATATATGCACCCAATACAGGAGCACCCAGATACATAAAGCAAGTTCTTAATGACCTACAAAGAGACTTAGACTCCCACACAATAATAGTGGGAGACTTTAACACCCCACTGTCAATATTAGACAGATCAATGAGACAGAAAATTAACAAGGATATCCAGGACTTGAACTCAGATCTGGACCAAGCAGACCTAATAGACATCTACAGAACTCTCCACCCCAAATCCACAGAATATACATTCTTCTCAGCACCACATCACACTTATTCTAAAATTGACCACATAATTGGAAGTAAAACACTCCTCAGCAAATGCAAAAGAATGGAAATCATAACAAACAGTCTCTCAGACCACAGTGCAATCAAATTAGAACTCAGGATTAAGAAACTCACTCAAAACTGCACAACTACATGGAAACTGAACAACCTGCTCCTGAATGACTACTGGATAAATAATGAAATGAAGGCAGAAATAAAGATGTTCTTTGAAACCAATGAGAATGAAGACACAATGTACCAGAATCTCTGGGACACATTTAAAGCAGTGTGTAGAGGGAAATTTATAGCACTAAATGCCCACAAGAGAAATGAGGAAAGATCTAAAATGGACACCCTAATGTCACAATTAAAAGAACTAGAGAAGCAAGATCAAACAAATTCAAAAGCTAGCAGAAGACAATAACTAAGATCAGAGCAGAACTGAAGGAGATAGAGACACAAAAACCCTTCAAAAAATCAATGAATCCAGGAGCTGATTTTTAAAAAGATCCACAAAATAGACAGATCACTAGCCAGACTAACAAAGACTAGAGAGAAGAATCAAATAGATGAAATAAAAATGATAAAGGGGATATCACCACAGATCCCACAGAAATACAAACTACTATAGAATACTATAAACACCTCTATGCAAATAAACCAGTAAACCTAGAAGAAATGCATACATTCCTAGACATTTAAACCTTCCCAAGACTAAAACAGGAAGAAGTAGAATCCCTGAATAGACCAATAACAAGGTCTGAAATTGAGGCAGCAATTAATAGCCTACCAACCAAAAAAGTCCAGGACCAGACAGGTTCACAGCCAAATTCTACCAGAGGTACAAAGAGGAGCTGGTACCATTCCTTCTGAAACTATTCCAAACAATACAAAAAGAGGGAATCCTCCCTAACTCATTTTATGAGACCAACATCATCCTGATACCAAAACCTGGCAGAGACACAACTGAAAAAGAAAATTTCAGGCCAATATCCATGATGAACATTGATGTGAAAATCCTCAATAAAATACTGGCAAACTGAATCCAACAGCACATCAAAAAGCTTATCCATCATGATCAAGTCAGCTTCATCCCTGGGATGCAAGGCTGGTTCAACATACACAAATCTATAAACATAATCCATCACATAAACAGAACCAAAGACTAAAACCACATGATTATCTCAATAGATGCAGAGAAGGCCTTTGACAAAATTCAACAGCCCTTTATGCTAAAAACTCTCAATAAACTAGGTATTGATGGAATGTATCTCAAAATAATAAGAGCTATTTATGACAAACCCACAGCCAATATCATACTGAATGGGCAAAAACTGGAAGCATTCCCTTTGAAAACTGGCACAAGACAAGGATGCCCTCTCACCACTCCTATTCAACATAGTATTGGAAGTTCTGGCCAGGGCAATCAGGCAAGAAAAAGAAATAAAGGCATTCAATTAGGAAAAGAGGAAGTCAAATTGTCTCTATTTGCAGATGACATGATTGTATATTTAGAAGACCCATCATCTCAGCCCAAAATCTCCTTAAGCTGATAAGCAACTTCAGCAAAGTCTCAGAATACAAAATCAATGTGCAAAAATCACAAGCATTCCTATACACCAATAACAGAAAAACAGAGCCAAATCATGAGTGAACTCCCATTCACAATTGCTACAAAGAGAATAAAATACCTAGGAATACAACTAACAAGGGATGTGAAGGACCTCTTCAAGGAGAACTACAAACCACTGCTCAAAGAAATAAGAGAGGACACAAACAGATGGAAAAACATTCCATGCTCATGGTTAGGAAGAATCAATATCATGAAAATGGCCATACTGCCCAAAGTAATTTATAGATTCAATGCTATCCCCATCAAGCTACCATTGACTTTCTTCACAGAATTGGAAAAAAACACCTTAAATTTCATATGGAACCAAAAAAGAGCTTGCATAGCCAAGACAATCCTAAGCAAAAATAATAAAAAAAAAAACAAAGCTGGAAGCATCATGCTACCTGACTTCAAACTACACTACAAAGCTACAGTAATCAAAACAGCATGCTACTTGTACCAAAACAGATATAGACCAATGGAACAGAACAGAGGCCTCAGAAATAATGCCACACATCTACAACCATCTGATCTTTGACAAACCTGACAAAAACAAGCAATGGGAAAGGATTCCTATTTAATAAATGGTGTTGGGAAAACTGGCTAGCCATATGCAGAAAGCTGAAACTGGATCCCTTCCTTACACCTTATACAAAATTAACTCCAGATGGATTAAAGATTTAAACATAAGACCTAAAACCATAAAAACCCTAGAAGAAAACCTAGGCAATACCATTCAGGACATAGGCATGGGCAAGACTTCATGACTAAAACACCAAAAGCAATGGCAACAAAAGCCAAAATAGACAAATGGGATCTAATTAAACTAAAGAGCTTCTGCACAGCAAAAGAAACTATCATCAGAGTGAACAGGCAACCAACAGAATGGGAAAAATTTTGCAATCTACCCATCTGACAAAGGGCTAATATCCAGAATCTACAAAGAACTTAAACAAATTTACAAGAAAAAAACAACCCATCAAAAAGTGGGTGAAGGATATGAACAGACACTTCTCAAAAGAAGACATTTATGCAGCAAAGAAACACATGAAAATAAGCTCATCACCACTGGTCATTAGACAAATGCAAATCAAAACAACATTGTGATACCATCTCACACCAGTTAGAACTAGAATCATTAAAAATCAGGAGACAAGATGCTGGAGAGGATGTGGAGAAATAGGAACACTTTTACACTGTTGGTGGGAGTGTAAATTAGTTCAACCATTGTGGAAGACAGTGTGGTGATTCCTCAAGAATCTAGAACTAGAAATACCATTTGACCCAGTAATCCCATTATTGGGTATATACCCAAAGGATTACAAATCATTCTATTATAAAGACACATGCACAAGTATGTTTACTGTGGTAGTGTCCACAATAGCAAAGACTTGGAACCAACCAAAATGTCCATCAGTGATAGACTGGATTAAAAAAATTGTGGCACATATATACCATGGAATACTATGCAGCCATCAAAACAGATGAGTTCATGTCCTTTGCAGGGACATGGATAAAGCTGGAAACCATTCTCAGCAAAATGAGAAAAGAAAACCAAACACTGCATGTTCTTACTCATAAATGTGTGTTGAAAAATGAGAACACATGGACACAGCAAGGGGAACATCACACACTGGGGACTCTCAGGGCATGAGGTGCTAAGGGAGGAATAGCAGTGGGTGGAAGAAAATTGGAGAAATAGCATTAGAAGAAATACCTAATGTAGATGATGGGGCAATGGATGCAGCAAACCACCACGACAAATGTATTATCTATGTAACAAACCTGCATGTTCTACACATGTACCCCAGAACTTAAAGTGTAATAATAAAATAATAATAATGATAGAACCAAAAGCATTGGCCACAAAAGCCAAAATAGACAAACAGAACCTAATCAAACTCACAGCTTCTGCACAGCAAAAGAAACTATCATTAGAGTGAATCAGCAACCAACAGAATGGGAAAATATTTTTGCAATCTACCCATCTGACAAAGGGCTAATATCCAGAATCTACAAAGAACTTAAACAAATTTACAAGAAAAAAAAAAGCAATGGGAAAGGATTCCTATTTAATAAATGGTGTTGGGAAAACTGGCTAGCCATATGCAGAAAGCTGAAACTGGACCCTTCCTTACACCTTATACAAAATTAACTCCAAGATGGATTAAAGATTTAAACATAAGACCTAACACCATAAAAACTCCTAGAAGAAAACCTAGGCAATACCATTCAGGACATAGGCATGGCAAGGACTTCATGACTAAAACACCAAAAGCAATGGCAACAAAAGCCAAAATAGACAAATGGGATCTAATTAAACTAAAGAGCTTCTGCACAGCAAAAGAAACTATCATTAGAGTGAATCAGCAACCAACAGAATGGGAAAATATTTTTGCAATCTACCCATCTGACAAAGGGCTAATATCCAGAATCTACAAAGAACTAAAACAGATTTACAAGAAAAAAACAACAACCCCATCAAAAAGTGGGCAAAGGATATGAACAGACACTTTTCAAAAGAAGACATTTATGCAGCCAACAAAACACATGAAAAAAGCTCATCACTGGTCATTAGAGAAATGCAAATCAAAACCACATTGAGATACCATCTCACCAGTTAGAATGAATCATTAAAAATCAGGAGACAACAGATGCTGAGAGGATGTGGAGAAATAGAATGCTTTTACACTGTTGGTGGGAGTGTAAATTAGTTCAACCATTGTGGAAGACAGTGTGATTCCTCAAGGACCTAGAAATAGAAATTCCATTTGACCCAGCAATCCCATTACTGGGTATATATCCAAAGTATTATAAATCATTCTATTATAAAGACACATGCACATGTATGTTTATTGCAGCACTGTTCACAATAGCAAAGACTTGGAACCAACCAAATGCCCATCAATGATAGACTTAAAAATGTGGCACATATACACCATGGAATACTATGCAGCCATAAAAGGATGAGTTCATGTCCTTTGCAGGACATGGATGAAGCTGGAAACCATCATTCTCAGCAAACTGACACAAGAACAGAAAACCAAACACTGCATGTTCTCACTCATAAGTGGGTGTTGAACAATGAGAACACATGGACACAGGAGGGAACATCAATGGGGGGCTAAGGGAGGAATAGCAGGGGTGGAGTTGGGGAGGGAGGATAGCATTAGAGAAATACCTAATGTAGATGATGGGGCAATGGATGCAGCAAACCACCATGGCAAATGTATTATCTATGTAACAAACCTGCATGTTCTACACATGTACCCCAGAACTTAAAGTGTAATAATAAAATAATAATAATGATAGAACCAAAAGCATTGGCCACAAAAGCCAAAATAGACAAACAGAACCTAATCAAACTCCACAGCTTCTGCACAGAAAAACAAAGTCATTAGAGTGAATCAGCAACCAACAGAATGGGAAAATATTTTTGCAATCTACCCATCTGACAAAGGGCTAATATCCAGAATCTACAAAGAACTAAAACAGATTTACAAGAAAAAAAAAAAAACAAGCCCACTGAAAAGTGGGTGAAGGATATGAACAGACACTTTACAAAGGAAGACATATATGAGGTCAACAAACATGAAAAAATGCTCATCATCACTGGTCATTAGAAGAATGTAAATCAAAACTACATTGAGATACCATCTCATGCCAGTTAGAATGGCGATTACTAAAAATCTGGAGACAACAGATGCTGGAGGATGTGGAGAAATAAGAACAATTTTATACTGTTGGCGGGAGTGTAAATTAGTTCAACCATTGTGGAAGAGTGTGGTGATTCCTCAAGGACCTAGAAATAGAAATTCCATTTGACCCAGCAATCCCATTACTGGGTATATATCCAAAGTATTATAAATCATTCTATTATAAGGACACATGCACACGAATGTTCACTGCAGCACTGTTTATAATTGCAAAGACCTGGAACCAACCCAAATGCCCATTGATGATAGACTGAGCAGGAAAAATGTGGCACATATACACCATGGAATACTATGCAGCCATAAAAGACGATGAGTTTGTGTCCTTTGTAGGGACATGGATGAACCTGGAAACCATCATTCTCAGCAAACTGACACAAGAATAGAAAATCAAACACTACATGTTTTCACTCACAGGCGGTGTTGAACAATGGGAACACACAGACACAGGGAGGGGAGCATCACACACTGGGGTCTGTTGGAGAAAACTAGGGAGGGACAGCAGGAGTTGGGGAGTTGAGGAGGGATAACATGGGAGAAATGCCAGATATAGGTGATGGAGAGGAAGGCAGCAAACCACACTGCCATGTGTGTACCTATGCAACAATCTTACATGTTCTTCACATGTACCTCAGAACTTAAAGTATAATAAAATAATAATAATGATAGAACCAAAAGCATTGGCCACAAAAGCCAAAATAGACAAACAGAACCTAATCAAACTCCAGCTTCTGCACAGAAAAACAAAGTCATTAGAGTGAATCAGCAACCAACAGAATGGGAAAATATTTTGCAATCTACCCATCTGACAAAGGGCTAATATCCAGAATCTACAAAGAACTAAAACAGATTTACAAGAAAAAAAAACAAGCCCACTGAAAAGTGGGTGAAGGATATGAACAGACACTTTACAAAGGAAGACATATATGAGGTCAACAAACATGAAAAATGCTCATCATCACTGGTCATTAGAAGAATGTAAATCAAAACTACATTGAGATACCATCTCATGCCAGTTAGAATGGCGATTACTAAAAAATCTGGAGACAACAGATGCTGGAGAGGATGTGGAGAAATAAGAACAATTTTATACTGTTGGCGGGAGTGTAAATTAGTTCAACCATTGTGGAAGAGAGTGTGGTGATTCCTCAAGGACCTAGAAATAGAAATTCCATTTGACCCAGCAATCCCATTACTGGGTATATATCCAAAGTATTATAAATCATTCTATTATAAGGACACATGCACACGAATGTTCACTGCAGCACTGTTTATAATTGCAAAGACCTGGAACCAACCCAAATGCCCATTGATGATAGACTGAGCAGGAAAAATGTGGCACATATACACCATGGAATACTATGCAGCCATAAAAGACGATGAGTTTGTGTCCTTTGTAGGGACATGGATGAACCTGAAACCATCATTCTCAGCAAACTGACACAAGAATAGAAAATCAAACACTACATGTTTTCACTCACAGGCGGTGTTGAACAATGGGAACACACAGACACAGGGAGGGGAGCATCACACACTGGGGTCTGTTGGAGAAAACTAGGGGAGGGACAGCAGGAGTTGGGGAGTTGAGGAGGGATAACATGGGGAGAAATGCCAGATATAGGTGATGGAGAGGAAGGCAGCAAACCACACTGCCATGTGTGTACCTATGCAACAATCTTACATGTTCTTCACATGTACCTCAAATCCTAAATACAATAACTATATATATATATATATATATATAAAATGCAAAAAAAAAAAAAGAGAGATAGAGACAAAAAAACCTTCAGAAAACAAATCCAGGGTCTGGATTTTTGAAAACAGTAATAAAATAGAGTGCTATCTAGACAAACAAAGAAGAAAAGAGAGATTATTAAATAAATACAATCAGAAATGATAAGAGAATAACACCACTGACCCCACAAAAATACAACCAACCATCAGATAACAGTATAAACACCGCTATATACGTAAAGTAAAAAAATATAAAAGAAATAGATGATTTCCTGGGCAAATACCCCACTCCCAGGGCTGAACTAGGAAGAAAGTGAATCCCTGAATAGACCAATAATGAGTTTTAAAATTGAGGCAGTAATAAATAGCCTACCAACCAAAAAATTCTAGGACCAGGATTCACAGCAGATTTCTACCAGAGATGCAAAGAAGAGCTCGTACCATTCCTACTGAAACTATTTCAATAAATTGAAAAGGAGGGACTCCTCCCTACTTTATTCTATGAAGTCAGCATAATCCTGATACTGAAAAATGGCAGAGATAAAACAAAAAAGAAAAACTTCAGGCTGATATTCTTGATGATATCGCTGCAAAAATCCTCAATAAAATACTGGCAATCCAAAACCAGCAGCACTTCAAAAAGCTTATCCACCATGATCAAGTTGTCTTTCTACCCAAAATACAAGGTTGGGTCAACATATACAAATAAAAAAAGTGATTCATCACATAAACAGAAGACAAAAACCATGATTATCTCAATAGATGCAAAAAAACCTTCAATAAATTCAATATCCCTTCATGTTAAAAACTCTCAAAACTTAAATACTGAAGAAATATACCTCAAAATAATAACAGCCATAAATGACAAACCTACAGCCAGTATCATATTGAATGAGAAAAAGCTGGAAGCATTCTCCTTGAAAATTGGCACAACACAGGAATGCCCTCTCACCATTCCTATTTAACATAGTATTAGAAGTTCTGACTAGAAAATTAGGAACGAGAAAGAAATAAAGCATATTCAAATAGGAAGAGAGGAAGTTAAACTATCTTTATTTGTGGTTGACCTGATTCTATATGTAAAGCACCCCAGTGTATCAGCCCCAAAACTTCTTCAGCTAATAAGGAACTTCAGAAAAGTCACAAGATACAAAAATCAATGTGCAAAAATCACTGGCATTCCTATACACCACCAACAGGCAAGCCAAGAGCCAAATCATTTATGAACTCTTATTCAAAATTGCAACAATAAGAATATAAAATTCCTAGGAATACAGCTTACAAGGGAATTAAAGGACCTCTTCAAGAAGAACTACAAACCACTGCTCAAATAAATCAGAAATGACACAAACAAGTAGAAAACCATTCCATGCTCACAGATAGGAAGAATCAATATTGTGAAAATAAACACACTGCCCAAAGCAATTTATAAATTCAATGCTATTTCCATTAACCTACCTCTGACATTCTTCACGGAAATAGAAAAAGAAACTATTTTAAAATTCATACAGAACAAAAAAGGAGCTTGGATAGCCAAGGCAATCCTAACTAAAAACAATATAGCTGGAGGCATCACGTTACGTGACTCTGAACCATACTACAAGGCTAGAGTAATCAAAAACAGCATAGTATTGCTACCCAGAACTAAGACTATCTATCTACAACCAATGACAAACCTGAGCAAAACAAGCAATGGGGAAAGGATTCCATGTTTAATAAATGGTGCTTGAAGAACTGGGCAGCCATAAGCAAAAAATTGAAACTGATCTCTTCCTTACAATATATACAAAAATCACCTCAAGATTGATTAAAGACTTAAAAATAAAACTCAAAATTATAAAATCTGTATAAGAAAATCTAGGCAACACCATTCAGGACATAGACATGAACAAAGATTTCTTTTTGATAGCCTTTTCTTTTTTTTTTCATTTTTTTTGCATTTTAGGTTTTGGGGTACATGTGAAGAACATGCAAGATAGTTGCATAGGTACACACGTGGCAGTGTGATTTGCTGTCTTCTTTCCCTTCACCTATATCTGGTATTTCTCCCCCTGCTATGTCTCCCCTACATCCCAGCACCCACTGTCCCTCCCCTATTCCCCCCAACAGACTCCAGTGTGTAGTGCTCCCCTCCCTGGGTCCATGTGTTCTCTTCGTTCAAAACCTACCTATGAGTGAGAACATGCGGTATTTCATTTTCTGTTCTTGTGTCAGTTTGCTGAGAATGATGGTCTCCAGGTTCATCCATGTTTCTACAAAGGACACAAACTCATCATTTTTGATGTCTGCACAATATTCCATGGTGTATATGTGCCACATTTTCCCTATCCAGTCTATCATCTGTGAGCATTTTGGTTGGTTCCAGGTCTTTGCTATTGTAAACAGAGCTGCAATGAACATTTGTGTGCATGTGTCCTTATAGTAGAACGATTCATAAACCTCTGGATATATACCCAGTAATGGGATTGCTGGGTCAAATGGAATTTCTATTTCTAGGTCCTTGAGGAATCGCCACACTGTCTTCCACAATGGTTGAACTAATTTACACTCCCACCAGCAGTGTAAAAGTGTTCCTCTTTCTCCACATCCTCTCCAGCATCTGTTGTCTCCAGATTTTTTAATGACCACCATTCTAATTGGCATGAGATGGTATCTTAATGTAGTTTTGATTTGCATTTCTCTAATGACCAGTGATGATGAGCATTTTTTCATATGTTTGTTGGCCTCATGTATGTCTTCTTTTATAAAATGTCTTTTCATATCCTTTGCCCACTTTTAAATGGGCTTGTTTGTTTTTTTCTTGTAAATCTGTTTTAGTTATTTGTAAATTCTGGATATCAGCCCTTTGTCAGACGGGTAAACTGCAAACATTTTTTTCCCATTCTGTTGGTTGCTGATTCACTCTAATGACTGTTTCTTTTGTCGTGCAGAAGCTGTGGAGTTTGATTAGGTCCCATTTGTCTATTCTGGCTTTTGTTGCCAATGCTTTTGGTGATTTGGTCATGAAGTCCTTGCCTACTCCTACGTCCTGAATGGCTTTGCCTAGATTTTCTTCTAGGGTTTTTATGGTGTTAGGTCTTATGTTTAAGTCTTTAATCTATCTGGAGTTAATTTTAGTGTTAGGTGTCAGGAAGGGGTCCAGTTTCTGCTTTCTGCACATGGCTAGCCAGTTTTCCCAACACCATTTATTAAATGGAACTTTCTCCATTGCTTGTTTTTGTCAGGTTTATCAAATATTGTATGGTTGTAGACATGTTGTGTTGCCTCGATGCCTCTGTTCTGTTCCATTGGTCTATATCTCTGTTTTGGTTACCAGTACCATGCTGTTTGGATTACTGTAGCCTTGTAGTATAGTTTGAAGTCTGGTAGTGTGATGCCTCCACTGTGTTCTTTACTTAGAATTGACTTGGCTATGCAGGCTCTTTTGGTTCCATAGTAAAGTTTAAGGTGGTTTTTCAGTTCTGTGAAGAAGGTCATTGGTAGCTTGATGGGGATAGCATTGAATCTGTAAATTACTTTGGGCAGTATGGCCATTTTCATGATATTGATTCTTCCTAACCATGAACATGGAATGTTTTTCCATCTGTTTGTGTCCTCTTATTTCATTGAGCAGTGGTTTGTAGTTCTCCTTGAAGAGGTCCTTTATGTTCCTTGTTAGTTGTATTCCTAGGTATTTTATTCTCTTTGTAGCAATTGTGAATGGCAGTTCATTCTTGATTTGGCTCTCTTTAAGTCTGTTATTGGTGTATAGAAATGCTTGTAATTTTGCACATTCTGTTGGTTGCGATTCACTCTAATGACTGTTTCTTTTGCTGTGCAGAAGCTGTGGAGTTTGATTAGGTCCCATTTGTCTATTTTGGCTTTTGTTGCCAATGCTTTTGGTGTTTTGGTCATGAAGTCCTTGCCTACTCCTATGTCCTGAATGGTTTTGCCTAGATTTTCTTCTAGGGTTTTTATGGTGTTAGGTCTTATGTTTAAGTCTTTAATCCATCTGGAGTTAATTTTAGTGTAAGGTGTCAGGAAGGGTCCAGTTTCTGCTTTCTGCACATGGCTAGCCAGTTTTCCCAACACCATTTATTAAATGGAATCCTTTCTCCATTGCTTGTTTTTGTCAGGTTTATCAAATATTGTATGGTTGTAGACATGTTGTGTTGCCTCCGATGCCTCTGTTCTGTTCCATTGGTCTATATCTCTGTTTTGGTACCAGTATCATGCTGTTTTGTTACCAGTACCATGCTGTTTGGATTACTGTAGCCTTGTAGTATAGTTTGAAGTCTGGTAGTGTGATGCCTCCCACTGTGTTCTTTTTACTTAGAATTGACTTGGCTATGCAGGCTCTTTTGGTTCCATGTAAAGTTTAAGGTGGTTTTTTTCAGTTCTGTGAAGAAGGTCATTGGTAGCTTGATGGGGATAGCATTGAATCTGTAAATTACTTTGGGCAGTATGGCCATTTTCATGATATTGAGTCTTCCTAACCATGAACATGGAATGTTTTTCCATTTGTTTGTGTCCTCTCATTTCATTGAGCAGTGGTTTGTAGTTCTCCTTGAAGGGACCTTTACGTTCCTTGTTGGTTGTATTTGTAGGTATTTTATTCTCTTTGTAGCAATTGCGAATGGCAGTTCATTTTTGATTTGGCTTCTTGGCTGTTTGATTTGGTTTTTGATTTAAGTCTGTTATTGGTGTATAGAAATGCTTGTAATTTTTGCACATTGATTTTGTATCCTGAGACTTTTCTGAAGTTGCTTATCAGTTTCAGAAGATTTTGGGCTGAGATGATGGGTCTTCTAGATATACAATCATGTCGTCTGCAAATAGAGACAATTTGGCTTCCTCCTTTCCTATTTAAATACCCTTTATTTCTTTTTCTTGCCTGATTGCTCTAACTAGAATTTCCAGTACTATATTGAATAGGAGTGGTGAAAGAGGGCATCCTTATCTAGTGCCAGATTTCAAAAAGAATGCTTCCAGTTATTGCCCATTCAGTATGATATTGGCTGTTGGTTTGTTTTAAATAGCTTTTATTATTTTGAGATATGTTCCATCAATACCTAGTTTATAGAGGGTTTTAGCATAAAGTGCTGTTGAATTTTGTTTAAGGCCTTCTCTGCATCAATTGAGATAATCATGTGGTTTTGTCTTTGGTTCTGTTTATGTGGTGAATTACATTTATAGACTTGCCTATGTTGAACCAGCCTTGCATCCCTGGGATGAATCCTACTTGATCATGGTGGATAAGCTTTTTGATGTGCTGTTGCAATCAGCTTGCCAGTATTTTATTGAAGATTTTTGTGTGTATGTTCATCATGAAGTTTTCTTTTCTTGTTGAGTCTCTGCTGGGTTTTGGTATCAGGATGATGTTGGTCTCATAAAATGATTTGGAAAGGAATCCCTTTTTGGATTATTTGGAATAGTTTCAGAAGGAATGGTACCAGCTTGTCTTTGTGTGTCTGATAGAATTTGTGAACCCATCTGGACCTGGGCTTTTGTGTAGGACTGTTAATTGGCTGCCTCAACTTCAGATCTTGTTATTGGTCTGTTCAGGGTTTGCTTCTTCCTGGTTTAGGCTTGGGAGGAGGCAAGTGTCCAGGAATTTATCCATTTCTTCCAGGTTTACTGGTTTATGTGCATAGAGTTGTTTGAAATATTCTCTGATGATGGTTTGAATTTCTGTGGAATCTGTGGTGATATCCCCTTTTTTTTATTGCATCTATTTGGTTATTCTCTCTTTTCTTTTTATTAATCTGGCTAGTGGTCTATTTTGTTGATCTTTTGAAAACCAGCTCCTGGATTTATTGATTTTTGAAGGGTTTTTGTGTGTCTATCTCCTTCAGTTCTGCTCTGATCTTAGTTATTTCTTGTCTTCTGCAAATAGAGACAATTTGGCTTCCTCCTTTCTATTTAAATACCCTTTATTTCTTTTTCTTGCCTGATTGCTCTAACTAGAATTTCCAGTACTATATTGAATAGGAGTGGTGAAAGAGGGCATCCTTATCTAGTGCCAGATTTCAAAAGAAAATGCTTCCAGTTTTGCCCATTCAGTATGATATTGGCTGTTGGTTTGTTTTAAATAGCTTTTATTATTTTGAGATATGTTCCATCAATACCTAGTTTATAGAGGGTTTTTAGCATAAAGTGCTGTTGAATTTTGTTTAAGGACTTCTCTGCATCGAGTGAGATAATCATGTGGTTTTTGTCTTTGGTTCTGTTTACGTGGTGAATTACATTTATAGACTTGCCTATGTTGAACCAGCCTTGCATCCCTGGGATGAATCCTACTTGATCATGGTGGATAAGCTTTTGATGTGCTGTTGCAATCAGCTTGCCAGTATTTTATTGAAGATTTTTGCATCTATGTTCATCATGGATATTGGCCTGAAGTTTTCTTTTCTTGTTGAGTCTCTGCTGGGTTTTGGTATCAGGATGATGTTGGTCTCATAAAATGATTTGGAAAGGAACTCTTTTGGATTATTTGGAATAGTTTCAGAAGGAATGGTACCAGCTTGTCTCTTTGTGTGTCTGATAGAATTTGGACTGTAAGCCCATCTGGACCTGGGCTTTTTTGTGTGGTAGGACTGTTAATGGCTGCCTCAACTTCAGATCTTGTTATTGGTCTGTTCAGGGTTTTGCTTCTTCCTGGTTTAGGCTTGGGAGGAGGCAAGTGTCCAGGAATTTATCCATTTCTTCAGGTTTACTGGTTTATGTGCATAGAGTTGTTTGAAATATTCTCTGATGATGGTTTGAATTTCTGTGGATCTGTGGTGATATCCCTCAACCGTTTTGATTGCATCTATTTGGTTATTCTCTTTTCTTTTTATTAATCTGGCTAGTGGTCTATTTTCTTGATCTTTTTGAAAACCAGCTCCTCTGGATTTATTGATTTTTGAAGGGTTTTTGTGTGTCTCCTTCAGTTCTGCTCTGATCTTAGTTATTTCTTGTCTTCTGCTAGGTTTTGAGTTTTGTTCTTGTCCTCTAGCTCTTTCAATTTTGACAATAGGGTGTCAATTTTGGATCTCTCCTTGCTTCTCATGTGGGCACTTATTGCTATATATTTTCCTCTAGAGACTGCTTTAACAACAAAGATTTTATGATGAAGATGCCAAAAGCTATTGCAGCAAAAGCAAAATTGACAAATGGGATCTAATTAAAGAGCTCCTACACAGCAAAAGAATCTATTAGAGTGAACAGACAACTCTATAAAATAGGATAAATGTTTTTGCAATCAATCCATTTGACAAAGGTCTAATATCCAGCATCTATTAGGACCTTAAACCAATTTACAAGAGAAAAACAACCCCAATAAAAATTGGGCAAAAGACATGAACAGACACCTCTCAAAGAAAGACATATATGCACCAAAAAAAAAACATAAAAAAGTGCTCAATATCACTGATCATTAGAGTAATGCAAATCAAAACCTCAATGAGATACTATCTCACACCAGTCAGAATGCCTATGATTAAAAAGTAAACAACAACAAACAACAACAACAACAAAAACAGATGCTGGTGATGTTGTGGAGAAAAAGAAAGGATTTTGCATTGTTGGTGAGAGTGTAAATAATTAGTTTAACCATTATGAAAGACAGTGAGGCAATTCTTCAAATACCTAGAGGCAGAAATACCATTTGACCCAGCAATCTCATTAGTGAAAATAAACCCAAAGGAATATAAATCATTCTATTATAATGATATAAGCATGCATATGTTAATTGCAGCACTATTCACAACAGCAAAGACAGAATCAATGGAATCAACAGAAATGCCCATCAATGATAGACTTGATAATGTGTTATATATGTACCATGGAATATTATGCAGCCAGGAAAAGAAATGAGATCATGTCCTTTGAAGGGACATGAGTAAAGCTGAAGGCCATTAGCCTCAGCAAATAATGCAGGAAGAGAAAACCAAATACTCACCTTCTCACTCATAATTTGGTGCAGAATGATGAGAATGCATGGACACACAGTGGGGAACAACACACTGTGTCCTGTCAGAGGGTGGGAGGTGAAAATGGAGAGCATCAGAAATAATAGCTAATGGATGCTGGGCTTAATACCTAGGTGATGGAATGACCTATGCAGCAAACCACCATGGTGCACATTTACCTATGTAACAAATCTGTAAATTTTCAACATGTACCCTTAAACTTAAAACAGAAGAAAAATCTGGCAGAGACTCAACAACAAAAGAAAACTTCAGGCCAATATCCATGAGGAACATAGAGGCAAAATTCTTCAATAAAATATTGGCAAACTGATTGCAACACCACATGAAACAGCTTATCAATCACTATCAAGTAGGTTTCATCCTGGGGATGCAAGGATGGTTCAACATATGCAAATCTATAAACGTCATTCACCACATAAACAGAAACAAAGACAAAAACCACGTGATTATCTCAATAGATGCAGAGAAGCCCTTAAACAAAATTTAACAGTCCTTTATGCTAAAAGCTCTCAATAGATATCAATAGAATGTATCTCAAAATAATAAAAGGTAGGTATGACAAAACCACAGCCAATATCATCCTGAATGGGCAAATACTGGAAGCAGTCCCTTTGAAATCTGGCAGTAGACAACAATGCCCTCTCACACCACTCCTATTAAATATAGTATTGGAAGTTCTAGCCAGAACAATCAGGAAAGAAAAAGAAATAAAGAGCATTAAATTAGGAAAAGAGGATGTCAAATTGTCTCTATTTGCAGATGACACGTTTGTATATTTAGAAGATCCTATTGTCTCAGCCCAAAATCTCCTGAAACTGATAAGCAAATTCAGCAGTCTCAGGATACAAAATCAATGTGCAAAAATCACAAGCATTCCTATACACCAATAACAGACTTAAAGAGAGCCAAATCAAGAATGAACTGCCATTCACAATTGCTACAAAGAGAATAAAACACCTAGGAATATAACTAACAAAGAATGTAAAGAACCTCTTCAAGGAGAACTAGAAATTACTGCTCAATGAAATAAGACTGAACACCAATAGATGGAGAAACATTCCCTGCTCATGGTTAGGAAGACTCAATATTGTGAAAATGGCCATACTGCCCAAAGTAATCTACAGATTCAATGCTATCCCCATCAAGCTACCAATGACCTTCTTCACAGAACTGGCAAAAACCATATTAAACTTCATATGGAACTAAAAGAAAGCCTGTACAGCCAACTCAATTCTAAGCAAAAAGAACAAAGCTTGAGGCATCAGGGTACCTGACTTCAAACTCTACTACAAGGCTACAGTAATCAAAACAGCATGATACTGGTACCAAAACAGAGATATAGACCAATGGAACAGAACAGAGACCTAGAAGGCAATGCCAGACACCTAAAACCATCTGATCTTTGACAAACCTGACAAAAACAAGCAATAGGAAAAGGATTTTCTGTTTAATAAATGGTGTTGGGAAAACTGGCTAGCAGTGTGTGGAAAGCAGAAACTGGACCCCTTCCTGACACCTTACACTGAAATCAACTCCAGGTGGACTAAAGACTTAAACATAAGACCTAACACCATAAAAATGTTAGAAGAAAACCTAGGCAAAACCACTTAAGATATAGGCATAGGCAAGGACTTCATGACTAAAACACCAAAAGCATTGGCAACAATAGCCAAAATAGACAAATGGGTTCTAATTAAACTCCAGAGCTTCTGCATAGAAAAAGAAACAATCATTAGAGTGAACGAGAAACCAACAGAATGGGAAAAAATTTTTGCAATCTACCCACCTGACAAAAGACTTATACCCAAAATCTACAAAGAACTACAACAGATTTACAAGAAAAAACCAAACATATTCAAAAGTGGGCAAAGGATATGAACAGACACTTTTCAAAAAAGACATATGTGAGGCCAAGAAACATATGAAAGAATGCTCATCAGACGAATCCAAGGCTGATTAGGAGCAGCTCAGGATTGCAGCTCCCAGCAAAAGCACAAGGGGTGAGTGGAGGCGGCATTTACAAATGGATTTTTATTGCCCACAGACCAGAAGATTCCCAGGCAGAGGAGGCCCATGGGTTGCCAGGGCAGCTGTTTTGGCTGGGGCAGCTGTTTTGGCCAGTGTTGCAGGTCTCCGCACAAAATACACAGGTCCAGGTGCCATTTTAGCTGGTGATTGGAATTCCTGGGAGACAGAGTCACCCAATCAACTGATAAAAAAGGGGACTGAAACAGGGAGCCAGGCCAGGAGATTCCTGAGTAAAAATGTGCCACAAATCTTAGCACCTCTGTTTCAGCTGGCACAGTGGGTGGCTGCATGGGAAATCACACAGATCCCAGGGTCTTTTCAACAGGAGACTGGAACACCTGGGAGACAGAGTCACCTGTTCAACTGAAAAAAAAAGGGGGTCTGAGGCAGGGAGTCAGGTGATCAGGCTCGACTTGTCCCACTCCCACAAAAAAGAGTAATCTGAAACACTCTGGATTGAGAGTTTCACAGCAAGCACAGCTGAACCTGGGATGGTCCAGCTCTGTGGGGAGGGTGTCCACCATTACCAAGGCAGTCCACCACTATGGAGGTAGTCCACCATTGCTGAGGCAGCCCACATTGCCAGGCAACCCACCATTACAGAGAGTCTGCCATTACAGAGGTGGGCCACCATTGCTGAGGCAGTTCTAACTACACCCATATAAACAGGACTGCAGGAAGTTCACATGGCAGCTGGGTGGAGCCCACAGCAGCTCAGCAAAGCCTCTGCAGGCAGACAATGACTAGGCAGCCTCCTTGCTGGACCAGGCAGCCCTGAAAAAAGGCAGAAGCATGACAGAAACTTATAAATAAAGCCCTAACTCCCCAGGACAGAGAAGCTGGGGGAAAAAAAGGCGTTTATGAGTTCTGCTGCAGCAGACTTAAAAGTACCTTCCTAGCAGCTCTGAATGAACAATAGAGCTTACAGCTGAGCACCTGAGCTCCTATAAAGGACAGACTGTCTCCTCAAGCAGCTCCCTGACCCCATATATCCAAAGAGTCACCTCATAAAGGAGAGCTCAGACTGACATCTGGCAGGTATCCTTCTGGGACAAAGATAGCAGAAGAAGAAACTGGTAGCAACCCTTACTGTTCTGCAGCTGCTGCAGGTGATCCCCAGGCAAGCAGGGCCTGGAGTGGACCTCAGCAGTCCTACAGCAGAGGGGCCAGACTGTTAGAAGGAAAACTAAGAAACAGAAGAAATAACTTCATCATCAACAAACTGGATGTCCACTCAGAGACCCAATCTGAAAGTCAACAACTACAAAGAGACAGGTGGATAAATCCACAAAGATGGGAAGAAACCAGTGCAAAAAGGATGAAAACACCCAAACCAGAACACCTCTCCTCCTACAAGGGATCACAACTCCTCACCAGCAAGGGAACAAGGCTGGATGGAGAATGAGTGTGATGAATTGACAGAATCAGCTTCAGAAGGTGGGTAATAAGAAACTTCTGAGCTAAAAGAACATGTTCTAACCCAATGCAAAGAAACTAAGAACCTTGAAAAAGATTTGACAAAATGCTAATGAGAATAAACAACTTAGAGGAATATAAGTGAATTGATGGAGCTGAAAACACAACACGAGAACTTCATGAAGCATACACAAGTTTCAACAGCAAATTGACCAAGCAGAAGAAAGGATATCAGAGGTTGAAGATCAACTCAATGAAATAAAACAAGAAGGCAAGATTAGAGAAAAAAAGTGTAAAAAGAAATGAACAAAGTCTCCAAGAAATATGGGACTATGTGAAAAGACCTAATCTACATTTGATAGGTGTATCTGAATGTGATGGAGAGAATGAATCCAAGCTGGAAAATACTCTTCAGGATATTATCCAGGAAAACTTCCCCAACCTAGCAAGGCAGGCCAATATTCAAGTCCAGGAAATACAGAGAACACCACAAAGATATTCCTCAAGAAGAGCAACCCCAAGGCACATAATCATCAGATTCACCAGGGTTGAAATGAAGGAGAAAATGCTAAGGGCAGCCAGAGAGAAAGGTCAGGTTACTCACAAAGGGAAGCCCATCAGACTCACAGCAGATCTCTCAGCAGGAACCCTACAAGCCAGAAGAGAGTGGAGGCCAATATTCAACATCCTTAAAGAAAAGAACTTTCAACCCAGAATTTCATATCCAGCCAAACTAAGCTTCATAAGTGAAGGAGAAATAAAATCCTTTATGAACAAGCAAGTACTCAGAGATTTCATCACCACCAGGCCTGCTTTACAAGAGCTCCTGAAAGAGCACTACACATAGAAAGGAACAACCAGTACCAGCCACTCCAAAAACATACCAAATGGTAAAGAGCATCAACACAATGAAGAAACTGCATCAACTAATGGGCAAAACAGCCAGCTAGCATCAAAATGGCAGGATCAAATTCACACATAACAATATTAACCCTAAATGTAAATGGGCTAAATACCAATCAAAAGACACAGACTGGCAAATTGGATAAAAAGCCAAAACCATCAGTGTGCTGTATCCAGGAAACCCATCTCACATGCAAGGATACACAAAGGCTCAAAATAAAGGGATGGAGGAAGATTTACCAAGCAAATGGAGAGCAAAAAAAAGCAGGAGTTGCAATTCTCGTCCCTGATAAAATAAACTTTAAAACAACAAGATCAAAAGAGACAAAGAAGGATATTACATAATGGTAAAAGTATCAACGCAACAAGAAGAGCTAACAATCCTAAATATATACACCCAATACAGGAGCACCCAGATACATAAAGCAAGTTCTTAATGACTTACAAAGAGACTTAGACTCCCACACAATAATAGTGGGAGACTTTAACACTCCACTGTCAATATTAGACAGATCAACCAGACAGAAAATTAACAAGGATATCCAGGACTTGAACTCAGACCTGGAACAAGCAAACCTAATAGACATTTACAGAACTCTCCACCCCAAATCCACAGAATATACATTCTTCTCAGCACCACATCACACCTACTCTAAAATTGACCACATAATTGGAAGTAAATCACTCCTCAGCAAATGCAAAAGAATGGAAATCATAACAAACAGTCTCTCAGACCACAGTGCAATCAAGTTAGAACTCAGAATTCAGAAACTAACTCAGAACTGCACAGCTTCATGGAAACTGAACAACTGGCTCTTGAATGTTGACTGGATAAACAATGAAATGAAGGCAGAAATAAAGATGTTCTTTGAAACCAATGAGAATGAAGACACAACATACCAGAATCTCTGGGACACATTTAAAGCAGTCTCTAGAGGAAAATATATAGCAATAAATGCCCACATGAGAAGCAAGGAGAGATCTAAAATTCGACACCCTATCATCAAAATTGAAAGAGCTAGAGGAGCAAGATCAAAAAACTCAAAACCTAGCAGAAGACAATAACTAAGATCAGAGCAGAACTGAAGGAGATAGAGACACAAAAACCCTTCAAAAATCAATAAATCCAGGAGCTGGTTTTTTGAAAGATCAACAAAATAGACAGACCACTAGCCAGATTAATAAAAAAAAAAGAGAATAATCAAATAGATGCAATAAAAATGATAAAGGGATATCACCACAGATTCCACAGAAATTCAAACCATCATCAGAGATTATTACAAACAACTCTATGCACATAAACTAGTAAACCTGGAAGAAATGGATAAATTCCTGGACACTTGCATCCTCCCAAGCCTAAACCAGGAAGAAGTGAAACCTGAATAGACCAATAACAAGGTCTGAAGTTGAGGCAGCAATTAAGAGCCTACCACACAAAAAGCCCAGGTCCAGATGGGTTCACAGCCAATTCTACCAGACATACAAGAGGAGCTGGTACCATTCCTTCTGAAACTATTCCAAATAATCCAAAAGAGGAATCCTTCCCAAATCATTTTATGAGACCAACATCATCCTGATACCAAAACCCGGCAGAGACTCAACAAGAAAAGAAAACTTCAGGCCAATATCCATGATGAACATAGATGCAAAATCTTCAATAAAATACTGGCAAACCAATTGCAACAGCACATCAAAAAACTTATCCACCATGATCAAGTAGGCTTCATCCTGGGATGCAAGGCTGGTTCAACATATGCAAGTCTATAAATGTAATTCACCACATAAACAGAACCAAAGACAAAAACCACATGATTATCTCAATTGATGCAGAGAAGGCCTTTGACAAAATTCAACAGCCCTTTATGCTAAAACCCTCAATAAACTAGGTATTGATGGAATGTATCTCAAAATAATAAAAGCTATTTATGACAAACCAACAGCCAATATCATACTGAATGGGCAAAACTGGAAGCATTCCTTTGAAATCTGGCACTAGACAAGGATGCCCTCTCACCACTCCTATTCAATATAGTATTGGAAGTTCTAGCCAGAGCAATCAGGCAAGAAAAAGAAATAAAGGTATTCAAATAGGAAAGGAGGAAGTCAAATTGTCTCTATTTGCAGATGACATGATTGTATATCTAGAAGACCCCATCATCTCAGCCCAAAATCTCCTGAAACTGATAAGCAACTTCAGCAAAGTCTCAGGATACAAAATCAATGTGCAAAAATCACAAGCATTCCTATACACCAATAACAGACTTAAAGAGAGCCAAATCAAGAATGAACTGCCATTCACAATTGCTACAAAGAGAATAAAATACCTAGGAATACAACTAACAAAATGTAAAGGACCTCTTCAAGGAGAACTACAAACCACTGCTCAACGAAATAAGAGAGGACACAAACAGATGGAGAAACATTCCATGTTCATGGTTAGGAAGAATCAATATCATGAAAATGGCCATACTGCCCAAAGTAATTTAGAGATTCAATGCTATCCCCATCAAGCTACCAATGACCTTCTTCACAGAACTGGAAAAACCACCTTAAACTTCATATGGAACCAAAAGAGCCTGCATAGCCAAGTCAATTCTAAGCAAAAGAACAAAGCTGGAGGCATCACACTACCAGACTTCAAACTATACTACAAGGCTACAGTAATCAAAACAGCATGGTACTGGTACCAAAACAGAGATATAGACCAATGGAACAGAACAGAGGCCTCAGAGGCAACACAACATATCTACAACCATCTGATCTTTGACAAACCTGACAAAAACAAGCAATGGGGAAAGGATTCCCTGTTTAATAAATGGTGTTGGGAAAACTGGCTAGCCATGTGCAGAAAGCAGAAACTGGACCCCTTCCTGACACCTTACACTAAAATTAACTCCAGATGGATTAAAGACTTAAACATAAGACCTAACACCATAAAAACCCTAGAAGAAAATCTAGGCAAAACCATTCAGGACATAGGAGTAGGGAAGAACTTCATGACCAAAATACCAAAAGCATTGGCAACAAAAGCCAGAATAGACAATGGAAACTAATCAAACTCCACAGCTTCTGCACGGCAAAAGAAACCGTCATTAGAGTGAATTGGCGACCAACAGAATGGGAAAACAGTTTTGCAGTTTACCCATCTGACAAAGGGCTGATATCCAGAATTTACAAAGAACTGAAACAGATTTACAAGAATAAAAAAAATAAGCCCATTCAAAAGTGGGCAAAGGATATGAAAAGACACTTTACAAAAGAAGACGTACATGAGGCCAAGAAACATATGAAGAAATGCTCATCATTATTGATCATTACAGAAATGCAAATCAAAACTACACTGAGATACCATCTCACATCAGTTAGAATCACGATCATTACAAAATGTGGAGACAACAGATGTTGAAGAGGATGTAAAGAAATAGGAACACTTTTATACTGTTGGTGGGAGTGTAAATTAGTTTAACCATTGTGGAAGACAGTGTGGCGATTCCTCAAGGACCTAGAAATAGAAATTCCATTTGACCCAGCAATCCCATTACTGGGTATATATCCAAAGGATTATAAATCGTTCTATTACAAGAACACATGCACACGAATGTTCATTGCAGCACTGTTTACAATAGCAAAGTCCTGGAACCGACCCAAATGCCCATTGATGATAGACTGGACAGGGAAAACGTGGGACATATACACTATGGAATACTATACAGCCATCAAAAACTATGAGTTTATTTCCTTTCCAGGGCCATGGATGAACCTAGAAACCATCATTCTCAGCAAACTGACACAAGAACAGAAAATCAAACATGGTATATTCTCACTCATAGGAGGTGAACATCAAAGAGAATCACACGGACACAGGAGGGGAGCATCACACACTGGGGTCTGTCGGGGAAATAGGAGAGGACAGTGGGGTGGGAGTTGGGGAGGTAGCATGGGGAGAAATGACAGATATAGATGATGGGGAGGAAGGCAGAAAATCACACTGCCATGTGTATACGTATGCAACAATTTTGCATGTTCTTCACATGTACCCCAAAACCTAAAATGCAATTAAAAAAAGAAAATGCTCATCATCATTGGTCATTAGAGAAATGCAAATCAAAACTACATTGAGATACCATCTCACTTAGAAAGGCGATCACAAAAATTTGGAGACAAATAGATGCTGGAAAGGATGTGGAAAAATAGGAATACTTTTTACACTGTTGATGAGAGGTAAATTATTTCAACCATTGTGGGCGACAGTGGTGATCCTCTCATGACCCAGATAGAAATTCCATTTGACCTAGCAATCCCACTCAGTATATACCCAAAGGATTATAAATCATTCTATTATAATGACACGGCACATGTATACCACTGCAGCACTGTTTACAACAGCAAAAACTTGAACCAGTGCAAATGCCCATCGATGATAGACTGACAGGGAAAATGTGGCATATATACACCATGGAATACTATGCAGTCATCAAAATGATGAGTTTGTGTCCTTTGTAGGGACATGGATGAACCTGAAACCATCATTCTCAGCAAACTGACACAAGAACAGAAAATCAACACTGCATGTTCTCACTCATAGGTGGGTGTTGAACAATGAGAACACATGGACACAGGGAGGGGAGCATCACACTGGGGTCTGGGGGAATAGGAGGGACAGTGGGGTGGGGAGTTGGGGAGAGATAGCATGGGGAGAAATGCCAGATATAGGTGATGGGAGGAAGGCAGCAAATCACACTGCCATGGTGTACCTATGCAACAATCTTGCATGTTCTTCACATGCACCCCAAAACCTAAAATGCAATTAAAAAAAGAAAATGCTCATCATCATTGGTCATTAGAGAAATGCAAATCAAAACTACATTGAGATACCATCTCATGCCACTTAGAAAGGCGATCGTTAAAAATCTGAGACAACAGATGCTGGAAAGGATGTGGAAAATAGGACACTTTTACACTGTTGATGAGTGTAAATTATTTCAACCATTGTGGAAGACAGTGTGGTGATTCCTCATGACCCAGATAGAAATTCCATTTGACCCAGCAATCCCATTACTCAGGTATATACCCAAAGGATTATAAATCATTCTATTATACACATGAATGTTCACTGCAGCACTGTTTACAATAGCAAAGACTTGAACCAGTGCAAATGCCCATCGATGATAGACTGACAGGGAAAATGTAATATACACCATGGAATACTATGCAGTCATAAAAAATGATGAGGTAGGACATGGATGAACCTGAAACCATCATTCTTAGCAAAGTGACACAGAACAGAGAATCAACCACCACATGTTCTCTCTCATAGGCAGTGTTGAACAATGAGAAAAGTGATAGGATGGAGGCAGCAAACCACATTGCCATGTATGTACCTATGCAACAATCCTGCCTGTTCTTTACATGTACCCTAGAACCTAAAATGCAAATATATACATATATGCCAGATAAATAATGTCAAAATGAAAAAGGAGACATTACAAGGGATACTGTAGAAATAAAAAGAATCATTAGAGACTGTTATAAACTATATGCCAACAAATTGGAAAACCAAAATATAATGGACAGATTCCTGGACAAATATGATCTACCAAGACTGAATATGAAAGAACACTAAAATCTGAACAGACAAATAATGTGTAAAGAGATTCATTCACCAATAAAACATTTTCGCCAAATTTTAAGGAACTGATAACAATTCTCAAATTAGTCTAAAAAATTTAAGACAAAGACAATGAACATAAATGCAAAAGTCCTCAACAAAATACTAGCAAAATGAACATCTAGCAACACATCAACAAGATAAATACCAAGATCAAGTGGGATTTATCACAGGAATATAAGAACAGCTCAACATACATAATCAGTAATATCAACAGAATAAAAGAGTAATAATATACGATCATTTTAATTGTGCAGAAAAAGCATTCAATACTGTCGACATCCTTGCTGAGAGTAAAAACTCTCAGCAAAGTGAGTACAGAAGGACCATATCTCAAAACAAGAATGCCCATATATGATAAACCCATAGCTGATATCATACTAAATAAGAAAAAAAAATGAGTTTCCTTTAAGATCTGGAACAAGGCCAGGATGCCCACTTTCACCATTTGGATCAAAATTTTACTAGAAGTTTCAGTCATAGCAATAAGGCAAGGGAAAGAAACAAAGCAATGAAGTTAGAAAGAAAGAACTCAAATTGTCCTATTTGCAGATGACAGAATCATATATAATTAGGAAAGCCTAAAGATGTCACCAAAATGTTTCAAATTCAGTAAAGTTGCAGGATACAAAATCAACACATGGATGTCAGTAGCCTATTTATATGCCAACAACAAACAATCTGAAAAAGAAATTTCTAAAAATGCCATTTACAATAGATATAAAAAAATTTTAGGAATAGATTTACTCAAAGAGGTAAAAGATTTCTAAAATGAAAATTATAAAACACTGATAAAAGAAATTAAAAAGGGCACAAAAATATAAAATAACATCCCATGCTAATGGATTGGAAAAATTAATATAATTAAAATGCTTACACTACCTGAAGCAATATACAAATTCAATGCATTTTCAATCACAATAAAAATTACATTCTTCACAGAAAGAGAAAATAATTCTAAAATGTGAATGAAAATACACAACCCCCTGAATAAGCAAAGTAATCTTGCACAAAAGGAACAAAGCTGCAGGCACTAAAACAATTTTAAAATATACTACAAGCTACAGTAACCCAAGCAGTATGACACTGACATAAAAAACAGATACACCAACAGGATAGAACAGAGGACCCAGAAGTAAATCCACGTATTTTACAGCCAATTGATTTTTTTTTCCTTTTTATTTTAAGTTCTGGGATACAGGTGCAGAATGTGCAGGTTTGTTACCTAAATATACATATGCCATGGTGGTTTGCTGCGCCTATTGACCTGTCCTCTAGGTTCCCTCCCCTTGCTGCACACCCAAGAGGCCCCAATATGTGTTGTTCCCCTCCTTGTGTCCATGTGTTCTCATTGTTCAACTTCCACTTATGAATGAGAACACGTGGTGTTTGGTTTTCTGATCCTCTTAGTTTGCTGAGGATGATGGCTTCCAGCTTCATCCCTGTAAAGAAAATAATCTCATTTCCTTTTATGGTTGCATAGCATTCCATGGTATATTATGTACCAATTTTGTTGATCCTGTTTATCACTGATGGGCATTTCGGTTGGTTCCATGTCATTGCTATTGTATATAGTGGTACAAGAAACGTACATGTGCATGTATCTATAAAAGAATGATTTCTATTCCTTTGAATATATACCCAGTAATGGGGTTTCTGGGTCAAATGGTATTTCTGGTTCTAGGTCCTTGAGGAATCACCACACTATCTTCAACAATGGCTGAACTAATTTACATTTCCACCAATAATGTAAAAGCATTTCTATTTCTCCAGAGCTTCATCAACTTCTGTTGTTTCTTAACTTCTAAATAATTGCCATTCTGACTGGCATGAGAAGGTATCTTACTGTGGTTCTGATTTGCATTTCTGTAATGATCAGTGATGTTGAGCTTTTTATCATATGTTTGTTGGCTGTATAAATGTCTTCTTTTGAATAGTGTTTATTCATATCCTTTGCTGAGAGTAAAAACTCTCAGCAAAGTGAGTACAGAAGGACCATATCTCAAAACAAGAATGCCCATATATGATGTAAACCCATAGTTGATATCATACTAAATAAGAAAAAATGAGTTTCCTTTAAGATCTGGAACAAGGCCAGGATGCCCACTTTCACCATTTGACTAAAATAATACTAGAAGTTTCAGTCATCAATAAGCAAGGAAAGAAACAAAGCAATGAAGTTAGAAAAGAAAGAACTCAAATTGTCCTATTTGCAGATGACAGAATCATATATAATTAGAAAGCCTAAAGATGTCACCAAATGTTTCAAATTCAGTAAAGTTGCAGGATACAAAATCAACATGGATGTCAGTAGCCTATTTATATGCCAACAACAAACAATCTGAAAAAGAAATTTCTAAAATGCCATTTACAATAGATATAAAAAATTTTAGGAATAGATTTACTCAAAGAGGTAAAAGATTTCTAAAATGAAAATTATAAAACACTGATAAAAAGAAATTAAAAGGGCACAAAATATAAAATAACATCCCATGCTAATGGATTGGAAAAATTAATATAATTAAAATGCTTACACTACCTGAAGCAATATATTATTCAATGCATTTTCAATCACAATAAAATTACATTCTTCACAGAAAGAGAAAATAATTCTAAATGTGAATGAAAATACACAACCCCTGAATAAGCAAAGTAATCTTGCAATAAAAGGAACAAAGCTGCAGGCACTAAACAATTTTAAAATATACTACAAGCTACAGTAACCCAAGCAGTATGACACTGACATAAAAACAGATACACCAACAGGATAGAACAGAGGACCCAGAAGTAAATCCACGATTTTACAGCCAATTGATTTTTTTTTTCCTTTTTATTTTAAGTTCTGGGATACAGGTGCAGAATGTGCAGGTTTGTTACCTAAATATACATATGCTATGGTGGTTTGCTGCCTATTGACCTGTCCTCTAGGTTCCTCCTGCTGCACACCCAAGAGGCCCCAATATGTGTTGTTCCTCCTGTGTCCATGTGTTCTCATTGTTCAACTTCCACTTATGAATGAGAACACGTGGTGTTTGGTTTTCGATCCTCTTAGTTTGCTGAGGATGATGGCTTCCAGCTCATCCCTGTAAAGAAAATAATCTCATTTCCTTTTATGGTTGCATAGCATTCCATGGTATATTATGTACCAATTTTGTTGATCCTGTTTATCACTGATGGGCATTTCAAGTTGGTTCCATGTCATTGCTATTGTATATAGTGGTACAAGAACGCATATGTGCATGTATCTATAAAAGAATGATTTCTATTCTTTGAATATATACCCAGTAATGGGGTTTCTAAAGCCAATGGTATTTCTGGTTCTAGGTCCTGAGGAATCACCACACTATCTTCAACAATGGCTGAACTAAATATTTCCACCAATAATGTAAAAGCATTTCTATTTCTCCAGAGCTTCATCAACTTGTTGTTCTAACTTCTAAATAATTGCCATTCTGACTGGCATGAGAAGGTATCTACTGTGGTTCTGATTTGCATTTCTGTAATGATCAGTGATGTTGAGCTTTTATCACATGTTTGTTGGCTGTATAAATGTCCTCTTTGAATAGTGTTTATTCATATCTTTGCCCACTTTTTTTTTTTAGTTTTTTTTTTTTTCCATTGCTGTATTTCCAGCACCTGGAACAGTCCTTGGCACTCAGTAAGAATTCCGTATCTGTTGAGTGAACAAATGGATTTTTACAAAATCCTTTCAGCATTATTATTTTTATCCTCATTGAATAGACAGCAAAACTAAAGATGAAAAATAGGCCAAGTCATAGAACAGGTGGTAGATCTGGATTAAAATTCAGTGTTCTGACACTGGAAATTGCTGTTTTCAGAAAAGCAGAAAATGAAATGAAAAATCTGGTGCTTGGGCTAGGAGACAGGGACTAAGGGAATGACACTGTGGGCAGATGATTTTGCTGAGTGTCTCTTTAGCATGTATCTAAGTCACTTTTATTAGAGGTTGGCCTGGCTGATTTTTGTTTCTAATTATGTCATATGCTAGCAGCATATGTATGGTGACCCTTGCATACAAAATAGAACTAGATTAACCCCTTAGTCTGGGGTCATCCACCACACCAACTCCCCTTTCTGAATTTGTTTGCTGAGCTTCTAGATTGTGAGAGTTAAATAGTCAAGGAAAGTCCCTGATCAGCTAGAAAATAAAAATATCAGCATATACATGCTTGTTTTTATTCCATAGAATTCATCAAATAACAATGATTTACTTATGTACTTTCTTCTATGTGATGTCACTGAAAAGAACAACACAATAAAAATGCAACTCATTACACATGTTAACCAAAGAAGTGGGAACAGAAGAAAATGTCCTTTGAAACTATTTGAAACAAAAGTTTAGAAAATATTCTTTTTTTTTTTTTTTTGAGACAGAGTTTCTCTTGTTACCCAGGCTGGAGTGCAATGGCATGATCTCGGCTCACTGCAACCTCTGCCTCCTGGGCAACTCTCCTGCCTCAGCCTCCCAAGTAGCTGGGATTACAGGCACGTGCCACCATGCCCAGCTAATTTTTGTATTTTTAATAGAGATGGATTTCACCATGTTGACCAGGATGGTCTCGATCTCTTGACCTCGTGATCCACCCGCCTCGGCCTCCCAAAGTGCTGGGATTACAGGCATGAGCCACCATGCCCAGCCAGGAAATATTCTATGAAGATACTTTCCAAAATCTGTTTATAGATTTTTAAAAGTATACATATTTTTGTAAATATGTTATTGCCACAGAATGTAAACTGTGGATTTGTACAGTTTGTATTCTGCAGTTAATGGGGACATGTGTCATACAGTTTTATTTCAATTTGTTACTATGTATAGCCTGAAAGTACTGAAGAAAGTAAGTCTGGTAAGATGAAACAGGTCTGTTCTAAATTGCATACTTAACTTGCTGATAGCTTGCCTCAAACAGAAAAGCAATATGTAGGAGAATCATACCAGAGAATAGACTTTTACTTTTTCTGCCCATGTTAATAAATAAGTACATTTGTGACTTGAGGGACCTCAAATCCTTGGATTCCCCATGCTCATTGTTTTGGAAATTGCATTCCTGATTTCTCACTGCTTTTGCCAATATAGCAACTCAAAAGCTGCATTAGATTACATTTTAAACTGTGTGTGAGGTGTATGTGTGTGTGTTTGTGGGTGTTTCTTTAGGAATCAGTGTTTGAAATCTATGGTCTTAGCTGAAAGCCAGACATAGTCCCCATTTAGTCATATTGCAGAGTCCTTTCCCTTAAATCACAGAAGTAAATAGAAAAAAAAAGCAAAATGCAAAAATGAAACAGTTGGCATGATGTACTCACTTTTCTCTCAGGTGACAGAGCAGCGGGCCCCACTCCCATGCCTCATCTGGGCAGGGGAATCCACAGAGCAGGGGCCACTCCCATGCTTCATCTGGGCAGAGGGTATGCACAGAGCAGGTGTTCCCTCCCATACTTCATCTGGGCAGAGAGTATGTGCAGAGCAGGGGCATCCCTCCCATGTTTCATCTGCTTTGCCCACGTTTTGATGGCATTTTTTTCTTGTAAATTTGTTTAAGTTCCTAATAGATTCTGGTTATTAGACCTTTGTCAGATGGGTAGACTGCAAAAATTTTCTCCCATTCTGTAGGTTGCCTGTTCACTCTGATGGTTTCTTTTGCTGTGCAAAAGCTCTTTAGTTTAATTAGATCCCATTTGTCAATTTTGGCTCTTGTTGCAATTGCTTTTGGTGTTTATGTCATGAAGTTTTTGCCTATGCCTATGTCCTAAATGGTATTGCCTATGTTTTTTTTTCTAGAATTTTTATTTCCATTAGTCTATATGTCTGCATGGTACCAGTTCCATGCTGTTTTGGTTACTGTAGCCTTGTATTATAGCTTGAAATCACGTAGTGTGATGCCTACAGCTTTGTTCTTTTGCTTAGAATTGTCTTGGCTATGTGGGCTCTTCTTTGAATCTATATACAATTTAAAACTTTTTTTTTCTAATTCTGTGAAGAATGTCAATGGTAGTTTGATGAAAATAGCATTGAATCTATAAATTACTTTGGGCAGTATGGCCATTTTCATAATACTGATTCTTCCTATCCATGAAAATGGAATGTTTTCCATTTGTTTGTGTTCTCTCATTTCCTTAAGCCATAATACTCCTTGAAGAGGCTCTTCAAATCCCTTGTTAGCTGTATTCCTAGATATTTTTACTCTCTTTGTAGCAATTGTGAATGGGAGTTAATTCATTATTTGGCTTTCTGCTTGTCTATTGTTGATGTAGAGAAATGCTTGTGATTATTGCACATTGATTTTGTATCCTGAGATTTTGCTGAAGTTGCATATCAGCTTAAGAAGTTTTGGGTGGAGCTGGGGAGGGATAGCCTGGGGAGAAATGCCAAATGTGGATTAAGGGGAGGAAGGCAGCAAAACACACTGCCATGTGTGTACCTATGCAACTATCTTGCACGTTCTGCACATGTACCCCAAAACCTAAAATGCAATAAAAATTAAAAATTAAAAAAAAAAGAAGTTTTGGAGCTGAGACAATAGGGTCTTCTAAATATACAATAATGTCATCTGCAAACAGAGACAATTTTACCTTCTCTCTTCTTATTTGAATATCCTTAATTTCTTTCCCTTGCCTAATTGCTCTGGCCAGAACTTCCAATACTGTGTTGAAAAGAAGTGGTGAGAGAGGACATCCTTATCTTGTGTCAGTTTTCAAAGTAAATGCTTCCAGCTTTTGTCCATTAAATATAATATTGGCTGTGTGTTTGTCATAAATAGCTCTTATTATTTTGAGATATGTTCCATCAATACCTAGTTTATTGAGAGTTTTAACATGAAGAAATGTGAAATTTTATTAAAGGCCTTTTCTGCATCTTTTGAGATGATCATGTGGTTTTGTCTTTGGTTCGGTTTATGCAATAGATTATGTTCATTGATTTGCATATGTTGAACCAGTCTTGCATCACAGGGATGAAGCCCCCTTGATCATGGTGGGTAAGTTTTTTGATGTGGTGTTGGATTTGGTTTGCCAGCATTTTATAGAGGATTTTCACAGATGTTCATCAGGATATTGGCCTGAAATTTTCTTTTTGTGTCTCTGCCAGGTTTTGGTATCAGGATGATGCTGGCCTCATAAAATGAGTTAGGAGAGTCTCTTTTCTATTGTTTGAAACAGTTTGAGAAGGAATGGTACGAATTCCTTTTTGTACTTCTGGTAGAATTCAGCTGTGAATCCATCTGGTCCTGGGCTTTTTTGGTTGGTAGGCTATTAATTACTGCTTCAATTTCAGAAGTTGTTACTGGTCTATTTAAGGATCTGACTTCTTCCTGGATTAGTCTTGGGAGGGTGTATGTATCCAGGAATTTATCAGTTTCTTCTAGATTTTCTTTACTTTTGTTGAGGTGTTTATAGTATTCTCTGATAATAGTTTGTATTTCTGTGGGGTCAGTGGTGATATCCCCCTTATCATTTTTTATTGTGCCTGATTCTTCTCTTTTCTTCTTAGCCTGGCTAGCAGTCTATCTATTTTGTTAATTTTTTCAAAAACCAGCTCCTAGATTCATTGATTTTTTTTTGGAGGGGTTTTTGTGTCTCTGTCTCCTTCAGTTCCACTCTGATCTTAGTTGTTTCTTGCCTTCTGCTAGCTTTTGGATTTGTTTGTTCTTGCTTCCCTAGTTCCTTTAACTCGAATTCAGATCTTTCCAGTTTTCTGAGGTGGGCATTTAGTGCTATAAATTTCCCTTAATGCTGCTTTAGCTGTGTCCCAGAGATTCTGGTACATTGTCTCTTTGTTCTCATTGGTTTCAAAGACCTTGATTTCTGCCTTAATTTTGTTATTTCCCCAGAAAGCACTCAGGAGCAGGTTGTTCAATTTCCATGTAGTTGTGTGGTTTTGAGTGAGTTTCTTAATCCTGAGTTCTAATTTGATTGCACTGTGGTCTGAGACTATTTGTTATGATTTCAGTTCTTTTGCATTTGCTGAGGAGTGTTTTACTTCCAATTATGTGGTGAATTTTAGAATAAGTGTCATGTGGCACTGAGAAGAATGTATATTCTGTTCATTTGGCGTGGAGAGTTCTGTAGATGTCTATTAGGACTTGATCCAGAGTTGAGTTCAAGTCCTGAATATCCTTGTTAATTTTCTGTCTTGTTGATCTGTCTAATATTGACAGTGGAGTGCTAAAGTCTCCCACTGTTATGTGGCAGTCTAAGTCTCTTTGTAGGTCTCTAAGAACTTGTTTTATGAATCTGGGTGCTCCTGTATTGGGTGCATATATATTTAGAATAGTTAGCTCTTCTTGGTACATTGATCCCTTTACTGTTACGTAATGCCCTTCTTTATCTGTTTGGATCTTTGTTGGTTTAAAGTCTGTTTTGTCAGAGACTAGGATTGCAACCCTGCTTTTTTTTTTCCATTTGCTTGGTAAATATTCCTCCATCCTTTATTTTGAGCCTATGTGTGTCTTTGCACATGAGATGGGTCTCCTGAATACAGCACACCAATGGGTCTTGACTCTATCCAATTTGCAAGTCTGTATCTTTTAATTGGGGCATTTAGCTCTTTTATATTTAAGGTTAATATTGTTATATGTAAATTTGATGCTGTCGTCATGATCCTAGCTGGTTATTTTGCACACCAGTTGGTGCAGTTTCTTCATAGTGAAATTGGTCTTTATAGTTTCATGTGTTTTTGCAGTGGCTGGTACTAGTTTTTCCTTTCCATGTTTAGTGCTTCTTTCAGGAGCTCTTGCAAGGCAGGGCTGGTGGTGACAAAATCTCTTAGCATTTGCTTGTCTGGAAAAGATTTTATTTGTCTCACTTATGAAGCTTAATTTGCCTGGATATAAAATTCTGGGTTGAAAAATGTTTTCTTTAAGAACGTTGAATATTTGCCCCCACTCTCTTCTGCCTTATAGGGTTTTATGCTGAGAGATCCACTGTTAGTCTGACGGGCTTCCCTTTGTAGCTTACCTGACCTTTCTTTCTGGCTGCCATTAACACTTTTTCCTTCCTTTTGACCTTTGAGAATCTGATGATCATGTGCCTTGGGGTTGATCTTCTCATGGAGTATCTTAGTGGTGTTCTCTGTATTTCTTAAATTTGAATGTTGTCCTGTCTTAATAGGTTAGAAAATTTCTCCTGGATAAAATCCTTAAGTGTGTTTTCTAGCTTGTTTCCATTTTCCCTGTCTCCTTCAGGTATTCCAGTCAATCATAGGTTCAGTCTTTTTACATAGTCCCATATTTCTCTTAGGCTTTTTTCATTCATTTTCATTCTTTTTTCTCTAATTTTGTATGCATGCCTTATTTCAGGAAGGTGGTCTTCAAACTGATTTTTTTCTTCCACTTGGTCAATTCAGCTATTGATACTTGTGTATGTCTCACGAAGTTTCGTGCTGTATGTTTCAGCTCCATCACGTCATTTATGTTCCTCTCTAATATAGTTATTCTAGTAAGCAACTCCTCTAACCTTTTATCTAAATCTAGCTTCTCAGCTTCTTTGCACTGGGTTAGAACATGCTCCTTTCACTCAGTGAAAGTTGTTATTACCCATCTTCTGAAGGCTACTTCTGTCAATTTATCCATCTCATCCTCTGTACAGTTCTGCGCCCTTGCTGGAGAGGCATTCAATCATTTGGAGAAACAGAGGCACTCTAGTATTATGGGATTTCAGTGTTAGTATTTTGGTTTGTTGTTGTTGCTGTTGTTGATTCTTTCTCATCTTCATGAGTTTGTCTAAGTTTCAATTTTTAGAGCTGCTGCCCCTTGGGTTTTCTGTTGGAACTTTTGTTGTTGTTGATGCTGTTGTTGTTGCTTTCTGTTTATTTTTCTTTAAATGGTCAGGCATCTCTTCTCTAGGGCTGCTGTGGTTTGCTGGGGGTTCCCTTCAGATACTATTCACCTGGTTCTCTCCCATGCCTAGAGGCTGGAGAACAGCAAGGTAGGGTGCCTATTCCTTCCTTTGAGATCTCTGATCTTGAGGGGAACTGATCTCGAGGGCAATACCAGTAAGATTTCTCCTGTATAGGATGCCTGACAACTCTTGTTGGAGGGTTTCGCCCAGCTTGGTGGCACAGGGAACAGAATCCATTTAATGAAGCACTTTTACTGTCCCTTGGTGGAGGGGGTGTGCCTCACTGGGCAGCAACCCACTCATCTAGGCTGCCTGAATTCCTTAGAACTAATAGGAGAAAGGGCTAAGTCTGCTACTCCACAGAGACTGTTGCCACCCCTCCCCCTAGGGGCTCAGGCCCAGGGAAATCAGAGTTCTGTCCCTGAGCCCCTGGTTGAAGTTGGTGGAGTTCCTGCAGAAAGGCCACACCCAGTGAGGAGGGATGGGTCGTCAGGCCTGAAGAGGTGCTCTGGCCAGTCTGCCACACAGCCAGTATGTTAGGCTGTGGGGGACATCTCTAGGGACCAAGCCATCCAGCCTACCTGGCTCCAACTGCTGAAAATTGTGGCCTTAAGTTATAGAGATGGCTGCCACCCTTCCCCAGCCCATGGAGCTTAGTGTGTTAGGCAGCTATCGGTCCCAGTGCTGGCTGTTGCCCCTCAAAACTCAATCAGCTTAACAGTCACCCACAGCTGTGGTGCTGGTCACCACTCTCCCCAGGAACTCAGCAGGCTTAAGCAGATTCTAGTTGAGAGGCTGCTGAAAATCTGCATGGTGGAGATGTTGAACCTTAGTCCCTGTGTTGATTTACAATTGGGATTTTCCAATCCATGGGTTGCATAGTTTTGTGGAAAAAGCATGGTTTCCCCAGATAAGTAGCATGCTCACTCCCCAACTTCCTTTGGCCAACTGATTTTCAATGAAGGCACCAAAAATATACCATGGGTAAAGTGTATCATCTTCAATAAATGGTACTGGGAAAGCTGGATATCCATATACAGAAGAATGAAACTAGACTCCTATCTCTGACCACATACAAAAATCAAATAGAAATGCATTTTAGACTTAAATGTAAGATCTGAAACTACTAAAAGTTGGAGAAATGCTTGAAGGCATTGGTCTGGTTAAAGATTTTATTGATAAAACTTTGAAAGTTAAAAACAGACAAATGGGATTACAATAAAGAAATAAAAGGCAAAAAATAAAAATAAAGACAGAAGTGAAATTGTCTCTGTTTGCTTATAACCTTATCCTATAAATAGAAAACCTGACAAATTCCACCAAAAAACTGTTAGAGGTGATAAACAAATTCAGTAAATTTGCAGTATACAAAATCAACATACAAATTTCAGTTGTGTTTCTATATATTACAAGAAAAGAAAGAAATTAAGAAAGATATCCCATTTACAATAGCATCACAAAAATTTACACAGAATTAACGTTCACTAAGGATGTGAAAGATCTGTAACCTGAAAACTACAAAACAAAGATAATAGAAACAGAAGAAAACAGAAATGGAAGGATATTTTGTGTTTGTGCATTGAAAAAATATTGTTAAAATGTCCATACTACCTAAAGTGACCTACACATTCAATACAACCCCTATGAAAATTCCAATGTTATATTTCACAACAACAGAAAAAGCATTTCCTAAAGTTCATTTGTTACCACAAAAAAATTCCAAATAGCCAAAACAGTCTTGAGAAAAAAGAACAAAGATGGAGGCCTCATACTACCTAATTTCGAAATATACTACAAAGCTACCAAAATCAAAACTGCATGGTAACAGCATAAATACAGACACATTGGACAACAGAACAGGATAGAGTGCCCAGAAATAAACTTGTGTTTATTCCTGGTCAACCATGGTCAATTGGTTTGACAAAGTTGCTAAGAAGACATAATAAAGGACAGCATCTTCAAAAAATGATATTGGAACAATTGAATATTCACATGGAGATGAATAAAATTAGACCAATACCATACATAAAATCAGCTTAAAATGGATTAAAGACTTACATGCAAGATCTGAAAATATAAAACTACTAGAAGAAGACAGGATAAAAACTTCATGACACTGATCTGGGTAGTAATTTCTTGTCAAAAGCACAGGCAACAAAAGCAGAAATAAATGAATAGTACTTCATCAATGAATAAGCCTCTGCAGAACAAAGAAAATAATTAATAGAGTGAAGAGACTGTTCCATGGATTGGGAGAAAATATTTGCAAACCATACATCTGATGAGGCTAATATCCAAAGCGTAAGAAACTCAAACTGTAAGAAAATAATCCAATTACTAAAAATAGGTGGAGAATTTCAATAGATACTTCTCAAAAGAAGACACAGATAGACAACAGGTATATAAAAAGGTGCTCAACATCAGTAATCATCAGGGCAATTTAAATGAAAACCACAATGAGATATTACCTCACACCTATTAGAATAGCTACTATGAAAAAGAAAAGATAAAAGTGTTGGTGAGGATGTAGAATAAAAGGAATTCTTTGACACTGTTGACAGAAATGTAAATTAATACAGCTGTTATGGAAAACAGTATAGATGTTCCTCAAAAAACTAAAAATAGAATTCCCATATGATCCAGCAATCCTACTTCTGGATATAGATAAAAAAATTTAAAGTCAATATGTCAAATGGGTATCTATACTTCCATGTTCATTGCAGCATTATTCACAGTAGCCAAGATAGAAAGCAACCTAAGTTTTGCTGTCAATGGACTAATGAATAAAGAAAACATGGAACATATATAAGATGAAATTCTATGTAGCACTAAGAAAGGAAAATTCTATCATTTTTGACAATACAGCATGAAAGACATTATGTTAATTGATTTAAGCCAGGCACAGATAGATACAGTGTGATCTCACTTATATGTACAATTTAAAAAAAATTGACCTCAAAGTAGAGAGTGGAATGGTGGTTAGAAGTAAAAGGGGTTTGGGGAAGGTGAACAGTGAGATATTGGTCAACGGACACAAAGTTTCAGTTAGATCAAGGCAGCAAATTAACAAAGATATAAAGGGACCAAACTCAACACGACCAAATGGACCTAATCAATATCTAAAGAACCCTTCACTCCACAACAACAGGACATACATTCTTCTCATTGCCATATTCTTTTTTTTTTTTTTTTTGAGGTGGAGTTTTGCCCTTGTTACCCAGGCTGGAGTGCAATGGCACAATCTCGGCTCACCGGAACCTCCACCTCCTGGGTTTAGGCAATTCTCCTGCCTCAGCCTCCTGAGTAGCTCGGATTACAGGCAGGCACTACCATGCCCAGCTAATTTTTTGTATTTTTAGTAGAGACGGGGTTTCACCATGTTGACCAGATTGGTTTCGATCTCTTGACCTCATGATCCAGCCGCCTCAGCCTCCCATAGTGCTGGGATTACAAGCGTGAGCCACCATGCCCGGCCCTGTGGCACATATTCTAAAACTGACCATACAATCAGACAAAACAATCCTCAGCAAATTAAAAAAAAATCATACCAACCACAATCTCAGACCATAGCACAATAAAAACTGAGAAATCAATACTGAGAAAATCACTTAAAACCATACAGTTAGAGGGAAATTAAACAACCTGCTTCTGAATGACTTCTAGGTAAACAATGAAATTCAGGAAGAAATCAAGAAATTTTTTGACACTAATGAGAACATGATAATAATGTACCAGAATCTCTGGGACACAGCTAAGGTAGTGTTAAAAGGGAAATTTAGGCCAGGTGTGGTGGCTCATGCCTGTAATCCCAGCATTTTGGGAGACCAAGGCAGGTGGATCACGAGGTCAGGAGATTGAGACCATCCTGGCCAATGTGGTGAAACCCTGTGTCTACTAGAAATACAAAAATTACCTGGGCGTGGTGGCACATGCCAGTAATCCCAGCTATTTGGGAGTCTGAGGCAGGATAACTACTTGAATCAGGGAGCCGATGGTTGCAATGAGCCGAGATTGCACCACTGCACTTCAGCCTGGTGACAGAGTAAGACTTTTTCTCAAAAAAAAAAAAAAAAAAAAAAGAAGAGAAATTTATAGTACTAAATGTCCACATTAAAAAGTTAGAAGCATCTCAACTTAACAACCTAAGCCACAAGTAGAACTAGAGAAGCAAGATTAAACTAACCCCAAAGCTAGCAGAAGACAAGAAATAACCAAAATCAGAGCTGAATTGAAGGAAAATCTAGACACATACAAAAGATCAACAAATCCAGGAGTGCCTTCTTTGAAAAAACTAGTGAGATAGATAGACCACTTGTTAGAAAAAACAGAAGATCAAAATAAACACACGATTAGAAATAACAGGGGATAGTAGAAATGACACATAAATACAAAAAGAATCCCATCAGAGAGTAGTATAAACACCTTCATACATACAAACAAGCAAATTTGGAAGAAATGGACAAATTCCTACACACATACATCCTCTTCAGACTGAAGAAGGAAGAAAATGAATCCCTGAATGGACTAATAACAAGTTCCAAAACTGAATCAGCTGGTAGAGACACAACAGAAAAAGAAAACTTCAGGCCAATATCCTTGATGAACATCGATGTAAAAATCCTCAACAAAATACTAGCAAACTGAATCCAGCACAGCAAAATGCTAATCCACCACGATCAAGTCAGATTTATCCCTGAGATGCAAGCTTGGTTCAACATATGAAAATAAAAAAATGTGATTCATCACATAAACACAACTAAAGACCAAAACCACATGATTATCTCAAGAGATGCAGAAAAGCTTTCACATCTTTCCTATCATGTTAAAACCTCCAACAAACTAGACCATATACTTTAAAATAATAAGACATATTTAGGACAAACCCCCAGCAAACACCATACCAAATAATGGATGGAAGCTGGAAGCATTCCCCTTGAAAACTGGCACAAGACAAGGATGCCTTCTCTCACCACTCCTATTAAACATAGTATTGAAAATCCTGCCCAGGACAATCAAGCAAAAAAAGGAAAATAAGGGCATCCAAATAAAAAGAGAGGAGTCCAATTATCAGTTTGTAGATGACATGATTCTACATCTAGAAAACCCCATATTCTCTGCCCCAATCTCCTTGAGCTGAGAAATGACTTCAGCAAAGTTTCATGATACAAAATCAACACACAAAAATCAGAAGCATTCCTATACACCAACAACATTTAAGCTAAGAACCAAATCAGAAATGTAGTCCAATTCAAAATTACCACAAAAAGAATAAAATAACTAGGCATACAGCTAATTAGGGTGGTGAAAGACCTCTCCAATGAGAGTTACAAAACAGGGCTCAAAACATAGACCCGGTGGCGCTTGCCTGTAATCCCAGCTACTGGGGAGGCTGAGGCAGGAGAATTGCTTGAACCTAGGAGGCGGAGGTTGCGGTGAGCCGAGATCAGGCCATTGCTCTCTAGCCTGGGTAACAAAAGCGAAACACCGTCTCAAACAAACAAACAAACAAACAAACAAACAAAAAAAACCAAAAAACCATAAACCAAGACATAGACACAGAAACATAGACCAACATTCCATGCTCATGGATAGGAAAAATTGATATGATTAAAATGGCCACAATGTCTAAAACAATTTACAGATTCAATGCTTTTCTTAAACTACCAATTAAATTCTTCACAGAACTAGAAAAACATTTTTTTGAACAAAAGCATGCTGAAATGTATTAGAATCAGAACCTGTACAAAAAAAATTAAAATATAACCTGAGACTATTCAAGTTCAGAAGTCTAGTTAAGTCCCTTTCTCTTGCCAGGAGAATGCCATCATCAGAGGGCTCTGGGTCATCACCAAGGAGGGGTGGAAAGACACACGGAAGCAGCAAGAGGTTCTTCAGCAGACAGAGGGGCATCAGTGCCACCATCCCTACCCAGGTGGAGCCAGGAGGAGTTAAAGATCTCAGGAGAGCAAGCAAGCATTAGCTGGCAGCCCCAGTGGGCAGCTGGGATCTACACACCAAATACAACGCTGAGTAGTCAGAGGCAGCATGAAGAGTGGCCAGGAGAGAACACCAAGCCGGAAGGAACCACTTCTGCCACCCAGCAGACCCACAGCACCCTCTGTCTGTGCTCAGATACCAGAGGTTAGTCAAACCAGCACTCCCAACTAATTGGGATCAAAGCTGGGCTTAAGAGGCTGAAAACCCATGGGTTTAGTAAACACAGCCCAGCATCACATCCCTCGACGGCCTGAACTGGAGCTGCCAACAAGGGATGAGGCAGAAGAGGGAAAGTAGAGCATCTTAATACCTGGCTAGAGATCGCTACACCATCATGCAAACTGTGGTATGAGGGGCTGGAGAGGAATGCCACCTCCTCACAAGGAGAGGGGCCTCCTTCACAGACATCAGTAAGGGCTGGTTAAAGCTGCCTCCAGCTTGTAACAAGCCTGACAAAACGACATGAAGCAAAAGAAAAACTGGGATGGAGACAAGCCCTTATACAGAGACAAGAACCTCCTGGAGGAAAGCTGGGCAGTGTCTGACCCTGTTGGGATGGCATAGGCAGTGCCCCTGAGTCTGAAGGAACAACTGGGGGAGGAGGGAGTGGGTAAGGGGGAGTAACAGTTTTTTCTGGAACAGTACCAAGAGGGTGGGGAGGCGCTGGTGAGGGGATGGGCAGGTCTGGAACTCACTGCAGATAGAGAAGGGAGGAAATGGGCCCTTGGTGTCCCCTCCCCACCTGACCCAGGCCTGGTGAGTGCCAGCTACCCCAGCCAGCCCTAGTGGCGGCTGGAGACCAGACCTTTCACTTTAGACATCTTGGTGGGCTGCCTCTGCTCAGCGTGAGGGGGAGACTCCTCTTCAGCCAGCTGCTGCTCCATCTCCTGAGCTGAAGAGGGTGCGGTGGCTTTGAGTGTCTTCTTGATGTTGGTTACCTCTGCTTCTCCCAGCTGCTGAGTTCGGTTGTGGTTTTCTTTATATTAGTTAGCACTCAGAACTTGCTGCTCGAGCCCAGCAGAACTGCTTCACAGTCGTCACACCATTCATGCAAGGTCTTGACAATATTATTGATATCCTTCTTTTGGATATCACGGCCAATGCAGAAATCCACTTCCAGCAGCTGGTTTTGCTGGTCCAGCCTGCCCTGGATGATGTCAGTGTAGACAGTCTCAATGATGAGGTCTTCTAGTTCCCAGAGATTCTGCATCTCCAGGTCTTTCAGCAACACAGAGTAAGGGATACACTTCATTCTTGATGCCAAGCTTATGATGGTAAGATGCTTCAGCTTCTTCTGCTGAGCTCTGCTCAGTTCTGGCAGGCTCTCCTTGTTGGCTATGTAATCTGGATATGTTCCATAGGAAAACAGGTTCAACAACTGCAAATAAGCAGCATTAGCTCCTTCTGCAAGCTCCTGCACATTGGCCAGGAGAATTCAGAAATTCTCCAAAGACATACACTCCAGGGGCCTCTAAGACCTGGCTTATGAGAGCAGTGAGGGCTGAGCCACTGGTGCCTTTGGCTAGTGAAATAAACTGCTCCAGGAGGTTACTTGAGGGTTTCTGTTCCCCTGCCATTCTCTGGCCTTGAACTCTATCTGCACCACCTCTCAGTCCTCTGAGTCACTGGCTCGGCCTTGCAGCATTTGCCTGCAGGTTGTCAAGTGTCCATGATCAGCCCGGCATCCCAGAAAAAATTTTTAAACATTTATGTGAAAACAAAAAAGAATGCAAATAGCCAAGCCAATCCTAAGCAAACAGAGCAAAGCCAGAAGCATCAGGTTATGCAACTTCAAACTACATTACAGGGCTACGGTAAACAAAACAGCATGGTATGATTACAAAAACAGACATAAACCAATGGAACAGAATAGAGAGCCCAGAAATAATGATGTACACCTACAAATATCTGCTCTTTGACAAAGCTGACAAAAGCAAGCAACAGTGCTGGGATAATGGCTAGCTATATGCAGAATACTGAAGCTAGACCCCTTTCCTACACCATATACAAATATTAACTCAGTGAATTAAAGATTTAAATGTAAAACCCAAAACTATAAAAACCCTAGAAGAATAATCTAGGAAATACTCTTCTGGACATAGGACCTGGAAAAGACAATGAAGAATATTCCAAAAGTAACTGCAACAAAAGCAAAAATTGAGAAATTGGATCTAATTAAACTAAAATGTTTCTGCACAGCCAAAGAAACTATTGATGGAGTAAATGATCTACAAAATGGAAAAAAATAATTTCCAAACTATGCATTCAACTAAGTTTTAATATCTGTAATCTAGAAGAAACTTAAATTTACAAGAAAAAACAAACTACTCCAATAAAAAGTGGGCAAAAGACATGAATACTTTTCAAAAGAAGACACACATGTGGCTAAGCAGCATATAAAAAATTAACAGCACTAATCATTAGAGAAATAAAAATCAAAACCACAATGAGATACTATCTCATGCCAGTGAGAATACCTATTATTAAAAAGTAAAAAAAATAAGAGATGCTGTTCAGGTTGCAGAGTAAAGGAAACACTTACTGCTGGTGGGAATGTAGAAAGTATAGAAAACCACCATAGAAAGTGGTGTGGTAATTCCTCACAGAGGCTAAAACAGAATTATTTTTTGTCTCAGCAATCCCATGTCTGAGTATATACCCGAAAAAACATAAATTGTTCTACCATAAAGATACATGCACACATATGCTCACTGCAGTATGGCAGACAATAGCAAGAATATGGGATCAACCTAAATGCCCAACAGTAAACTGGATAGAGAAAATGTGGTACATATACTCCATGGAATACTATGTAGCCACAAAAAATAAGATTATGTCCTTTGCAGTAACATGGATGAAGCTGAAGGAGGCTATTATCCTAAGCAAACTAACACAGAAATACAAAACCCAATACTGTATATTCTCACTTATAACTGGGAGCTAAACAACAAGAACACTGGAACACACAGAGAAAATCAACAGACACAGAGGCCTACTTGGGGATGGAGGGTAGGAGGAGGGAACCAAAAAATACTTATCAGGTACTCTGCTGATTACCTGGGTGATGAAATGATCTGTACAGCACATCTCTGTGACATACATTAACCTATATGACAAACCTGCATATGTACCCCTGAACCTAAAATAATTTTCTAAAAAGACATCTTCAAAATTCGGAGAAAGGTTTTGTGGCATTTCTCCTTGCTCTCTCCCTGCCTTTTTTGGAACGTATCTCAAAATAATAAAAGCTATTTATGACAAACCAAGAGGCAATATCATACTGAATGGGCAAAAACTGGAAGCACTCCCTTTGAAATTGGGCACTAGACAAGGATGCCCTCTCTCACCACTCCTATTCAGTATAGTACTGGAAATTCTAGCCAGAGCAATCAGGTGAGAAAAGAAAACAAAGAGTATTCAAATAGGAAAAGAGGAAAACAAATTGTCTCTATTTGCAGACGACATGATAGTATACCTAGAAGACCCCATCGTCTCAGCCCAAAAACTCCTGAAACTAATAAGCAACTTCAGCAAAGTCTCAGGATACAAAACCAATGTGCAAAAATCACAAGCATTCCTATACACCAATAGCAGACTTAAAGAGAGCCAAATCAAGAACGAACTGCCATTCACAATTGCTACAAAGAGAATAAAATACCTAGAAATACAACTAACAAGGAATGTAAAGGACCTCTTCAAAAAGAACCACAAACCACTGCTCAACAAAATAAGAGGACACAAACAGATGAAGAAACATTCCATGTGTGAAAATGGCCATACTGTCCAAAGTAATTTACATATTCCATGCTATCCTCAATAAGCTACCAACAGAATGGGAAAAATTTTTGCAGTTTACCCATCTGACAAAGGGCTGATATCCAGAATTTACAAAGAACTAAAACAGATTTACAAGAAAAAACAAACAAGCCCATTCAAAAATGGGCAAAGGATATGAACAGACACTTTACAAAAGAAGACATACATGAGGCCAACAAACATATGAAAAATGCTCATCATCACTGGTCATCAGAGAAATGCAAATCAAAACTACATTGAGATACCATCTCATGCCAGTTAGAATGGCGATCATTAAAAAATCTGGAGACAACAGATGCTGGAGAGGATGTGAAGAAATAGGAACACTTTTACACTGCTGGTGGGAGTGTAAATTAGTTCAACCATTGTGGAAGACAGTGTGGCGATTCCTCAAGGACCTAGAAATAGAAATTCCATTTGACCCAGCAATCCCATTACTGGGTATATATCCAAAGGACTATAAATCGTTCTACTATAAGGACACATGCACACGAATGTTCATTGCAGAACTGTTTACAATAGCAAAGACCTGGAACCAACCAAAATGCCCATCGATGATAGACTGGACTGGGAAAATGTGGCACATATACACCATGGAATATTATGCAGCAATCAAAAACGATGAGTTCGTGTCCTTTGTAGGGACATGGATGAACCTGGAGAACATCATTTTCAGCAAACTGACACAAGAACAGAAAATCAAATAACGCATGTTCTCACTCATAGGTGGGTGTTGAACAATGAGAACACATGGACAAAGAGAGGGGAGCACTACACACTGGGGTCTGTTGGGGGGAATAGGGGAGTGACAGCCAGTGGGAGGAGTTGGGGAGATAGCATGGGGAGAAATGCCAGATATAGGTGAAGGGGACGAAGGCAGCAAATCACACTGCCACGTGTGTACCTATGCAACTATCTTGCATGTTCTTCACATGTAACCCAAAACCTAAAATGTAATAAAAAAAGGAAAATCTTTCCAATAAATGGTGTTGGGGAACTGTATCAAAACAATGAAACTGGACCCTTGTCTTACTGGTTTTCTTCCCTGAAATCTCCCATTTATCTTCTCACCAAACCTTTCCCTTCACTCTCCCCCCACTCCATCATTCACAGCACCATCAAGAATTACTATTCTAGAATAAAAATCTTACCATGTAACTCTTACTTAAAACCTTTCTTTGGCTCCCTATTGCCTGCTGGATAAACTCTAGACTTCCTTAGCTCATGGCATGCAAGATGTTTCAAAATATGGCCCCTGCCTACATTTTAGTATCATTTCCTAGTCCCTGGCAGCTAGTAAAATCATCATAAAAGAACAAGTTCAGGTGTCAACTTAACTGAAGCTTCGGTCATCTATACTCCCATAACGCTATGTATATCCATATTTCTTATAGAAATTGCCATGCTGTATTGTAAATATTTGTTTATGAGTTTGTCCCTTTTGTCTAGACTGTGAGCTCCTCAAGGGCAGGGACCACATTCATTGCCTGTCAGTGCTTGGAACATAAAAGGTGCTAAGTAAAAGTTCATTGAATGAATAAATGTTCAGTGCTGAAAAAAAAATAAAATAAATTAAACATTTAAACATGACTTAAAATGTAAAACTCCTAAAAGAAAACAGGGAATAAGCACACTGACACTGCTAATGACAATGATTTTTGAGTTGTGATTTTTTTTTTTTTTTGAGACAGAGTCTTTCTTTGTTGCCAGGTGCCAGGCTGGAGTGCAGCAGCACAATCTTGGCTCACTGCAGTATCTGCTTCCAGTATTCAAGCAATTCTCCTGCCTTAGCCGCCCAAGTAGGTGGGACTAGAGGCGTGCACCACCACGCCCAGCTAATTTTTGTATTTTTAGTAGAGATGGGGTTTCATCACGCTGGCTAGGATGGTCTCGATCTCTTGACCTCATGGTCCACCTGCCTCAGCCTCCCAAAGTGCTGGGATTACAGGTGTGAGACACCTGGCCGAGATGTGATTTTTAAAAAGCACAGGCAACAAATGCAACAATAAGATAACAACATCAAACTAAAAAGCTTCTTCATAGCAAAGGAAACAATCAACAAAAAGGCAACCTATGGAATGTGAGAGCATAAATGCCAACCATATATCTGATATGAGGTTAACATCCAAAATATATAACAACCTCTTAAAAAAAAAATAACTGGATAAAAGAAATCCTGATTTAAAAATGAGCAAAAGATCTCAATAGGCATTTTCCCAAAAACGACAAATTAATGGCTAACAAGTATATGAAAAGGGGCTCAACATCACTGATCGTCAGAGAATGCAAATCAAAACCACAATGCATATCACATAAAACCTATTAGGATGCGTATTAGTTTTCAAAAAAGATAACAAGTGTGGGCAAGAAAATATAGCAAAGAGAATCTTGAACTCTAATGGTGGTAATATAAGCTAGTAGAGTCAATAGGTAGGAGAGTATGGAGTTTCCTCAAAAATTAAAAATAGATTAGAAGCAAAACGGCACAATAGAAGGCTCCACCAATCATCCCCACCCCTGCAAGGATATTGAGTTAACAACTATCTATACAGAAATAACACCATAAAAACCCCAAATTAGGTGAGCACTCATAGTACCTCGTTTTAACTTCATATCACTAAAAGAGGCAGATAAGAGATTAAAAAAAAAACACTCTGGGATTACAGAAGCCACCTCACCCCACCCCCAATTCTGGCAGCAGTGGTGTGGTGCAGAGAGCATCTCTACATGCTGAAGGAGAAAGAACACAGCAAGTGTGAGGCACTGAACACAATGCCACCCTGCTAGAGCAGAAAGATAAAGTAGACTAAACTCAGCTGATGCCCACCTGCCCACTCATGGAGGGAACATTTAAACCAACCCTAGCCAGAGGGGAATCGCAGATGCCAGCATTCATAAGTTGAATTCCTACAAATCTTGCCACAAAAAGCTACAGTCCTCTATGTCTCCAAGTAAATTTGAAAGGTGACCTAGCCCATAAGAACTGCAACTTTTAGGTGAGTCCTAGTGCTGAAATAGTCCCAGAAACAGTGGACTGGGGGCATACGACATACTGAGATGCCAGCTGAACAGTCAAGGAAGTGCTGGCATCATGATACCCCTAAACTCAGGCTGCATAGCTCTTGGCTCCAAAAGAGACCCCTTCATTCAACTTGGGAGCAAAGGGAAGAGTGGGGAGAACATTGTCTTCCATCTTGGATACTAACCTAGCCATGGCAGAATAGCGCACCAGACAGTTGTAAGGCTCTCATTCCAGGACCTAGCTCCTAGACATTTCTAGACCCACCCTGGGCCGGAAGGAAACCCATTACTTTGAAGGAAATGACCAAGTTCTGGCAACATTCATCACCTGTTGACTGAAGGGCTCTTGAACTCTGAATAACCAGCAGCAATACCTAGGTACTACATCGAGGGCCATGGGTGAGCCTCTGAGACTTGCTGGCTTCAGGTGAGACTCAACACATTACCAGCCATGGCTACAGAGCAAACCTCCTGCCTAAGTAAAGCAGAGGGCAAAGTAAAGAAGACTTTGTCTTGCATCTTTGGTACCAGCATGACCACAGCAGGGTAAATCACCAAGCTGACTCTTAGGGTCTCTGATTTCAAGACTTGACTCTTGGACAGCATTTATGGACCTACCATGGGCCTGAGGAGAGCACACTGCCTTGAAGGGTGATTTGCAGGCAAGGCAGCTTTCACCACAAGCTGACTTAAGAGCCCTTGGGGCTGAAGAAAACATTGGCTGGTTCTCTGGTAGAATTCATCACGGCATGGGGTGGCAGTGGCTATGGGATCAAACTCCTCTGTCTTTGGAAAGGGAAGAATAGAAAAGACTGGGTCTTATGGTTTGAGTGCCAACTCAGCCACAATACAATAGAATACTAGGTAGGCTTCTAAGGTTTTTAACTCTAGTCCCTGACTCTAGGACAGCACCTCTGGACTCATCCAAGGACTGGGTGATCTTGCCATACTGAAAAGAAGGACATAGGCATGGCTGAATTTGCCACCTGATTGTAGAGCTCCAGGGCCTTAAGTGAACAGAGGCAGTAGCCAGCAAGTGGTTACAGAAGGCCTTGGGCTAGACCCAGTGCTATGATAGCTTCAAGTCTAACCAAGCACAGTCATAGTGATGGTGGCCACAAGGGTGCTTGTATCACTCCACTCCCAGCTTTAGGTGGCTCAGAACAGAGAGAGAAAGACTGTTTTTTGGGGGTAAATTAAAGAAAGAAAATAAGAGTCTCTGTCTGATAATCCAGAGAATTCTTCCAGATCTTGTCCAAGACCAATGAGATGGTACCTCTATGAGTCTGCAAGAACCACAGGGTTAGTAGGCTTGGGATGCCCTCTATGCAGATACAATTTAGATCACAACACTTAAGCCCTTTAAAATATCTGAAAAACCTTCCCAAGAAAGATGGGTACAAATAATCCCAGACAGTTAAGACTACAATAAATACTGAACTCTTCAATGGATAGAGACTGAAGTACATCTACTAGCATCAACAGCATCCAGGAAAACATGACCTCACCAAATGAAAGAAATAGGGCACTAGGAATAAACCCTGGAGAAACAGAGAAATGTGATCCTTCAAACAGACATTTAAAAATAGCTGTGTTGAGGAAACTTAAAGAAATTCAAGATAACATAAATAAAGAATTCAGAATTCTATTGGATAAATTTAACAAAGAGATTGAAAGATTTTTTTAAAATCTAGAACAAATTCTGGAGCAGAAAAAAACAATTGGCATACTGAAGAATTCCTGAGTCTTTCAACAGAAGAACTGATCAAGCAAAAGAAAGAACTAGCTTCTTGAAGAAAGGCTATGCAAAAATGCAGTCAGTGGAAAAAAATGAAAATAAAAACTATAAAGCATGCCAATAGAAAATAGCATCAGTAACAGAGAAGTTCCCAAACTTGGAGGAAGATATGAATAACCAAGTACAAAAAGTTATAGAAAAACAAGCAGATTTATCCCAATAAAGACTACCTCAAAAATTTAATAATCATACCTTCAAAGTAAATGATACAGAAAGAATCCTTTAAAAGCAGGAAGACTGCAGAAACAACGTATAATGGAGCTCTGGCTGTTCTGCTATGGAGTAGGCATTCTTTTATTTCTTTACTTTCTTAATAAACTTGCTTTCACTTTATGGATTCACCAAAATCTTTCTCATGCAAGATCCAAGAACCTCTCTTAGGGTCTGGATCGGGTTTCTTTCCAGGAACATATTCCTGACAAACCATGAAGGATGATACTGAGGAGACCCTGATCCAAAGGAAACAGATTGCAGCAACAATTGACCAACTTTGGGTAAGTGGTGAGGCACCCCTACAAAGAATGGGATTGGGTTAGAGGCCCAATTCAGGAATTAGAGTCTTCTTAAGACTGAGAAAGTTGAAGTCCCTCTTAAAAGGCAAGGACACTTGACTAAATTTGAATTTGAGGCGAAATTACAAAGTTACAGACCTTCCTAAGATTTAGGGGTTAGAATACCCTCTCAATAAAATCCCTGTTGGCTAAAAAGGATTTGGCAGTATGAATGTTAACTGCCATTTTCTTGATTAACCTGCTTTGCACTATGCTGATGGCTATGGGTGACAGAATATGGCACGCACAGGATTGTGGGACATGGGGAGTTTTTTTCCAAAGGGGAAAACTTGAGAGCTAATGGTACTGTTGGAGATGATCCCTTTGTGACCCACAAACGGTTGCCTGAACTTTTATATGTTGCTGCAATGGTGGGTCTTTCTCAGCCTCCTGGGCTCTTCACCACCCACCTTGCAGCAGGCAATGCTTTTCTCTCTCCTTTCCTTTTCTTATATTTTCTATTACTTAAGATGACCATCTTACCCAGAGGACTACATGTTGAAACTCCTTTAATCCACTTTCAATGGATTAAAATGACAGAGCCCATCAGGAACAAGTATGAGCCTTTGGTTTAATACTGGTATGGTTTGTCACATTTATCTTTGTTATATATTGGTATGCTGAATGGAAAATATTAATTCAGGTCCCCATGCTACCAGTTGGGTGGCCACTTGCAAAACTGAGAGGCTTTTGCCTGTGGTTCCATAAAACAGAAAAAAAATTCTTTTGTGTTGTGGCTTGGACCCAAGGGCTTTGAGGCAGCAAACAAGGTCACTAGGGCTGCTTAGGAAAAGAGAACCCAGAAATCTGACATACTAGCAAAAGGGTATATGGATTTCTTACTGGTCAGACTTCTCTCCTTTTCTCTATATGCGAACTGGTTGGATGAATGGTAAAAATCACTGTTTATCTTCTCTGCAAAGTTTTAATTAATGGGAAAAAATAATCCCAGACAGTTAAGACTACAATAAATACTGAACTCTTCAATGGATAGAGACTGAAGTACATCTACTAGCATCAACAGCATCCAGGAAAACATGACCTCACCAAATGAAAGAAATAGGGCACTAGGAATAAACCCTGGAGAAACAGAGAAATGTGATCCTTCAAACAGACATTTAAAAATAGCTGTGTTGAGGAAACTTAAAGAAATTCAAGATAACATAAATAAAGAATTCAGAATTCTATTGGATAAATTTAACAAAGAGATTGAAAGATTTTTAAAATCTAGAACAAATTCTGGAGCAGAAAAACAATTGGCATACTGAAGAATTCCTGAGTCTTTCAACAGAAGAACTGATCAAGCAAAAGAAAGAACTAGCTTCTTGAAGAAAGGCTATGCAAAAATGCAGTCAGTGGAAAAAAATGAAAATAAAAAACTATAAAGCATGCCAATAGAAAATAGCATCAGTAACAGAGAAGTTCCCAAACTTGGAGGAAGATATGAATAACCAAGTACAAAAAAGTTATAGAAAAACAAGCAGATTTATCCCAATAAAGACTACCTCAAAAAATTTAATAATCATACTCCCGAAAGTAAATGATACAGAAAGAATCCTTTAAAAGCAGGAAGACTGCAGAAACAACGTACAATGGAGCTCTGGCTGTTCTGCTATGGAGTAGGCATTCTTTTATTTCTTTACTTTCTTAATAAACTTGCTTTCACTTTATGGATTCACCTCAAAATCTTTCTCATGCAAGATCCAAGAACCCTCTCTTAGGGTCTGGATCGGGTTTCCTTTCCAGGAACATATTCCTGACAAACCATGAAGGGATGATACTGAGGAGACCCCTGATCCAAAGGAAACAGATTGCAGCAACAATTGACCAACTTTGGGTAAGTGGTGAGGCACCCCATAAAGAATGGGATTGGGTTAGAGGCCCAATTCAGGGGAATTAGAGTCTTTCTTAAGACTGAGAAAGTTAAAGTCCCCTCTTAAAAGGCAAGGACACTTGACTAAATTTGAATTTGAGGCCGAAATTACAGTTACAGACCTTCCTAAGATTTAGGGGGTTAGAATACCCTCTCAATAAAATCCCTGTTGGCTAAAAAAAAAGGATTTGGCAGTATGAATGTTAACTGCCATTTTCTTTGGATTAACCTGCTTTGCACTATGCTGATGGCTATGGGTGACAGAATATGGCACGTACAGGATTGTGGGACATGGGGAGTTTTTTTTTCCTAAAGGGGAAAACTTGAGAGCTAATGGTACTGCTGGAGATGATCCCTTTGTGACCCACAAACGGCTGCCTGAACTTTTATATGTTGCTGCAATGGGTGGGTCTTTCTCTAGCCTCCCTGGGCTCTTCACCTTACCCACCTTGCAGCAGGCAATGCTTTTCTCTCTCTCCTTTCCTTTTCTTATATTTTCTATTACTTAAGATGACCATCTTACCCAGAGGACTACATGTTGAAACTCCTTTAATCCACTTTCAATGGATTAAAAATGACAGAGCCCATCAGGGAACAAGTATGAGCCTTGCCAGTTTAATACTGGTATGGTTTGTCACATTTATCTTTGTTATATATTGGTATGCTGAATGGAAAATATTAATTCAGGTCCCCCATGCTACCAGTTGGGTGGCCACTTGCAAAACTGAGAGGCTTTTGCCTGTGGTTCCATAAAACAGAAAAAAAAAATTCTTTTGTGTTGTGGCTTGGACCCAAGGGCTTTGAGGCAGCAAACAAGGTCACTAGGGCTGCTTAGGAAAAGAGAACCCAGAAATCTGACATACTAGCAAAAGGGTATATGGATTTCTTACTGGTCAGACTTCTCTCCTTTTTCTCTATATGCGAACTGGTTGGATGAATGGTAAAAATCACTGTTTATCTTCTCTGCAAAGTTTTAATTAATGGGAAAAATAATTTGTGAGGCTAGTCTTAAGCTATAGCACATCTGGTACGCTTTGTGTGTCTTTCTGTATCATAGTCATAAAGAGGAATACCTTAGAATAGGACATAAGCTTAGGATCTCAGTTACAAACAGCTGCAGGGCCCTGAAATGACAACAAGAAACCTGGCTGAAGTTTCCTTCTCATCTTGTTTTATATCCTTAAGAGCTTGAAATTTTAACCATGTGGTAGTACTCTCTTGGTCTCCACTATCCAAGGAAGAGAAATTTGGGGGTTCATGTCATAGCCCTAAAAATTATATCAAGCAGTTTAAAAAAGCCTATGCAAGCTCAAAATGGACTACTCTAGGCTCCTTCTGGAAAGAGCAATGGAATTGTCCAATGCCGTAGTGTAGTAGATAAGGCTTATTAGTTTCACCTGGGAGGTTACTTCTGGTAAAGTTCAAAAGCCAGAAATATTAGACTTTGGCCTGGCCAATGTCAGGTAAAAAGATATTTAAAAGAAATTTTTTTCTTTAAATAGCACTATAATTAGAAGTCAGGTTAATTAAAATCAGATAAATGCCTCTAAAAATCTAAGGCTCTCTTCTGTTTTGCATTATGTTATCTGACAGTTTTGACTTTCAGTGGTGTCACATTATGAGAGAACTTTGGTGTGTAATAACTAGGTAGCAAATATACTTTTTGAAATAGCTAACAGCAGTTATGGAGGAATACATGGCTCTTTGTGTGTTTGAATCAGAGGAGCATGCTGCCTAGAAAGCATGGAAATGTCTCCACACACACCTGAGAGATAAGACTCTCATGGGGGAATGGACTGATTCCCTATTTTTGAAGATCCATTATCTGATATAAAAGAGACACTTGATTTTGGGGGATTTGTTTTGCCTTCCAGCTGTGCCTGCTTATTAGGCCCTAGTAATCACATGTTTTAAAGAGAAACTGTAAAACTGGCAAATGAAAACCCTTACAACTATGGGATTTTCCTCTGTTTGTATATTTATATGTACTGTTTGTGATGTTTATATATTAAATGGCTTTAAAGATAGTAAAAGCTTAAATAAAATATTTTGTCAGAAAAGAAAAAGTGTAATGCATTTTAGGTCATGTGACTTAAGCAATCTTGGGAAAATAAAAAGTTTTATAGGCAAGGTATGTAAGAAAAGTGAAATGTAGTTTTGGTAAAAGTTCATATAACTTTTACCAATTATGGGAATATCAATTTTTATTTGCCTATCTCAGAAAGGTAAAATATTGTTTTAAGTTAGATAGGACAAAGCTGAAGGCTTAAGCAAGTTGTGGAAGGTTGGTGGAAAAAAAATCAACCTTGTAAAAAAAATTCTATATGTGTAGGTTCAAAATTAAAAGATGAATCAATATTTACCAAGCAAATGGAAGGCAAAAACAAACAAACAAACAAACAAACAAACAAAAAAACCCAAAAGGCGGGGTTTGCAATACTAGTCTGATAAAACAACTTAAAACCAACAAAGATTATAAAAAGACAATGAAGAGCATTACATAATGGTAAAAAGATAAATGTTAAATTAAGAGCTAACTATCCTGAATATATATGCACCCAATACAGGAGCACCAGGATTCATAAAGTAAGTTCTTAGAGACCTACAAAAAGATTTAGACTCTCATGCAATAATAGTGGAAGACTTTAACACCCCACTGTCAATATTAGATCAATGAGACAGGAAATTAACATGAACATTCAAAACTTGAACTCAGCTCTGGATCAAGTGGACCTAATAGACATTTACAGAACTCTCCACCTCAAATTAACAGAACATACATTCTTTCTCAGCACCACATCACATATATTCTAAACGTGACCACATAATTGGAAGTAAAACACTCCTCAGCAAATTCAAGAGAATGGAAATCACAATAAAAAGTCTGTTAGACAAGAGCACAATCAAATTAGAAATCAGGATTAACAAATTAACTCACAACTGTAAAACTTCATGGAAAGTGAACAACTTGCTCCTCAATGACTACTGGGTAAATAACAAAATTAAGGCAGAAATAAATAAGTTCTTTGGAACCAATGGGTACAAACACACAACATATCAGAATCTCTGGGAAACAGTTAAGCAGTGTTTAGAGGGAAATTTATAGCACTAAATGCCCACAGGAGAAAGTGAGAAAGATCTAAAATTGACACCCTAACATCACAACAAAAGAACTAGAGAAGCAAGAGCAAACAAATTCAAAAGCTAGCAGAAGACAGAAATAACTAAGATCAGAAAAGAACTGAAGGAGACAGAGACACAAAAACCCTTTAAAAAATCAATGAATCCAGGAGCTGAATTTTTTGCATAGGTTTTGTACATGTGAAGAATATGCAAGATTGTTGCATAGGTACATGTGGCAGTGTGATTTGCTGTATCCCATCACCTATATCTGGCATTTCTCCCATGTTATCTACAACCACACTGCTGTCCTCTATTCCCCCAAGACCAGTGTGTGAGTGATTTGTCCATGTGTTCTCATTGTTCCACCTATGAGTGAGAACATGTGGTGTTTGACTTTCTGCTCTTGTGTCAGTTTGCTGAGAATGATGGTTTCCAGGTTCATCCATGTTGCAAAGACACAAACTCATCGTTTTGATGGCTGCATAATATTCCATGGTGTATATGTGCTGCATTTGGGTTTAAAGATTAACAAAATAGACTGCTAGCCAGACAAAGAAGGAAAGAGAGAGGAAACAAATAGACACAATAAAAACTGATGAAGGGATATCACCACTGGTCCCACAGAAATATAAACTACCATCAGAGAACCCTATAAACATCTCTACTCAAATGAACTAGAAAATCTAGAAGAGATGGATAAATTCCTGGACACATACACCCTCCCACGTCTACACCAGGAAGAAGCTGAATCGCTGACTAGACCAATAAATAAGAAGTTCTAAAACAGAGGGAGTAATTAATAGCCTACCAACCAGAAAGAAAACCCATAGCCAGACAAATTCACAGCTGAATTCTACCAGAGGTACAAAGAGAAGCTGGTACTATTCCTTCAGAGACTATTGCAAACAATAAAAAAAGATGAAACCTTCCCTAACTAACTGATTTTATAAAGACAGATTATCCTGATACCAAAACCTGACAGAGACACAACAACAAAAAATTCAGGCCACTATCCCTAATAAACATTTTTGTGATAATCCTCAATAAAATACTGGCAAACCAAATCTACTAGCACAGCAAAAAGCTTATCCACCATGATCAAGTAAGCTTCATCACCGGGATGCAAGGCTGATTCATCATATGTAAATCAATAAACATAATCTATCACATAAACAGAACCAATGACAAAAACCACATGATTATCTCAATAGATTAGAAAAGGCCTTTGATAAAATTCAACAACCTTTCATGCTAAAAACTCTCAAAACTAGGTATTAATGGAATGTATCTCAAAATAATTAGAGCTATATATGACAAACCCACAGCCAATATCATATTGAATGGGCAAAGCTGGAAGCATTCCTTTGAAAACTGGCACAAGACAAGGATGCCTCTCTCACCACTCCTATTCAACATAGTATTGGAAGTTCTGGCCAGGAAAATCAGGCAAGAGAAAGAAACAAGTGTATTCAAATAGGTAGAGTGGAAGTCAAATTGTCTCTGTTTGCAGATAACATGATTGTGTATTTAGAAAACCTCATTGCTTCAGCTTAAAATCTTCTTAAGCTGATAAGCAACATTAGCAAACTCTCAGGATACAAAAGCAATGTGCAAAAATCACAAGCATTCCTATATGCCAATAATAAACAGAGAGCCAAATCATGAGTGAACTCCCATTCATGATTGCTATAAAGATAATAAAACACCTAGATATGCAACTTACAAGGGATGTGAAGAACCTCTTCAAGGAGTTCTACAAACCAGGGCTCAAGTAAATAAGAGAGGATACAAAAAAAAAAAATAATGGAAAAACATTCCATGCTCATAAATAGGAAGAAGCAATATCATGAAAATGGCCATATTGGCCAAAGGAACTTATAGATTCAATGCTATCCTCATCAAGTTACCATTGACTTTCTTCACAGAATTAGAAAAAAAAGACTACTTTAAATTTCATATGGAACCAAAAAAGAGCCTGTATAGCCAAGAAAATCCTGTGCAAAAAGAACAAGGCAGGAGGCAACACACTGCTTGACTTCAAACTACAGTATAAGGCTACAGTAACCAAAACAGCATGGTGTTGGTACCCAAACAAATATATAGACCAATGAAAGAACAAAGGCCTCAGAAATAATGCTGCACATCTAAAACCATCTGATCTTTGACAAACCTGGCAAAAAGAAGCAATGGGGAAAAAATTCCCTATTTAATAGATGGTGTTGGGAAAACTGGCTAACCATATGCAAAAAACTGAAACTGGACTCCTTCCTTACACCTTATATAAAAATTAACTCAAGATGTATTAAAGACATAAACGTTAGACCTAAAACCATAAAAACCCTATAAGAAAACCTAGGGAATACCATTTAGGACATAGGCATGGGCAAAGACTTCATGACTAAAACACCAAAAGCAATGGCAACAAAAGCCAAAATTGACAAATAGGATCTAATTAAACTAAAGAGCTTCTGCACAGCAAAACAAACTACCATCAGAGTGAACAGGCATCCTACAGAATGAGAGAACAAATGTTCAATCTATCATCTGACCAAGGGCTAATATCCAGAATCTACAAATAACTAAAATTTACAAACAACAACAACAACAACAACAACAACAAAAACCAAACAAACAACCCCATCAAAATTGGTGGATGATATGAACAGACACTCTTCAAAAAAGGTATTTAGACCAATGGAACAGAACAGAGGCCTCAGAAATAATGCACACATCTACAACCATCTGATCTTTGACAAACCTGACAAAACAAGCAATGGGGAAAGGATTCTATTTAATAAATGGTGTTGGGAAAACTGGCTAGCCATATGCAGAAAACTGAAACTGGACCCCTTCCTTACACCTTATACAAAAAATAACTCAAGATGGATTAAAGACTTAAATGTAAGACCTAAAACCATAAAAACCCTAGAAGAAAACCTAGGCAATACCATTCAGGACATAGGCATGGGCAAAGACTTCATGACTAAAACACCAAAAGCAATGGCAACAAAAGCCAAAATTGACAAATGGGATCTAATTAAACTAAAGAGCTTCTGCACAGCAAAAGAAACTATTATGAGAGTGAACAGGCAACCTACAGAATGGGAGAAAAATTTTGCAATCTATCCATCTGACAAAGGGCTAATATCCAGAATCTACAAATAACTTAAACAAATTTACAAGAAAAAAACAACCCCATCAAAAGTGGGCAAAGGATATGAAAGGACACTTCTCAAAAGAAGACATTTATGTGGCCAAAAAACATATGGAAAAAAGCTCAATATCACTGGTCATCAGATAAATGTAAATCAAAACCACAGTGAGATACTATCTCACGCCAGTTAGAATGGCGATCATTAAAAGGGAGACAACAGATGCTGGAGAGGATGTGGAGAAATAGGAATGCTTTTACACTATTGGTAGGAGTGTAAATTAGTTCAACTATTGTGGAAGACAGTGTGGTGATTCCTCAAGGATCTAGAACTAGAAATACCATTTGACCAAGCAATCCCATCACTGGGCATATACTCAAAGGATTATAAATTATTCTATTATAAAGACACATGCACACATATGTTTATTGCAACACTGTTCACAATAGCAAAGACTTGGAACTAACGCAAATGCCCATCAAAGATAGTCGGAGTAAAGAAAATGTGGTACATATATAACATGAAATATTCTGCAGCCATAGAAAAGGATGAGTTCATGTCCTTTGCAGGGACATGGATGAAGCTGGAAACCATCATTCTCAGCAAACTAATATAGGAACAGAAAACCAAGCACCTCATGTTCTCATTCATAAGTGGGAGTTGAACAATAAGAACATGTGGATGCAGGAAACATCACACACCAGGACCTGTTGCTAGGAAAGGGATAGGGGAGGGATAGCATTAGAAGTAATACCTAATGTAGATGACAGGTTGATGGATGCAGGAAACTACCATAACATGCATATATCTATGTTAGAAACCTACACGTTCTGCACATGTTTCCCAGAACCAAAAGTATAATAAAAAAATTCTGTGTGTGAGCATATTGGCTGAAACTAAAAAGGAATTATTCAGTTTATTTGTAAATTGAACATTGGAAAAAACCACACAGAGTTTCTTAGAGCACTGATGTGTTGTTAACAAAAATTGGTAAAGGGTTATAAAGGGTTTATGAGAATCTTCTGGTCAAACTGATAAAAATTGGGTAAATTTGTCTATTAAAATTTTACTGAGAATTTGGTTTAACATTAACAGTACACTAACAGAAAGGTGAAATTTGGCTTATTTGGTATAAAAATCATATAAAAAGAATTGTCAAGTATGAAATGGTGTTTGGCTTTCTTTGGGATGTATTTCTCTAAATGTTATTGATATGTGTTCAAAATTATGTAAATTCTGATACAACTTATGTTATTAATAGTTATAATTTTTATGTAAAATTTTTGTATGCCATAGAAGTAACCAAAGTTCCTAGCCAATTGTTGCTTTAATAGTAGCTGTCCTAAGACTTTTTGTCATCCACAGAAAACTCTTGTCTTGAGCTGATTCTCTTCAAAATGTGGCTTAGAATCAGCTATAGGAATTTGATAGGTGCTTGTGAATGTAGATTTCTGATAACTTTAGAGATTGTGACATTAGAACAGAGAAAAATACTTTCAGGACTCATGAAGACCTGAAATGCCAATGAGTCCTGAAAGTATATTTTAGCCTACCAAGCACTAAAGGAGTTAACTGAATGGACCTTACTAATAAAAGACTGAAGTAATTTGATATGGTTTGTTATGTCCCCACTGAAATCTCATCTTGAATTGTAGTTCTTGTAATTCCCATGTGTTGTGGGAGGCACCCAGTGGGAGGTAATTTAATCATGAGGGTGGTTGCCTTAATGCTGTTCTCATGATCGTGAGTAAGTTCTCATGAAATCTGATTATTTTCTAAAGGGCTTCTCTGTCTCTGGCTCAGCATTTCTCCTTCTTGCTGCCATGTGAAAAGAGACATGTTGCTTTCCCTTCTGCCATGACTGTAAATTTTCTGAGGCCTCCCCAGCCATGTAGAACTGTGAGTCAATAAAACCTAGTTCCTATATAAATTACCCAGTCTTCAGTATTTCTTTATTAGCAGTGTGAGAATGGAATGATACACTAAATTGGTATTTGGAGTGGGGCATTACTGTAAAGAGACCCAAAAATGTAGAAGTGACTTTGGAACTGAGTAGCAGGCAGAGGCTGGAATAGTTCAAGAGCTCAGAAGACAGGAAAATGTGGAAAAGTTTGAAACTTCCTAGAGACTTGAGGGCTCAGAAGACATAAAAATGTAAAAAGGTTGGAACTTTCTAGAGACTTGCTGAATGGCTTTGACCAAAGTGCTTACAGTAATATAAACAATGAAGTACAGGCTGAGGTGGTCTCAGATGGAGATGGGAAACTTGTTGAAACTAAAGTAAAAGTCACCCTTGCTTTGTAAAGAGACTGGTGGCATTTTGCCCCTGCCCATAGAGATCTTTAGAACTCTGAACTTGAGATAAATGATTTAGGATATCTGGCAGAAGACATTTCTAAGCAGCAAAGTGTTCAAGAGGAAGCAGAACATAAAAGTTTGGAAAATTTGTAGCCTGACAATGTGATGAAAAGAAAAACCCAATTTTCTGGGGAGAAAATCAAGCCAGCTGCAGAAAAATGCATAAGTAATAAGAAGCCAAATATTACTCACCAAGACAATGGGTGGGGGGAATGTCTCCAGGGTATGTCAGAGTTCTGCACAGCAGCCCCTCCCATCATAAGCCTGGAGGCCTAGGAGGGAAAAATGGTGCCCCCGGCTGATCCTCAGTCTCCCATGCTCTATGAGGCCTTGGGACATAGTGCCGTGCGTCCCAGCTGCTAAAGCTCCAGCTATGGCTAAAAGGGACCAACTTACAGCTCAGGCCATTGCTTCAGAGGGTGCAAGACCCAAGCCTTGGGTGCTTACATGTGGTGTTGCACCTGTGGGTACACAGAAGAACTGAGGTTTGGGAATCTCTGCCTAGATTTCAGGGAATGTATAGAAATGCCTGGATGTCCAAGCAGAAGTCTGCAGGGGTAGAGCTCTCATGGAGAACCAGTTGTAGGGCAGTTTGGAAGGGAAATGTGGGATTGGAGGCCCCACAGAGTGTCCCTACTGTGGCACTGCCCAGTGGAGCTGTGAAGAGGGTCATCATCCCTTAGACCCCAGAATGGTAGATTAACTGAAAGCTTGCACTGTACACCTGGAAAAGCTGCAGATCTTCAAAGCCAGCCTGTGAAAGCAGCTATGAGGGATACTGTACCCTGCAAAGTCAAATGGTGGTGCTGTCCAAGGCCATGGAAGCCCACCTCTTGCATCAGCATCCCCTAAATGTGAGATATGGAGTCAAAGAATATAATTTTGGAACCGTAAGATTTAATGACTGCTCTATGTGATTTCAGACTTCCATGGGGCCTGTAGTCCCTTTATTTTGGCCATTTTCTTCCATTTGGGATGGTTGTGTGTATTTACCAAATGCCTGTACTCCCACTGTATCTGGGAAGTAACTAACTTGCTTTGGATTTTACAGCCTCATAGGTGGAAAGGACTTGCCTTGACTCAGATGAGACTTAGAACTTGGACTTTTGAGCTAATGCTGAAATAAGTTATAACTTTGGTGGACTGTTGGTAGGGCATAATTGTTTTTTGGAACATGAAGACATGAGATTTTGGAGGGGCCAAGGGTGGATTGATATGGTTTGGTTATGTCTCCACCAAAATATCATCTTGAGTTGTAGTTCGTGTAATCCCATGGCATGGTAGGAACCGAGTGGGAGGCAGTTTAGTCATAGGGGTGGCTACCTTCATGTTGTCCTTATAATACTGAGTGAGTTCTCATGAGATCTGATAACATTACAAGGGGCTTTCCCCTCTTTTGCTCAGCAGGTATCCTTCCTGTTACCATATGAGGGATGTGTTTGCTTCTGCTTCTACCATAATTTTAAGTTTCCTGAGCCCCCGCACCATGCCAGGTGTAACTGTGGGTAAATTAAACCTCTTTTCTTTATAAGTTACCCAGTCTCAGGTATTTATTAGCATCATGAGAATGAACTAATACATAACCTTTTAGACTTTTTTGCTTACAATGTTGCTGATCCTTTGTTCTTGACAGTCAAGAAAACTTTTCTTTTGAGCTATTTGAAGCTTTTAACAATTGAGTAAAATATACCTGTGTGAGCAAAATTTGGAGCATATTTGTTTCTTTCTGATTTCTCTAGAATTTGGAAACTAGTGAGTATTCTTAACTTATGGCAATATAGTTATTTGCACAAGTGCAATAAGAATCTGTTTTCTTTTGTAACAGCACACAATTGGAGCTGAAATCGTGTTCTTTCCTTTAAGACATCAAACTGAACTTGCAGAGCCAGTAAAACTGGCCTCATACCTTGTCTACACAGTCCCTGTATAGGGTTCCTGACCTGTGGTTAGCAAAGAACATTACTTTTTGACAGGCCCAGGAGCCCAAAGTTATCTTGGGACCTTAAGGGGAGAGAAATTTACTCAAGTAATTTAAGTACTTGAGGTTAGAGATCCATGGCTAGGGTGGGCTTAAAAAAATTCTTATCTGAGATTCCTTTTATGAAACAAAGTTACATTGAAGATAATTTAAAAAGCTTATGTGAAAAATTATTCCTGCTCCACTTTATACAAATCAAGACAAGTATAATAAAGCAAATTGGTCTTGCCATGATTTGTCTTTAGTAAAATGGGAGACTGTAAAGAGAAAAAATTAGGTTTGAAGAACTATGATACACCTGTTGTTAGATTCTAGTATCATCAGTTGTTCCTGAGTTTCTTTTCCTGTAATTTAGACTAACCCTGCTTATTCCTGTGAACCAAGCAATGATCCTGGGCTGCTGCCTGGAAGAAACAAGGATGTGTAATGTAAAATTCTGGATCAATATTATAATTCTGGGCACATTTTGGAATCTGCTAGCAACCCCATATCAGCTTGGTTCCAAAAACTGTCCAGTTCAAAGAAAGCCTTCTTATTTAGGCTTGGGATAATTTTACTTGTTTTACTCTTGTGAAATATATTTGCTATTGTACTCTTTGTGTAAAAATGCAGGATAGGCTTATTCAATGTTTTCTTAAATTGAACCCTTATTAATCTTCCAGATTTTTTGTAAGACCTCAGAGGTATGAATGGCCCTTAGCATACTGATGCTTTCGGACCAAGCTCCTCTCTATTCTGAATATAAAAGAGGCAGGAATGCCATTGCCACTATTCAGCCTGAAGAAGCTACAGAAGATAGATCTTCATCTCTCTACAAACCTTAAGATTAAGGGTTCCCTTGTAAAAGGTGGTGGGGAAATATGTCAGAATCATTTGAATCAGAGCAAATTCATCCTGAATAGGGGATGGGTAAAATAAGGCTGAGACCTACCAGGCTGCATTCCCAGGAGGATAGCCATTGTAAGTCACAGGATGAGATATGAGGTCAGCACAAGATACAGGTCACAAAAGCCTTGCTGATAAAAACAGTATGTGGTTAAATAAAAAAGCTGGCCAAATACCAACAAAACGAAGATGGCAATGGAAGTGACCTCTGGTCATCCTTGCTACTTATTATATGCTGATTATAATGTGTTAGCATGCCAAAAGACACTCCCAACAGTGTCAGGACAGGTTACTAATGCCATGACAACATCAGTAAGTTACCCTGTATGGTCTGAAAAGGAGAGAAACCCTCAGTTCTGGAAAACTGACCACTCCTTTCCTGGAATGCTCATAAATAATCCATCCTTTGTTTAGCATATAATCAAGAAATAACCATAAGCATACTCAGTCCAGCAGCAGTTGCTGCTCTTCCTATGGAGTAGCCATTCTTTTACTCCTTTCCTTTCTTTTTTTTAATGAAAGAAAGAAAAAAGAGAAAGAGAAAGGAGGAGAGAGAACAGGAGTCTTGCTCTAATGCCCAGGCTGGAATGCAATCTAAAAATAGGTATTAAAAACCTCTTTTATTCCGATAATTGTGCTTGACAGCAGAGACAGGAAGGAATAAAGGAAGAAAATAACAAAAAAAACAGCCAACCAATATTTCATTTAAGTCTGTGAAATGCTATGCAATGCTGAAGAGTGATTTACTTCCAATTATGTGGTCACTTTCAAAACAGGCATAATGTGATACTGAGAAAAATGTATGTTCTGTGGATTTGGGGTGGGGTGAAGAATTCTATAAATATTCACTGAGTTTACTTGTTCCAGGTCTGAGTTCAAATCATAGATGTCCCTGTTAATTTTCTATCTCATTGATCCATCAAATATTAACAATGTGGTGTCAAAGTTTCCCACTATTATTGTGTGGAAGTCTAAGGTCTCTTTATAAGTCATTAAGAACTTGTCTTATGTATCTGGGTGTTCCTATATTGGGTGCATACATATTTATTATCATTGACTCCTGTTGTTGCATTGATCCTTTTACCATTATGTAATGTCCTTCTTTGTTTCTTTTAGTCTTTGTTACTATTAAAGTCTGTTTTGTCAGAGAAAAAGTTACAACTCCTTTTTATTTTTGCTCTCCATTTGATTGGTGAGTCTTCCTCGAATCCTTTATTTTGAGTCTTTGTGTGTCCTTGCTTATGAGATGGATCTGAATACAGCATACCAATGGATTTTGACTTTTTATTCAATTTCCCTGTCTGTTTTTGATTGGGTCATTTAATCCATTTAAATTTAGGATTCATATTGATATTTGTGAGTTTAATATTGTTGTTTAATGCTAGCTGGCTATTTCGCCCATTAGTTGATATAGATTCTTCATTCTGGAGATACTCTACCTTTTGGTAAGTTTTTAGGATGAGTGATACTGGTCGTTTCTTTCTGTGTGTAATGCTTCTTTCAAAAGCTCTTGTAAAGCAGGCCTGTTGGTGATGAAATCTCTGAGTGCTTGCTTGTTAGTGAAAAATTTTATTTTTCCTTCATTTACGAAGCTTAGTTTGGCTGGATATGAGATTCTGGGTTGAAAATACTTTTCTTTGAGGATATTGAATATTGACCCCACTCTCTTCTAGTTTGTAGGGTTTCTGCTGAGAGATCTGCTGTGAGTCTGATAGGCTTCCCTTTATGGGTAACCTGACCTTTCTCTCTAGCTGCCCTTAGAATTTTCTCCTTTAATTCAACCCTGGTGAATCTAATGATTATAAGTCTTGGGGTTGCTCTACTTGAGGAATATTTTTGTGGTTTTCTCTGGAGTTGAGTATTGTCCTGCCTTACTAGGTTAGGAAAGTTTTCCTGAATAATATTCTGAAGAATATTTTCCAGCTTGGATTCATTCTCTTCATGACATTCAGGCACAACTATCAAAAGTAAATTAGGTCTTTTCACATAGTCCCATATTTCTTGGAGACTTTGCTCATTCCTTGTTACTCTTTCTTCTTTAGTCTTGTTTTCTTGTTTCATTTCACTAAGTTGGTCTTTGACCTCTGATATCCTTTCTTCTGCTTGATCAATTTGACTGTTAAAACCTGTGCATACTTTGCAGAGTTCTAATATTGTATTCTTCAGTTCCATTAATTCACTTATATTCCTCTCTAAATTGTCTATTCTCATTAGGATTTCATCAAACCTTTTTCAAGGTTCTTAGTTTCTTTACATTGGGCTAGAACATGTTCTTTTAACTCACAGAAGTTTCTTATTATCCACCTTCTGAAGCCTAATTCTGTTAATGGAATGCACTCTTCTCCATCAGGCCTTGTTCCCTGTTGATGAGGAACTGTGATCCCTGTAGAGGAGAGGCATTCTGATTTTGGGTATTCTCAGCCTTTTATGCTGGTTTCTTCCCATCATTGTAAATTTATCCACCTGTCATCTTTGTAATTACTGACTTTCAAATTAGGTCTCTGAGTGGACATCAACTTGTTGATTCCCAGCCTGGAATCTGAGCAACCCACTGCACCAGCTAAAACAGTGGCATTAAGATTCATGGTGCTTTTCTGCCCAGGAATCTCTGGTCTGGCTTCCTTCTTGAGTCCCTTTTCAATCAGCTGAATGGGCAACTCTGCCTTCCTGAGCTCCAAATGTTGACCAAAAGGGGACCCAGTCCCATTTACTCTGCACTGAGAACCAGCTGCACCAGGCAAAACCACTGCCTGGCCACAAGAGTTGTGCTGGTGACCTGCAGGGCTCCTCTACTGGGAATCTCCTGGTCCGTGAGCAACAAAACTTCATCTGAAAGTGTGGCATCCTCTTGTTCTCTGTGCTTTCACTGAGAGCTACAATCCTGAGCTGTTAGTAATCAGCCATCTTGGATCTCTCTCCTACTCCTTTACTTTCTTAGTCAACTTTCTCTCACATTAAAAACAAACAAACAAATAAACATACAATGGATCTCCAATACATCTGGCAGCAGACTTTTCAGTGGTAAATTTACAGGTTAAGAGAGACTGATATCACATATTTAAGTGCTATGAAAAAAAATTTTGCCCTAGAATAGTATATCTGGTGAAAATATCCTTCAAACATGAAGGAGAAGTAAAGATTTTCTCAGACAAACAAAAGTTGAGAGATTTCATCAATACTAGAATGATCCTACAAGAAATGCTAAAAAAAAATTTCAATCAGAAAAAAAGGACACTAATGAGTGATAAATAAATCACCTGAAGGTACAAAACTCACTGGTAAAACACAGAAATATTATATTACTAACTGTGGTGTGTAAACTACTCTTATTCTAAATAGAAACAATAAACAATTAACTAATCAAAAAACAACTAAAACTTTTCAAGGTATAGTACAATAAGATAAATAAAAACAACAAGAAGTTTATAAGCAGGGAGACAAAGTTGAGGTATAAAGCTTTTATTAGTTTTCTTTGTGTGTGTATGTTCAGACAAATAGTGTTGTTATCAGGTTAAAATAATGGATTATAAGATAGTATCTGAAAACCTCATGATAACCTCAAACCAAACAACATAAACTGGGCATGCAAAAATTCAAAAGCAAAAAACTAGATCATATAACCACAGAAAATTGCCCTCACTAGAGTAACACAGAAAGTAAAGAAAGAGAAGACCACAAAATGACCAGAAAACAAAATGGCAGGGGTTAGTCCTTACTTACCAATAACTACACTGAATGTAAATGAACTAAACTCTCCAACCAAAAGACACAGACTGGGTGAAAGAATGAAAAAACAAAAGACTATTGATCTGTTGTCTATAAGAAACACACTTCACCTATAAAGACAAAAAACATTAAAAATAGATGAGAAAAGGTATTGCATGCCAAAGGAAACCAAAAAAGAGTAGAAGTAGCTATACTTACATCACACAAAATCGGTTTCAAGACAAAAAGTGTAAGAAGAGATAAAGAAGTCACTATATAATAATAAACGTGTCAATTCAGCAGGAGAATATAACAATTTTAAACATATATGTACCCAACACTGGAGTAAAGAGATATATAAAGAAAATATTATTAGAGCTAAAGTGAGAGATAGACCCTAATACAATGATAGCTGGAAACTTCAATACTTTACATTCAGTGTTGGGCAAAACTTCTAAACAGAATATTAACAAAAAAAGATCAGACTTAATGTGCACCACAGACCAAATAGATGAATATATATTTACAGAAAATTTCATCCAAGAGTTGCAGAATACACATTCTTTTCCTCAGCACATGCATGATTCTCAAGGACAGACCACATATTAGGTCACAAAACAAGTGTTAAAACATTAAAAAATTTGAACATCACACATCTTCTCTGATCACAAAACCAGAAATAAATAACAAGAGAAATTTGGAAATTATACAAATACATTGAAATTAAACAATACACTCCTGAATGACAAGTGGGTCAAAGAAGAAATTAAGAAGGAAACAAATAGAATTTTGAAAACATGATAGTGGAAATACAACATTCCAAAACGTATGGTATACAGCAAAAGCAGCACTCATAGGGAAGTTTATAGCTATATGTGCCTACATCTAAAAAGAGAAAAACTTCAGATAAACAATCTAACAGTACATCTTAGAAAATCAAGAGCAAATGTAAAATTAGTAGAAAATAATAAAGATAAGAGGAGAAGTAAAATTAAAATGAAAAACATGTAAGATCAATGAAACAAAAAGGCGGCTTTTTGAAGTTAAACAAAATCGAGAAACTTCTGCCAGATAATTAAGAAAAAAAGAGTAAATCCAAATAAAACCAGAAATGAAAAAGGAGACATTAAAACTGATACCACAGAAATTGGAAGGAGCATTATTAGCTACTATGAGCAACTATGTGCCAAAAAATTGGAAAATCTAGACAAAATAGACACATTCCTAGATGCATACAACCTACCAAGATTGAACCAGAAAGAAATCCAAAACCTGATCAGATCATTATCATGTAACGAAATTGAAGCTGCAATAAAAAATATCTCAGTAATGAAAAGCCTGCCTGGGATCTGATGGCTTCTCTGCTGAACACTACTAAACATTTAAAGAACAACTAATACCAATACTTCCAAAAGTAGTCCAAAAACAGATGAGGAGGGAATACTCCAAACCCTTTTATGAGGCCAGTATTACCCTGATACCAAAACCAGACAAAGACACATGAGAAAAGAAAAAGTATAGGGCAATATCTCTGATGAATATTGATGCAAAAAAAAAACCCTCAAAAGAAAAAACCACTAGGAAACCAAATTCAACAATATATTAGAAAGATCATTCATTAAGATCAACTGAGATTTATCACTGAGATACAAAAATGTTTCAGCATACGCAAATCAATCAATGAGATACATCATATCAACAGAATGAAAGATAAAACTATGTGATTATTTTAATTGGTGCTGAAAAAGCTCTTAACAAAATTCAACCTCCTTTCATGATAAAAAAGTCCTTAAAAAATTGGGGAAAGAAGGATCATACTTCAACATAGTGAAAGCAAAAAAACCACACACCCACAGCTAGTATCATACAGAATGAAGAAAAACTGAAACCTTTTCTCTAAGATCTGGAACATGACTAGAATGCCCAGTGTCACCACTGTTATTCAACATGGTACTGTAAATCCTAGCTAGAGCAATCAGACAAAAGAAAGATTTAAAGGGCATCCAAAATGGAAAGAAAGAATAAATATCCGTGTTTGTAGATGATGTGAACTATTTAAACAACAAATAGAACATAAACACTATTGAACTAAAAATTCAAAGTTGAGGATATACATTCAAAACCAAAAACCAGTAGCATTTCTGTATGACAACAATGAACAATCTGTAATCTAATGTGCAACATATAAAATTAAATACATAGAAATTAACCAAAGAAGTAAAACATCTAGGCAAGATGGCATCGTGGCGACTCAGGATTGCAGCTCTCAGTGAAGGCGCAGAGGGTGAGTCCTAGCCGCATTCTCGGATGGACCTTTTGCCCACAGGCGTTGAAAGTCCCAGGTGTGGAGAGACACACGGCGCCAGCGCAGCCTCGCGGCTCTTTCCAGCGCACTGCCAGCAGCACCACAAACTCACTGGTCTGGGTGCCCTGTTAAACCGGCAATCTGAGATTTGGAAGGGCAGATTGGCATGTCCATCTGATTGAATGGGACTTGGACAATGAGCCAGACCAGGAGTTTCCTGGGCGTGATCTGAGCAGGGGTGAGTGGGCAGCGGCAGGAGATCGCACGGATCCCAGTGCCCTATTGGCAGGCTCCTGGGGCGCCAGTGAGAGAGTCGACCTTTCAGCTTGGGAGAGGAAGAGAGAGAGAGAGGACTCTGAGGCAGGAGCTGGGTGATCGGGCTCGGCGGGTCCCACCACTCAGGGACAAGCAGGGTGGCGACTGGAGGCACTTGGGGCTGAGGTTTGCTGCCGGCATCTAGGACGGTGCAGCCCGGTGAGGAGGGCGTCCACCATTGTGACAGTGCACCCCCAGAAGTACCAGTGCTGGCAGCCTGCCGTTGCCGAGGCAACCTGCCATAACAGAGAGACTCCACAGCAGAAGGAGCCCGGCAGCAACAGGGTGGACCTGCGCTGGGGTCAGAGCCCGGCAGGCAAATAGTGAATAGACTGCCTCCTAGTGGGGCAGGACAGTGCAACAGATACTCATAAAAGCCCCAACTCCCTGAGACAGAGCATCTAAGGGGAAAAAAAGGGGGTTTATGAGTTCTGTTGCAGCAGACATAAACACATCCTCCCAACAACCCTGAATGAACAACAGAGCTCACAGCTCAGCACTGGAGCTCCTATAAAGCACAGACTGTCTCCTCAAGCAGCTCCCTGACCCCTGTATATCCAAGAGTCACCCCAAAAGGACTAATCAGACTGACATTTGGCTGGCATCATTCTGGAACAAGAGCAGAAGAAGAAACTGGTATCATCCCTCATTGTTCTGCAGCTGCTGGGTATACCCCAGACAAGCAGGGCCTGGAGTGGACCTCAGCACTCATACAGCAGAGGGCTAGACCATTAGAAGGAAAACTAAGTAACAGAAATACTTCATCATCAACAATCTCAGTGTCCACACAGAGACCCAATTGAAAAATCAGCAACTACTAAGGCGACAGGATAAATCCATAAAGATGGGAAGAAACCAGCGCAAAAGGAGAAAACACCCAAAACCAAAACACCTCACCTCCTACAAAGGACCAAAACTCCTCACCAGCAAGGGAACAAAGCTGGACGGAGAATGAGTGTGATGAAATAGCGGAATCAGACTTCAGAAAGTGGATAATGAGAAACTTCAGTGAGCTAAAGAACATGTTCTAAATCAGTGCAAAGAAACTAAGAACCTTGAAAAAAGATTTGAAAAAAGATTGAGGAATTGATAACAAGAATGGACAACAGAGAGGAATATGAATGAATTGAAGGAGCTGAAAAACACAACACGAGAACTTCATGAAGCATGCACAAGTTTCAACAGCGAATTGACCAAGCAGAAGAAAGAATATCAGAAGTTGAAGATCAACTCAATGAAATAAAATGAAACCAAGATTAAAGAAAAAAGCAAAAGGAATGAACAAAATCTCCAAGAAATGTGGGACTATGTGAAGAGACCCAACCTACGTTTGATAGGTGTACCAGAATGTGATGAAGAGAATGAATCCAAGCTGGAAAACACTCTTCAGGATATTATCCAGGAAAATTTCCCCAACCTAGCAAGACAGGTCAATACTCAACTCCAGGAAATACAGAGAACACCACAAAGATACTCCAAGAAGAGCAACCCCAAGGCACATAATCGTCAGATTCACCAGGGTTGAAATGAAGGAGAAAATACTAAGGGCAGCCAGAGAAAGGTCAGGTCACCCACAAAGGAAGCCCATCAGACTCACAGCAGATCTCGGCAGAGACTCTACAAGCCAGAAGAGAGTGGGGGCCAATATTCAACATCCTTAAAGAAAAGAACTTTCAACCCAGAATTTCATATCCAGCCAAACTGAGCTTCATAAGTGAAGGAAAAATAAAATCCTTCACGAACAAGCAAGTACTCAGAGATTTTGTCACCACTAGGCCTGCTTTACAAGAGCTCCTGAAAGAGGCACTACACATAGAAGAAACAACCAGTTCCAGCCATCCTAAAAGCATACCAAATGCTAAGACCATCAACAAAATGAAGAATGTACATGAACCAATGGGCAAAACAGCCAGCACCGGCACAAAACTCACTGGTCCGGGTGCCCTGTTAAACCTGCAATCTGAGATTTGGAAGGGCAGATTGGCATGTCCATCTGATTGAATGGGACTTGGACAATGAGCCAGACCAGGAGATTCCTGGGAAGCGTGATCTGAGCCGGTGCAGTGGGCAGTGGCACAGGAGATCTCACGGATCCCAGTGCCCTATTGGCAGGCTACTGGGGCGCCAGTGAGAGAGTCGACCATTCAGCTTGGGGAGAGGAAGAGAGAGAGAGAGAAAATGGATTCTGAGGCAGGGAGTTGGGTGATCGGGCTCGGCAGGTCCCACCATCATGGGGACAAGCAGGGTGGCGATTAGGCGGGGGCTGAGAGTTTGCTGCCGGCACAGTTGAATCTTGGACAGTGCAGCCCGGTGGGGGAAGGGCGTCCGCCACTAAGGATGCAATCCACCCCTACTGAAGTACCACCCAGTGCTGACGCAGCATGCCGTTGCCGAGGCTACCCGCCATAACAGAGACTCAGAGTGGGCGCTCCACAGCAGAACGGGGCCCGTGGCAGAAGGGTGGAGCCCAAGCAGGGCAAACAGGCAAATAGTAGACTGACTACCTCCCTAGCTGGGCAGGACAGAGCAACAGATACTCATAAAGCCCCAACTCCTGAGACAGAGCATCTAAGGGTGAAAAAGTGGGGGGTTATGAGTTCTGTTGCAGCAGACATAAACACATCCTCCCAACAACCCTGAATGAACAAGAGCCCACAGAGCACTGGGCGCCTATAAAGCACAGACTGTCTCCTCAAGCAGACTGACATTTGGCTGGCATCATTCTGGAACAAGATAGCAGAAGAAGAAACTGGTATCATCCCTCACTGTTCTGCAGCTGCTACAGGTATACCCCAGACAAGCAGGGCCTGGAGTGGACCTCAGCACTCATACAGCAGAGGGCTAGACCATTAGAAGGAAAACTAAGTAACAGAAATACTTCATCATCAACAATCTCAGTGTCCACACAGACCCAATTGAAAAATCAGCAACTACTAAGGCGACAGGTGGATAAATCCATAAAGATGGGAAGAAACCAGCGCAAAAGGAGGAAAACACCCAAACCAAAACACCTCACCTCCTACAAGGACCAAAACTCCTCACCAGCAAGGGAACAAAGCTGGACGGAGAATGAGTGATGAAATGACGGAATCAGACTTCAGAAAGTGGATAATGAGAAACTTCAGTGAGCTAAAGGAACATGTTCTAAACCAGTGCAAAGAAACTAAGAACCTTGAAAAAGATTTGAAAAAGATTAGAAATGATAACAAGAATGGACAACTTAGAGAGGAATATGAATGAATTGAAGGAGCTGAAAAACACAACACGAGAACTTGAAGCATGCACAAGTTTCAACAGCCGAATTGACCAAGCAGAAGAAAGAATATCAGAAGTTGAAGATCAACTCAATGAAATAAAAGAGAAACCAAGATTAAAGAAAAAAAAAGGAATGAACAAAATCTCCAAGAAATGTGGGACTATGTGAAGAGACCCAACCTACGTTTGATAGGTGTACCAGAATGTGATGAAGAGAATGAATCAAGCTGGAAAACACTCTTCAGGATATTATCCAGGAAAATTTCCCCAACCTAGCAAGACAGGTCAATACTCAACTCCAGGAAATACAGAGAACACCACAAAGATACTCTGCAAGAAGAGCAACCCCAAGGCACATAATCGTCAGATTCACTAGGGTTGAAATGAAGGAGAAAATACTAAGGGCAGCCAGAGAGAAAGGTCAGGTCACCCACAAAGGAAGCCCATCAGACTCACAGCAGATCTCTCGGCAGAGACTCTACAAGCCAGAAGAGAGTGGGGCCAATATTCAACATCCTTAAAGAAAAAGCTTTCAACCCAGAATTTCATATCCAGCCAAACTGAGCTTCATAAGTGAAGGAAAAATAAAATCCTTCACGAACAAGCAAGTACTCAGAGATTTTGTCACCACTAGGCCTGCTTTACAGAGCTCCTGAAAGAGGCACTACACATAGAAAGAAACAACCAGTTCCAGCCATCCTAAAAGCATACCAAATGCTAAAGACCATCAACAAAATGAAGAATGTACATGAACCAATGGGCAAAACAGCCAGCTAGCATCAAAATGGCAGTATCAAATTCACACATAACAATATTAACCCTGAATGTAAATGGGCTAAATGCACCAATCAAAAGACACAGACTGGCAAATTGGATAAAAACCAAAACCCATCGGTGTGCTGTATCCAGGAAACCCACCTCACATGCAAAGATACACAAAGGCTCAAAATAAAGGGATGGAGGAAGATTTACCAAGCAAATGGAGAGCAAAAAAAAGCAGGAGTTGCAATTCTCATCTCTGATAAAATAGACTTTAAAGTAACAAAGATCAAAAGGGACAAAGAAGGTCATTACATAATGGTAAAAGGATCGATACAACAAGAAGAGATAACGATTCTAAATATATATGGACCCAATGTAGGAGCACCCAGATATATAAGGCAAGTTCTTAATGACTTACAAAGGACTTGACTCACACAATAATAGTGGGAGACTTTAACACTCCACTGTCAATAGCAGACAGATCAACCAGACAGAAAATTAACAAGGATATCCAGGACTTGAACTCAGACCTGGAACAAGCAAACCTGATAGACATTTACAGAACTCTCCACCCCAAATCCACAGAATATACATTCTTCTCAGCACCACATCACACCTACTCCAAAATTGACCACATAATTGGAAGTAAAGCACTCCTCAGCAAATGCAAAACAACAACGAAATCATAACAAACAGTCTCTCAGACCATAGTGCAATCAAGTTGGAACTCAGAATTCAGAAAATAACTCAGAACTGCACAGCTTCATGGAAACTGAACAACTGGCTCTTGAATGTTGATTGGATAAACAATGAAATGAAGGCAGAAATAAAGAAGTTCTTTGAAACCAACGAGAATGAAGACACAACGTACCAGAATCTCTGGGACACATTTAAAGCAGTCTGTAGAGGAAAATATATAGCAATAAGTGCCCACATGAGAAGAGTGGAGAGATCCAAAATTGACACCCTATCGTCAAAATTGAAAGAGCTAGAGGAGCAAGATCAAAAAAGCTCAAAACCTAGCCGAAGACAAGAAATAACTAAGATCAGAGCAGAACTGAAGGAGATAGAGACAAGAAAAACCCTTCAAAAAAATCAATAAATCTAAGAGCTGGTTTTTTGAAAAGATCAACAAAATAGACAGACCACTAGCCAGACTGATAAAAAAGAAGAGAGAACAACCAAATAGATGCAATAAAAAAGCGATAAAGGAAATCACCACAGATTCCACAGAAATTCAAACCATCATCAGAGAATACTACAAACAACTCTATGCACATAAACTAGTAAATCAGGAAGAAATGGATAAATTCCTGGACGCCTGTGTCCTCCCAAGCCTAAACCAGGAGGAAGCCGAAACTATGAATAGACCAATAACAAGGTCTGAAGTTGAGGCAGCAATTAAAACCTACCACACAAAAAGCCCAGGTCAGATGGGTTCACAGCTGAATTCTACCAGACACAAAGAGGATCTGGTACCATTCCTTCTGAAACTATTCCAAATAATCCAAAAGAGGAACCCTTCCCAAATCATTTTATGAGACCAACATCATCCTGATACCAAAACCTGGCAGAGACTCAACAAGAAAAGAAAACTTCAGGCCAATATCCATGATGAACATAGATAGCAATAAGTGCCCACATGAGAAGAGTGGAGAGATCCAAAATTGACACCCTATCATCAAAATTGAAAGAGCTAGAGGAGCAAGATCAAAAAGCTCAAAACCTAGCTGAAGACAAGAAATAACTAAGATCAGAGCAGAACTGAAGGAGATAGAGACAAGAAAAACCCTTCAAAATCAATCTAAGAGCTGGTTTTTGAAAAGATCAACAAAATAGACAGACCACTAGCCAGACTGATAAAAAGAGAGAACAACCAAATAGATGCAATAAAAAAGCGATAAAGAAATCACCACAGATTCCACAGAAATTCAAACCATCATCAGAGATACTACAAACAACTCTATGCACATAAACTAGTAAATCAGGAAGAAATGGATAAATTCCTGGACGCCTGTGTCCTCCCAAGCCTAAACCAGGAGGAAGCCGAAACTATGAATAGACCAATAACAAGGTCTGAAGTTGAGGCAGCAATTAAACCTACCACACAAAAAAGCCCAGGTCCAGATGGGTTCACAGCTGAATTCTACCAGACACACAAAGAGGATCTGGTACCATTCCTTCTGAAACTATTCCAAATAATCCAAAAGAGGAACCCTTCCCAAATCATTTTATGAGACCAACATCATCCTGATACCAAAACCTGGCAGAGACTCAACAAGAAAAGAAAACTTCAGGCCAATATCCATGATGAACATAGATGCAAAAATCTTCAATAAAATACTGGCAAACCGATTGCAACAGCACATTAAAAACTTATCCATCATGATCAAGTAGGATTCATCCGGGGATGCAAGGCTGGTTCAACATACACAAGTCTATAAATGTAATTCACCACATAAACAGAAGCAAAAACAAAAACCACATGATTATCTCAATTGATGCAGAAGGCATTTGACAAAATTCAACAGCCCTTTATGCTAAAACCCTCAATAAACTTGGTATTGATGGAACATATCTCAAAGTAATAAAAGCTATTTATGACAAACCAACAGCCAATATCATACTTAATGGGCAAAAACTGGAAGCATTCCTTTGAAATCCGGCACTGAACAAGGATGCCTCTCTCACCACTTCTATTCAACATAGTACTGGTAGTTCTAGCCAGAGCAATCAGGCAAGAAAAAGAAATAAAGGGTATTCAAATAGGAAAGGTGGAAGCCAAATTGTCTCTATTTGCAGATGACATGATAGTATACCTAGAAGACCCCATCACCTCAGCCCAAAAGCTCCTGAAACTAATAAGCAACTTCAGTAAAGTCTCAGGATATAAAATCAATGTTCAAAAATCACAAGCATTCCTATACACCAATAACAGACTTAAAGAGAACCAAATCAAGAACGAACTGCCATTCACAATTGCTACAAAGAAAATAAAATACCTAGGAATACAACTCACTAGGAATGTAAGGGACCTCTTTAAGGAAAACTACAAACAACTGCTCAACGAAATAAGAGGACACAAACAGATGGAGAAACATTCCATGTTCGTGGTTAGGAAGAATCAATATCGTGAAAATGGCTATACTGCCCAAAGTAATTTACACAATCAATGCTATCCCCATCAAACTACCATTGAATTTCTTCACAGAACTGGAAAAAACCACCATGAATTTCATATGGAACCAAAAAGAGCCCGCATAGCCAAGTCAATTCTAAGCAAAAGAACACAGCGGGAGGCATCACGCTACCAGACTTCAAACTATACTACAAGGCTACAGTAATCAAAACAGCATGGTACTGGTACCAAAACAGAGATATAGACCAATGGAACAGAACAGAGGCATCGGAGGCAACACAACATATCTACAACCATATTATCTTTGATAAACCAGACAAAAACAGGCAATGGGAAAGGATTCCCTATTTAATAAATGGTGTTGGGAAAACTGGCTAGCCATGTGCAGAAAGCAGAAACTGGACCCCTTCCTGACACCTTACACTAAAATTAACTCCAGATGGATTAAAGACTTAAACGTAAGACCTGACACCATAAAAACCCTAGAAGAAAATCTAGGCAAAACCATTCAGGACATAGGGTAGGCAAGGACTTCATGACAAAACACCAAAAGCATTGGCAAGCAAAAGCCAAAATAGACAAATGGGACCTAATCAAACTCCACAGCTTCTGCATGGCAAAAGAAACAGTCACTAGAGTGAATCGGCAACCATCAGAATGGGAAAAAATCTTTGCAGTTTACACATCTGACAAAGGGCTGATATCCAGAATTTACAAAGAACTCAAACAGATTTACAGGAAAAAACAAACAAGCCCATTCAAAAATGGGCAAAGGATATGAACAGAAACTTTACAAAGAAGACATACATGAGGCCAACAAACATATGAAAAAGTGCTCATCATCATTGGTCATTAGAGATGCAAATCAAAACCACATTGAGATACCATCTCACGCCAGTTAGAATGGCGATCATTAAAAATCTGGAGACAGCAGATGCTGGAGAGGATGTGGAGAAATAGGAACACTCTTACACTGTTGGTGGGAGTGTAAATTAGTTCAACCATTGTGGAAGACAGTGTGGCGATTCCTCAGGGACCTAGAAATAGAAATTCCATTTGACCCAACAATCCCATTACTGGGTATCTATCAAGGACTATAAATCGTTCTACTATAAGGACACATGCACACGAATGTTCATTGCAGCACTGTTTACAATAGCAAAGACCTGGAACCAACCCAAATGCCCAACGATGATAGACTGGACTGGGAAAATGTGGCACATATACACCATGGAATATTATGCAGCAATCAAAAATGATGAGTTTGTGTCCTTTGTAGGGACATGGATGAATCTGGAGAACATCATTCTCAGTAAACTGACACAAGAACAGAAAAGAAATACATATACTCACTCATAGGTGGGTGAGAAAAATAAGAACACATGGACACAGAGGCGGTCTACTATACACTGGGGACTGTTGGGGGAATGGGGAGGGACAGAGGAGGGGGTGGGGATAGACTGGGGATGAATACCAAGTGTGGGTGAGGGGAGGAAGCAGCAAACACACTGCCATGTGTGTACCTATGCAACTATCTTGCTCGTTCTGCACATGTACCCCAAACCTATAATGCAATAAAAATTAAAAAAAAAAAAAAAGCAGGAGTTGCAATTCTCATCTCTGATAAAATAGACTTTAAAGCAACAAAGATCAAAAGGGACAAAGAAGGTCATTACATAATGGTAAAGGGATCGATACAACAAGAAGAGCTAACGATCCTAAATATATATGGACCCAATGCAGGAGAACCCAGCCATATAAGGAAATTTCTTAATGACTTACAAAGAGACTTAGACTCCCACCCAATAATAGTAGGACACTTTAACACTCCACTGTCAATATCAGACAGATCAACCAGACAGAAAATTAACAAGGATATCCAGGACTTGAACTCAGACCTGGAACAAGCAAACCTGATAGACATTTACAGAACTCTCCACCCCAAATCCACAGAATATACATTCTTCTCAGCACCACATCACACCTACTCCAAAATTGACCACATAATTGGAAGTAAAGCACTCCTCAGCAAATGCAAAACAATGGAAATCATAACAAACAGTCTCTCAGACCATAGTGCAATCAAGTTGGAACTCAGAATTCAGAAAATAACTCAGAACCACACAGCTTTATGGAAGCTGAACAACTGGCTCTTGAATGTTGATTGGATAAACAATGAAATGAAGGCAGAAATAAAGAAATTCTTTGAAACCAACGAGAATGAAGACAGAACGTACCAGAATCTCTGGGACACATTTAAAACAGTCTGTGAGGAAAATATATAGCAATAAGTGGCCACATGAGAAGGTGGAGAGATCCAAAATTGACACCTATCATCAAAATTGAAAGAGCTAGAGGGCAAGACCAAAAAGCTCAAAACCTAGCAGAAGACAAGAAATAACTAAGATCAGAGCAGAACTGAAGGAGATAGAGACAAGAAAAACTCTTCAGAAAATCAATAAATCCAAGAGCTGGTTTTTCGAAAAGATCAACAAAATGGACAGACCACTAGCCAGACTGATAATAAAGAAGAGAGAACAACCAAATAGATGCAATAAAAAACAATAATGGGAAATCACCACAGATTCCACAGATATTCAAACCATCATCAGAGAATACTAAAAACAACTCTATGCACATAAACTAGTAAACCAGGAAGAAATGGATAAATTCCTGGACACCTTTGTCCTCCCAAGCCTAAACCAGGAAGAAACTATGAATAGACCAATAACAAGGTCTGAAGTTGAGGCAGCAATTAAAGTCTACCACACAAAAAGCCCAGGTCAGATGGGTTCACAGCCAAATTCTACCAGACACACAAAGGGATCTGGTATCATTCCTTCTGAAACTATTCCAAATAATTCAAAAGAGGAACCCTTCCCAAATCATTTTATGAGACCAACATCATCCTGATACCAAAACCTGGCAGAGACTCAACAAGAAAAGAAAACTTCAGGCCAATATCAATGATGAACATAGATGCAAAGATCTTCAATAAAATACTGGCAAACCGACTGCAACAGCACATTAAAAACTTATCCATCATGATCAAGTAGGATTCATCCGGGATGCAAGGCTGGTTCAACATATGCAATCTATAAATGTAATTCACCATATAAACAGAAGCAAAAACAAAAACCACATGATTATCTCAATTGACAGAGAAGGCATTTGACAAATTCAACAACCCTTTATGCTAAAACCCTCAATAAACTTGGTATTGATGGAACATATCTCAAAGTAATAAAAGCTATTATGACAAACCAACAGCCAATATCATACTTAATGGGCAAAACTGGAAGCATTCCCTTTGAAATCTGGCACTGAACAAGGATGCCCTCTCTCACCACTCCTATTCAACATAGTACTGGAAGTTCTAGCCAGAGCAATCAGGCAAGAAAAAGAAATAAAGGGTATTCAAATAGGAAGGTGGAAGCCAAATTGTCTCTGTTGCAGACGACATGATAGTATACCTAGAAGACCCATCACCTCAGCCAAAAACTCCTGAAACTGATAAGCAACTTCAGCAAAGTCTCAGGATATAAAATCAATGTTTCAAAATCACAAGCATTCCTATACACCAATAACAGACTTAAAGAGAACCAAATCAAGAACAGAACTGCCATTCACAATTGCTACAAAGAAAATAAAATACCTAGGAATACAACTCACAAGGAATGTAAGGGACCTCTTTAAGGAAAACTACAAACAACTGTTCAACGAAATAAGAGGGGACACAAACAGATGAAGAAACATTCCATGTTCGTGGTTAGTAAAAATCAATATTGTGAAAATGGCTATACTGCCCAAAGTAATTTACAGAATTAACGCTATCCCCATCAAACTACCATTGAATTTCTTCACAGAAGTTGCAAAAACCACCATGAACTTCATATGGAACCAAAAGAGAGCCTGTATAGACAAGTCAATTCAAAGCAAAAAGAACACAGCTGCAGGCATCACACTATCAGACTTCAAACTATACTACAAGGCTACAGTAATCAAAACAGCATGGTACTGGTACCAAAACAGAGATATAGACCAATGGAACAGAACAGAGGCATCGGAGGCAACACAACATATCTACAACCATATAATCTTTGATAAACCAGACAAAAACAAGCAATGGGGAAAGGATTCCCTGTTTAATAAATGGTATTGGGAAAACTGGCTAGCCATGTGCAGAAAGTAGAAACTGGACCCCTTCCTGACACCTTACACTAAAATTAACTCCAGATGGATTAAAGACTTAAACATAAGACCTGACACCATAAAAACCCTAGAAGAAAATCTAGGCAAAACCATTCAGGACATAGGAGTAGGCAAGGACTTCATGACCAAAACACCAAAAGCATTGGCAACAAAAGCCAAAATAGACAAATGGGACCTAATCAAACTCCACAGCTTCTGCACAGCAAAAGAAACAGTCACTAGAGTGAATCGGCAACCATCAGAATGGGAAAAATCTTTGCAGTTTACATCTGACAAAGGGCTGATATCCAGAATTTACAAAGAACTCAAACAGATTTACAGGAAAAAACAAACAAGCACATTCAAAAATGGGCAAAGGATATGAACAGACACTTTACAAAGAAGACATACATGAGGCCAACAAACATATGAAAAATGCTCATCATCACTGGTCATTAGAGATGCAAATCAAAACCACATTGAGATACCATCTCACGCCAGTTAGAATGGTGATCATTAAAAATCTGGAGACAGCAGATGCTGGAGAGGATGTGGAGAAATAGGAACACTCTTAGACTGTTGGTGGGAGTGTAAATTAGTTCAACCATTGTGGAAGACAGTGTGGCGATTCCTCAGGACCTAGAAATAGAAATTCCATTTGACCCAGCAATCCCATTACTGGGTATCTATCAAGGACTATAAATGGTTCTACTATAAGGACACATGCACACGAATGTTCATTGCAGCACTGTTTACAATAGCAACGAACTGGAACCAACCCAAATTCAGATGATAGACTGGACTGGGAAAATGTGGCACATATATACCATGGAATATTATGCAGCAATCAAAAGTGATGAGTTTGTGTCCTTTGTAAGGACATGGATGAATCTGGAGAACATCATTCTCAGCAAACTGACACAAGAACAGAAAAAGAAATACCATATTCTCACTCATAGGCGGTGAGAAAAATGAGAGCAACATGGACACAGGGAGGGTCTACTACACACTGGGGTCTATTGGGGAATGGGGAGGACAGCGGGGGCTGGGGAGGGATAGCCTGGGGATAAATTCCAAGTGTGGGTGAAGAAGAGGAAGGCAGCAAAACACTGTGTACCTATGCAACTATCTTGCACGTTCTGCACATGTACCCCAAAACCTATAATGCAATAAAGATTTAAAAATTAAAAAAAAAGAAGTAAAATATCTCTATAATGAAAAGTATAAAACAGTGATGTAAACAACTGAGGACATCGAAAAATGTAAAAAAGAAAGTTCAGAAATTTGAAAACTAAATATTGGTAAAATGTCCGTACTACCCAAAGCAACCTACCAATTCAATACAATCCCTATCAAAATACTAATGACATTTTTCACAAAAGAAAAAAAAAATTCTAAAATGTATATGGAACCACAAAAGACCAGAATAGCCAAATCCATCTTAAGAAAAAACAAACAAACAAGAAACTGGAGGAATTGCATTATCTGATTTCAAACTATACTACAGAGCAACAGTACCCAAAACAGCATGGTACTGGCATAATAACAGACACATAGAGCAATGGAATAGAATAGACAACTCAGAAACAAATCCAGATATTTACAGCGAACTCATTTTTGATAAAAGTGCAAAGAACATACACTGGGGGAAAGTCAGTCTCTTCAATAAATTGTGTTGTAAAAACCGGATATCCATATATAAAAAAATAAATCTAGGCCTCTATTTCTCATTGTATGCAGAAATCATAACAAAATTGATTAAAAACTGAAATCAAAGACCTCAAAATATGAAGTTATTATAAAAAAATGCTGGGGGAAAACCTCCATGACACTGGTCTGGGCAGAAATTTCTTGAGCAATACCCCACAAGCACAGACAACCAAAGCAAACATAAACAGATGGGATCACATCAAGTTAAAAAGCTTCTGCATAGCAACATGAACAATGAACAACGTGAAGAGAAAACCCACAGAATAGAAGAAAATATTTGCAAACTACACATTTGACAAGGGATTAATAACCAGAATATATAAGGAGCTCAGATAACTCTACTGGAAAAAATTGAATAATCTGATTTAAAATGGCATAAAGATTGGAATAGACATTTCTCAACAGAAGATATATAAATGGCAAACAGGCATATGAAAAGGTGCTCAACATCACTGATCATCAGATAAACACAAATCAAAACTACAATGAGATATCATCTTACCCTATTTAAAATGGGTTTTATCCCAAAGACAGGCAATAATAAATGCTGGGAAGGATGTGGAGAAAAGGGAACCCTTGTTTACTATGGTAGGAATAAAAATTAGTATAATCACTATGGATAACAATTTGGAAGTTCCTCAAATAATAAACGCTGAGCTACCATAAGATCAAGAAATCTTACTGCTGAGTATACATTAGAAAAGATCACTCGTCATGACCAAGTGGGATTTATCCAGAATCCTGTCAGATAAAATACAGAATCCAAAATCGTTTCTATTAGATAAATGTAACAAATATATTTAAATAATTTTAAAAAGAAAATCAGTATATTGAAGAGGTATCTGCCCTCATTTCTTTGTTGCAGCATTGTTTACAGTAACAAAGATCTGAAAGCAACTCAAGTGTTCATCAACAGACTAATAAAGAAATTGTGGTACATATATACCATGGAACACTATGGAGCCATAAAAAAGAATGAGTTCATGTCCTTTGCAGGGACATGGATGAAGCTGGAAACTATCATTCTCAGAAAATTAACACAGGAACAGAAAATGAAACACCACATGTTCTCACTCATAAGTGAGAGTTGAACAATGACAACACATGGACACAGGGAGGGAAAGAAACATCACACACTGGGGCCTTCCAGGGTGTGGGGGACTATGGGACAGATAGCATTAGGAGAAATACCTCATGTAGACGATGGGTTGACAGGTGCTGCAAACCACCACAGATGTATACCTATGTAACAAACCTGCATGTTCTGCACATGTATCCCAAAACTTAAAGTATAATAATTTTTAAAAAATAAAAAAAGTAGGAAGGATAAAGCTAAAATTTTGAGTTTTTATTAGTTTTCTATTTGCTGGCTTGTTTTTATGTAATTGTTAACTTGTCATCAGTTTAAAACAATATATTATGTGATTTGCAAGCCTCATGGTAACCTCAAATCAAAAAATAAACAAATATACAACAGAGAACCCAAAAAACCAAGAAATTAATAGACAGCACCAGGGAAAACCATTTTCATTGAAAGGAAGATAGAAAAGGAGGGAAGAGAAGACAATAAAACAACAGAAAACAGGAAAATGAAAGGAGTAAATCATTACTGAGCAATAATAACACTGAATATAAGTGGACTAAAATCCCCAATCAAAAGAAATAGAGTGCCTAAGGAGAGGAAAGGAAAATCGCAGATAGGAGGCAGGACTAAGTTGCAGCTCCTACTCAGGACAGAGCAGTGTGTGGAGATTCACATTATGAACTCTTGCTCCAAGAACTACTGCATGAATATACAAGGAAAGCTAAGAGAATCCATAGACCCTTTGAAGAAAGCAATTGCTCTTGCACACCCCAGGAGACATCCCAAAACCTGTGAGTGCCTGAAATGTGAAAGTTTGAAAGGGGGATTGTCTACCACTGAACAAACACCCTCACTGGGGAACCTGAGGGTCCAGATTATAGGAGAAGGATTTGACCTTACCTGGAACTGAGATGATTTTAGAGCTGAGCAAAATGCAGGGGTCGAAGAAGCAGCGGGAAGTGCCCTGTGAGCTCTTGGCCCCCAAAGAAGTCATTTCTTACTTTGTCTTGCAGAGGTCCTTAAGGAGAGCTGCCAGAGGAACTGGGAAAAGACCACAGGAAGAAGAAAACTTCCAGCTGAACTTTGTAAAAAAAATTCTACCTAACGTGAAGTTTCCTGAACAGAAATCAGGGAAGGAGGTAAATTCAGAGTGCAGATACAACACAGAAGCCACAGCAGGTGGGGAAGCAGAAAACCTGAAAGCCCTGCTTGCTTTCACAGCCAGGAGGCTGGTAGCCTGGGGCAAGTTCTCAGCCCTGGTCAACTGCTACTTGAAAACCAATTTGGTGCTGTTGGGGGTGGGGCATGATAGAAGTGAGACTAGCCTTTGGGCTGCATGGGAGCTGGATGAAGCCTGTAATGGCTCTCTTTCCCCTAATTCCCTGACAACCTGCATGACACAGCAGAGGCAGACATAGTCTCCCTGGGAATATAACTCCACTGGTCGGAAAACAAGAGCCCCAGCCCTCACAGCAGCCATAAAAGGCCCCACGCAAGGAGAGTCTGAGCTCAGACATGCCCAACCCTACCCTCATGTGATGGTCTTTAGCCACTCTGGTAGCAAAAGACAAAGAACATATTATCTTGGGAGTTCTAGGATTCCCCAACCCTCCCCCCTGCCCATTGTCTGATCATCCCTATACTACCACAACTGATGCTCTCTTCAAAGTGCCACCTCTTGGCAACCCAAACAGTGCAAAACTAGTGCAATAAGCAAAACTACAACTAAGGACCCTTGCAGAGTCCATTTCACTCCACTGCCACCACCGTAATAGTAGGTACAGCTATCCATGCCTGAGAGACCTGAAGACAGTTCACATCACAGGACTATGTGCAGACCCCACCACCCCCCACCACCAGTAGCAGCCAGGAGCCTGGTAGCTCTGCTGGGTGGCTAGATCCAGAAAAGAAATAATCACTGCAGTTTGGCTTTCAGAAAGCCACATCCCTAGGAAAAGGGGGAGAGTACTAGCAATGAAGTGCCCCGTGGGACAAAAGAATCTGAACAGTTGCCCTTAAGACACAGATCTTCCCTCTGACATAGTCTACCCAAATGAGAAAAAAACAAAAAACAATTCTGGCAATATGACAAAACAAGTTTCTTTAACACTCTGATATGGTTTGGCTGTTTCCCCACCCAAATCTCATTTTGAATCATAGATCCCCTAATTCCCATGTGTTGTGGGAGGTACCTGGTGGGAGACAATTGAATCATGGGGGCAGTTTCCCCCACACTGTTCTTGTGGGGGTAAGTAACTCTCATGAGATCTGATGATTTCATAAGAGGAAACCCATTTTGCTTGGTCTTGCTGTCACCAACTAAGAAGTGCCTTTTGCCTCCTGTCATGATTGTGAGGCCTCCTTAGCTATGTGAGATTTAATGGAACTGTGAGCCCATTAAATCTCATCTTCCCTATATATTACCCAGTCTCGGGTATGTCTTTATTACCAGCATGAGAACAGACTAATACAGTAAATTGGTACTGGTAGAGTGGGGTGCTACTGTAAAGATATCTAAAAATGTGAAAGTGACTTTGGAACTGGGTAACAGGGAGAGGCTGGAACAGTTTGGAGGGCATAGAAGAAGACAGAAAAATGTGGGAAAGTTTGAAACTTTCTAGCCTGTTGAATGGCTTTGACAAAAATGCTAATAATAATATGGACAATTAAATCCAGGCTGAGGTGGTCTCAAATGAAAATGAGAAACTTTTTGGGAACTGGAGTGAAGGTGACTCTTGCTATGTTTTAGCAGAGACTGGCAGCATTTTGCCCCTGTTCTAGTGATTTGTAAAACTTTGAACTTGAGGGAGATAATTTAGGGTATCAGGCAGAAAAAAATTTCTAAGCAGCAAAGCATTCAAGAAGTGACTTGGGTGCTTTTAAAAGCATTCCCTTTTAAAAGTGAAACAGCATAGAAGTTCAGAAAATGTATGGCTTGATGATGTGATAGAAAAAAAACCCATTTCCTCAGAAGAAATTCGAGCTGGCTGCAGAAATTTGCATAAGTAACAAGGAGCCAAATGTTAATCACCAAGAAAATGAGGGCATGTCAGAGGCTTTTGTGAAAGCCCCTACTACTAGAGACCAAGAGGCATAGAAAGAAAAAAAGGGTTTTGTGGGCTAGGCCCAGGGGCCCCCTGCTGTGTACAGCCTAGGAAATTGGTTGGCATCAATTGCTTGGCATCCCAGCCACTCTAGCCATGGCTAAAAGGGGCTAAGATCAAGCTTGAGCTATAGCTTCATAGGATGAAAGCTCCAAGCCTTGGCAGCTTCCATGTGGTGTTGAGCTTCTGGGTGCACAAGAGTCAATAACTGCAGTTTGGAAACCTCCACCTAGATTTCAGAGAAGGTATGGAAATCCCTGAATATTCAGGCACAAGTTTGCTGCAGGGGTGGGGCTCTCATGGAGAACCTCTGCTAGGGCAACGTGGAAGGGAAATGTGGGGTTGAAGCCCCCATAGCGACTCCCAACTGGGGCATTGCCTTGTGGAGTTGTGAGAAGGCCACTGTCCTACTGACTCCAGAATGGTAGATCCAACATCTTGCACCATACATCTGGAAAAGCTGCAGACATTCAATGTCAGCCTGGGAAAGCAGATGGGAGAGAGGCTATACACTGCAAAGTCACAGGGGCAGAGCTGCATAAGACCATGGGAACCTACCTCTTGCATCAGTGTGACCTGGATGTGAAACATGAATTAAAAGATCATTTTGGAGATTAAGATTTCACTGTCCAGCTGGATTTTGGACTTGCATGGGGGCTGTAGACCCTTTCTTTGGCCAATTTCTCCCATTTGGAATGCCTGTATTTACCCAATGCCTGTACCCAATTGTATCTAGGAAGTAATTAACTTGCTTTTGATTTTACAGGATCATAGGCAGAAGGAACTTGCCTTGTCTCAGACGTGAGTTTGGACTGTGGACTTTCGAGGTAATGCTAAAATGAGTTGATTTTGGGGGACTGTTGGAAAGGCATGACTGGTTTTGAAATGTAAGAACATAAAATTTGGGAGGAACCAGGGGTGGATTGATATAGTTTGGCTGTGTTCCCACCCAAATCTCTTATTGAATTTTAGCTTCCATAATTCCCATCTTTTGTGAGAGGGACTCAGTGGGAAATAATTGAATCACGGGGGCAGTTTACTCATACTGCTCTCATGGCAGTCAATAAGTCTCATGAGATCTGATGGTTTTACAAGGAAAACCTCTTTTGCTTGGTTCTCATTCTCCCTTGCTGCCACCATGTAAGAAGCGCCTCTTTCCTTCTACCATGATTATGAGGCCTCCTCATCCATGTGGAACCATTAGTCCATTAAACCTCTTTTTATTCATAAATTACCCAGTCTTGGGTATGTCTTTAATAGTAGTGTGAGAACAGGTTAATACACACCCCCCAAAAGACAAAACAAATCATCAACAATAGATCCAAATAAAGAAGAAATCCCTGTATTGCCAGAAAAAGAATTCAGAAGGATGATTATTAAGCTAATAAAGGAGGCAACAGAAAAAGGTGAAGTCCAACTTAATGAAATAAAAAAAAATCATACAAAATATGAAGGAAAAAATCTGCAGTGAACTAAACAGCATAAATAAAAAAACAATCACAACTTCTGAAAATAAAGGATATACATAGAGAAATGCAAAATGTACTGAAGAGTATCAGTAATAGAAACTAACAAGCAGAAAAAAAAGAACTTCAGAGCTCCAAGACAAGGTTTTGAATTAACCCAATCCAACAAAAACAAAACTAAAATAATTTTTTGAAAAAGAACAAAACCTCCAAAAAACTGGCATTGTAATGACCAAAACTAAGAATAATTGGTGTTCTTGAGGAAGAAGAGAAACCTAAAAGTTTGGAAAACATATTTGAGGAAATAATTGAGGAAAACTTCCCCAGCCTTGCTAGAGATCAAGACATCCAAACACAAGAAGCTCAAAGAACACCTGAAAAATTCATTGCAAAAGATAATTGGCTGGGCACATAGTCATCAGTTTATCTAAAGTCAAGACACAGGAAAAAATCTTCAGAGCTGCCAAGCAAAAGCATGAGGTAACCCATTAAAATAAAAACCTATCAGATTAACAGCAGATTTCTCAGCAGAAACCCTACAAGCAAGAAGGATGTGGGGCCCTACCTTCAGCCTCCTTCAACAAAACAATCATCACCCAAGAATTTTGCATCCAGTGAAACTAAGTTTCATAAATGAAGTAAAGATACAGTATTTTTCAGATAAACAAATGCTAAGAGAATTCACCACCACCAATTGAGCACTATAAGAACTGCTAAAAGCTCTAAATCTTGAAACATATTCTTGAAATATGCCAAAATAGAACCTCCTTAAAGCATAAAGCTCACAGAACCTCTCTCTCTCTATATATATATACGTGTATATTTGAGAAGACATATATATATATATATATATATATATATATATATATATATATCACACACAATAAATTAAAACACACACATACACACACACACGGTATTCAGGCAACAAGTAGCATGATGAACAGAATAGTACCTCACATCTCAATACTAACATTGAGTGTAAATGGCCTAAAAAACTAAAAATACTACTACCATATGATCCAACAATCCCACTGCTCGGTATACACCCAAAACAAAGAAAATTGGTATACTGAGAAGATATCTGCACTATCATGTTTATTGCAGCACTATTCACAGTAGTCAAAATTTGGAAGGAACCTAAGTGTCCATCAACAGATGAATAAGAAAAATGTACATATACACAATAAAGTACTATTCTATCACAAAAAAATAATAATATCCTGTCATTTGCAATAAATGATGGAACTGCAGATCATTATGTTAAGTAAAATAAGTCAGGAAAAGAAAGACAAATTTTGCATGCTCTCATTTATTTGTGGGAGTTAAAAATTAAAACAATCAAATTCATGAAGATAGTAGAATGAAGATTACCAGAGGGTGGGAAGAGAAAGATGGAAGTGGGAATGGTTAATGAGTAAAAAAATTTAATTAGATAGAATAATACCTACTATTTGTTAGCACAACAGGGTGACTACAGCCAACAATAATTTATTGTAAATTTTGAAATAACTGAAAGAGTATAATTGAATTGTTTAAGAAATAAATAATTTTTTTATTTGAAAATGGTAGAATTTGTCATTATTTTCTTTTTAAATATACTTTTAAGTTCAAGGTATGTGTACAAGTTTGTTACACAGGTAAATGTGTGTCAGGGGAAATTGTTGTACAGATTATTTCATTGCCCTAGTATTAAACCTAGTACCTATTAGTTATTTATCCTGATCATCTCCCTTCTCCTACCCTCCACCCTCCAATAGGTCTCAGTGTGTGTTATTTCCCTGTATGTGTCCATGTGTTCTCATTATTTAGTTCCCACTTACAGGTGAGAACATGCAGTATTTGGTTTTCTGTTCCTGAATTGGTTTGCCAAGGACAATGGCTTCCACTCCCATTCATGTCACATAATCTCATTCCATTTGATGGCTATATATTATTCCATGGTATATATGTACCACATATTCTTTACCTAGTCTATAATTGATGGGCATTTCGGTTGATTTCCTATCTTTCCTATTGTGAATAGTGTTGCAGTGAACATACACAGACATGTGTCTTTAAAATGGAACAATTTATACTCCTTTGGGCATGTACCCAGTAATGACATTGTTTGGTCAAATGGTATTTCTGTCTTTAGGTCTCAGAGGAATCACTATACTGTTTTCCATAATTGTTGAACTAGTTTACACTTCCACCAACAGTGTATAATCATTTCTTTTTCTTTTTCTTCACAACATCACCAGCACCTGTTTTTTGTTTGTTTGTTTGTTCATTTGTTTTTACTTTTTAATAATAGGCATTATGACTGGTGTCACACACTATCCCATTGTGGTCTTGATGTGCATTACTCTAATGATCAGTGAGTGATATAGAGCTTCTTTTCATGTAATTTTTGGCTGCATGTAAGTCTTCATTTGAGAAGTGTCTGTTCATGTCCTTTGCCTACTTTTTAATGTGTGTGTGTGTGTGTGTGCTTTGTAAATCTGTGGAAGTTCCTTAAAGATGCTAGATAGTATGGTCCAGGCTGCAGTTAAGTCATGATTGTGACACTGCACTCAGCTTGGGAGACAGAGGAAGACTCTATCTCTTAAAAAAAATAAAAATAAAAAATAGACCGGGGATCCAAGATGGCCTAATAGGAACAGCTCTGGAGTTCAGTTCCCAGTGAGAACAATGCAAAGGGTGAGTGAACACCACATTTCCAAATGAGTTATTACTGCCCACAGACCAGGAGATTCCCATGCTGAAAAGTGCCAGGAATTTCCAGCATGGCTGTTTCAGCTGGTGCAGCAGGTTTCTGCACAAGAACTCACACAAATCTGAGTGGCCATATCAACTGGTGCCTGGAATTCCTGGGAGACAGAGTTGCTTATTCAACTGAAAAAAAAGGGGGCTGAAACAGAAAGCCAGGTGATCGGGCTCAGCGGGTCCTATCCCCATAAAGACGAGCAATCTTAAATGCTCTGGATTGAGAGTTTTGCAGCAAGCACAATTGAACCTGGGACAGTCCAGCTCCATTGGGGGAAGAGCTTCCACCATTACCGAGGCAGTCTGCCACTACCAAGGCAATGCACCACTGAGGCAGTCCGCCACTACTGAGGCAGTCTGCCACTACCAAGGCAATGCACCACTGAGGCAGTCCGCCACTACTGAGGCAGTTCGCCATTACTGATACAGTCCATCATTACCAAGGCAGTCCACCATTATAGAGGCAGTCCGCCATTACCAAGGCCATTCTAACTATACCTCTATAAACAAAACCACAGGGAAGCTCACACAGCAGCTGGCAGAGCCCAGCAGCTCAGCAATGCCTCTGCTGGCAGACTGTGACTATGCTACCTCACTGCTGGGCAGGACATCTCTGAATAAAAGGCAGCAGCACATCAAGAACTTGTCAATAAAGCCCCAAGACAGAGCACCTGGGAAAAAAGGTGGTTATGAGTTCCACTGCAGGAGACATAAACAGAGCTGCCCAGCAGTTCTGAACAGAATAATGGAGCTCACAGGTCAGCACTTGAGCTGTTATAAGAAACAGACTGTCTCCTCAAACAGCTCCCTGTCCCCTGTATACCCAAAGAGTCACCTCATAAAGGAGAGCTCAGGCTGACATCTGGCAGGTATCCTTCTGGGACAAAGACAACAGAAGAAGAAACTCACAGAAACCCTTACTATTCTGTAGCTGCCACAGGTGATCCCTAGGCAACCAAGGTCTGGAGTCAACCTCCAGCAGTCCTACAGCAGAAGGGACTGACTGTTAGAAGGAAAACTAAAAAGCAGAAAGAAATAACTCCATCATCAACAAAAGGGACATCTACTCGGAGACCCCATCAGAAAGTCACCAACTATAAAGACCACAGGTAGATAAATACATAAATATGAAAAGAAACCAGTGCAAAAAGGATGAAAACACCCAAAACCAGCACGCTTCTCCTCCTCCAAGGGATCACAACACATCACCAGCAAAGGAACAAAGCAGGATGCAGAATGAGTCTGATGAATTGACAGAAACAGGCTTCAGAAGGTGGGTAATAACAAACTTCTCTGAGCTAAAAGAACATGTTCTAACCCAATGCAAAGAAACTAAGAACCTTGAAAAAAGGTTTGATGAAATGCTAATGAGAATAAACAGCTTAGAGAAGAATATAAATGACTTGATGGAGCTGAAAACACAACATGAGAACTTCGTGAAGCATACACAAGTTTCAATAGCCAAATTGACCAAGCAGAAGAAAGGATATCAGAGATTGAAGATCAACTCAATGAAATAAAATGAGAAGGCAAGATTAGAGAAAAAGAGTAAAAAGAAATGAACAAAGCCTCCAAGAAATATGGGATTATGTGAAAAGACCTAATCTATGTTTGATAGGTGTACCTGAATGTGACAGAGAATGAATCCAAGCTGGAAAACACTCTTCAGGATATTATCCAGGAGAACTTCCCCAACCTAGCAAGGCAGGCCAATATTCAAGTCCAGGAAATACAGAGAACACCACAAAGATATTCCTCAAGAAGAGCAACCCCAAGGCACATAATCATCAGATTCACCAGGGTTGAAATGAAGGAAAAATGCTAAGGGCAGCCAGAGAGAAAGGTCAGGTTACCCACAAAGGAAGCCCATCAGACTCACAGTGGATCTCAGCAGAAACCCTACAAGCCAGAAGAGTGGGGCCAATATTCAACATCCTTAAAGAAAAGAACTTTCAACCTAGAATTTCATATCCAGCCAAACTAAGCTTCATAAGTGAAGGAGAAATAAAATCCTTTATGAACAAGCAATTGCTGAGAGATTTTGTCACCACCAGGCCTGCCTTACAAGAGCTCCTGAAAGAAGCACCAAACATAGAAAGAAACAACCAGTACCAGCCACTCCAAAAATGTACCAAATGGTAAAAGCATCAACACAATGAAGAAACTGCATCAACTAATGGGCAAAACAACCAGCTAGCATCAAAATGGCAGGATCAAATTCACACATAACAATATTAACCTTAAATGTAAATGGGCTAAATGCCCCAATCAAAAGACACAGACTGGCAAATTGGATAAAAAGTCAAAACCCATCAGTGTGCTGTATCCAGGAAATGCATCTCATTTGCAAGGACACACATAGGCTCAAAATAAAGGGATGGAGGAAGATTTACCAAGCAAATGGAGAGGAAAAAAAAAGCAGGAGTTGCAATCCTAGTCTCTGATAAAATAGACTTTAAACCAACAAAGATCAAAAGAGACAAAGAAGGGCATTACATAATGGTAAAAGGATCAATGCAACAAGAAGAGCTAATGATCCTAAATATATACACACCCAATACAGGAGCACCCAGATACATAAAGCAAGTTCTTAATGACCTACAAAGAGACTTAGACTCCCACACAATAATAGTGGGAGACTTTAACACTCCACTGTCAATATTAGACAGATCAATGAGACAGAAAATTAACAAGGATATCCAGGACTTGAACTCAGATCTAAACCAAGCAAACTTAATAGACATCTAAAGAACCCTCTCCACCCCAAATCCACAGAATATACATTCTTCTCAGCACCACATTACACCTACTCTAAAATTGACCACATGATTGGAAGAAAATTACTCCTCAGCAAATGCAAAAGAACAGAAATCCTAACAACCAATCTCTCAGACAACAGTACAATCAAATTAGAACTCAAGATTAAGAAACTCACTCAGAACTGTATAACTTCATGGAAACTGAACAACTGGCTCTTGAATGTTGACTGGATAAACAATTAAATGAAGGCAGAAATAAAGATGTTCTTTGAAACCAATGAGAATGAAGACACAACATACCAGAATCTCTGGGACACATTTAAAGTAGTGTCTAGAGGAAAATTTATACCAATAAATGCCCACATAAGAATCAAGGAAAGATCTAAAATTGACACCCTATCATCAAAATTGAAAGAGACAGAGGAGAAAGATCAAAAAAACTCAAAAGCTAGCAGAGGACAAGAAATAACTAAGATCAGAGCAGAACTGAAGGAGATAGAGATACAAAAAAAAAACCCTTCAAAATATCAATATATCCAGGAGCTGGTTTTTGAAAAGATCAACAAAATAGACAGACCACTAGCCAGATTAATAAAAAGAAAAGAGAGAAGAATCAAATAGATGCAATAAAAAGATAAAGGGATATCACCACCAATTCCACAGAAATACAAACTACCATCAGAGATTACTACAAACAACTCTATGCACATAAACCAGTAAACCTGGAAGAAATGGATAAATTCCTGGACACTTGCACCCTCCCAAGCCTAAACCAGGAAGAAGTTGAAACCCTGAATAGACCAATAACAAGGGCTGAAGTTGAGGCAGCAATTAATAGCCTACCAACCAAAAAAGCCCAGGTCCAGATGGGTTCACAGCCAAATTCTACCAGACATACAAAGAGGAGCTGGTACCACTCCTTCTGAAACTATTCCAAACAATCCAAAAGAGAATCCTTCCCAAATCATTTTATGAGACCAACATCATCCTGATACCAAAACCTGGCAGAGACTCAACAAAAAAGAAAACTTCAGGCCAATATCCATGATGAACATAGATGCAAAATCTTCAATAAAATACTGGCAAACCAATTGCAACAGCACATCAAAAGCTTATCCATCACGATCAAGTAGGCTTCATCCCAGGGATGCAAGGCTGGTTCAACATACAAGTCTATAAATGTAATTCACCACATAAACAGAACCAAAGACAAAACCACATGATTATCTCAATAGATGCAGAGAAGGCCTTTGACAAAATTCAACAGCCCTTTATGCTAAAACTCTCAATAAACTAGGTATCGACAGAACATATCTCAAAATAATAAAAGCTATTTATGACAAACCCACAGCTGATATCATATTGAATGGGCAAAAACTGGAAGCATTCCCTTTGAAATCTGGCACTAGACAAGGATGCCCTCTCACCACTCCTATTCAATATAGTATTGGAAGTTCTAGCCAGAGCAATCAGGTAAGAAAAAGAAATAAAAGATATTCATTTAGGAAAGGAGGAAGCCAAATTGTTTCTATTTGCAGATGACATGATTATATATTTAGAAGACCCCATCACCTCAGCCCAAAACTCCTGAAACTGATAAGCAACTTCACCAAAGTCTCAGGATATAAAATCAATGTGCAGAAATCATAAGCATTCCTAAACACCAATAACAGATTAAAAGAGAGCCAAATCAAGAACGAACTGCCATTCACAATTGCTACAAAGAGAATAAAATACCTAGGGATACATCTAACAAAGGATGTAAAGGACCTCTTCAAGGAGAACTACAAACCACTGCTCACGGAAATAAGAGAGGACACAAACAGATGGAAAAACATTCCATGCTCATGGTCAGGAAGAATCAATATTGTGAAAATGGCCATACTGCGCAAAATAATTTATAGATTCAATGCTATCCCCATCAAGCTACCTATGACCCTCTTCACAGAACTGGAAAAAACCACCTTAAACTTCATATGGAACCAAAGAGAGCCCACATAGCCAAGTCAATTCTAAGCAAAAGAACAAAGCTGGAGGCATCACTACCTGACTTCAAACTATACTACAAGGCTACAGTAATCAAAACAGCATGGTACTGGTACCAAAACAGAGATATAGACCAATGGAACAGAACAGAGGCCTCGGAGGCAATGCCACACATCTACAACCATCTGATCTTTGACAAACCTGACAAAACAAGCAATGGGGAAAGGATTCCTGTTTAATAAATGGTGTTGGGAAAACTGGCTAGCCATGTGCAGAAAGCAGAAACTGGACCCCTTCCTGACACCTTACACTAAAATTAACTCCAGATGGATTAAAGACTTAAACATAAGACCTAACACCATAAAAACCCTAGAAGAAAACCTAGGCAAAACCATTCAGGACATAGGCATAGGCAAGGACTTCATGACTAAAACACCAAAAGCATTGGCAACAAAAGCCAAAATAGACAAATGGGATCTAATTAAACTCCAGAGCTTCTGTACAGCAAAAGAAACAATCATTAGAGTGAACTGGCAACCAACAGAATGGGAAAAAATTTTTGCAATCTACCCATCTGACAAAGGGCTAATATCCAGAATCTACAAAGAACTAAAACAGATTTACAAGAAAAACAAACAAACCCATTCAAAAGTGGGCAAAGGATATGAACAGACACTTTTCAAAAGAAGACATATATGAGGCCAACAAACATATGAAAAATGCTCATCATCACTGGTCATTAGAGAAATGCAAATCAAAACCACATTGAGATACCATCTCATGCCAGTTAGAATGGCATCATTAAAAATCTGGAGACAACAGATGCTGGAGAGGATGTGGAGAAATAGGAACACTTTTACACTGTTGGTGGGAGTGTAAATTAGTTCAACCATTGTGGAAGACAGTGTGGCATTCCTCAAGGACCTAGAAATAGAAATTCCATTTGACCCAGCAATCCCATTACTGGGTATATATCCAAAGGATTATAAATCATTCTATTATAAAGACACATGCACATATGTTCATTGTGGCACTGTTTACAATAGCAAAGACCTGGAACCAACCCAAATGCCCATCAATGATAGACTGGACAAGGAAAATGTGGCACATATACACCATGGAATACTATGCAGCCATAAAAATGATGAGTTTGTGTCCTTTGTAGGGACATGGATGAATCTGAAACCATCATTCTCAGCAAACTGACACAAGAACAGAAAATCAAACACCACATGTTCTCACTCATAGGTGGGTGTTGAACAATGAGAACACATGGACACAGGGAGGGAGCATCACACACTGGGGTCTGTTGGGGGACTAGGGGAGGGACAGTGGGGGTAGGGAGGTTGGGAGGGATAACATGGGAGAAATGCCAGATATAGGTGATGGGGGATGGAGGCAGCAAACCACATTGCCATGTATGTACCTATGCAACAATCCTGCATGTTTGCACATGTATCCCAGAACCTAAAGTGTAATAATATATATATACACACACATATATACGTGTATATATATATATACACACACATATATATATATATATATATATATAAGAAGCTAGATACTAGATCTTTGTCAGATACATAGTTTATATATATATATAAATACATATATATATTATATATTTATATATGATATATATAAATTATATACATATTTATATATAAATATATATACACACACATATACGCGTATATATATATATACACGCATATAGGTGATGGGGGGATGGAGTTCTGGGATACATGTGCAAAACATGCAGGATTGTTGCACAGGTATACGTGTGTATATATATACATGCATATATGTGTGTGTGTATATATACATATATGTAAGAAGCTAGATACTAGATCTTTGTCAGATACATAGTTTGCAAAAATTTTCTCCCATTCTCTAGGTTGTCTGTTTACTCTGTTCATAGTTGCTTTTGCTGTGCCCAGGCTTTTTAGTTTAATTAGATCCCATTTGTCAATTTTTGCTTTTGTTGTAATTGCTTTTGGCATCTTCATCATGAAATCTTTGCCCAAGCCTAGAGCCTGAATGGTATTACCTAGGCTGTCTTCCAGGATTTTTATAGTTTGGGGTTTTACATTTAAGTCTGTAATCAATCTTGAGTTAATTTCTGCATATGGTGTAAAGAAGCAGTCCAGTATCGATCCAGTGATTATAGTTAGCCAGTTATTCCAGCACCATTTATTAAACAGTGAATCCTTTTCCCATTGCTTGCTTTTGTCCACTTTGTTGAAGATCAGATAGTTGAAGGTAGACAGTCGTATTTCTGCATTCTCTATTCTGTTCCACTGGTCTATGTGTCTGTTTTTGTACCAGTACCACACTGTTTTGGTTACTGTAGACCTGTGGTATAGTTTGAAGTTGAGTAGCATGATGCCTCCAACTTTGGTGTTTTTTGTTTGTTTGTTTTTTGGCTTGGCTATTCAGGCTCTTTTTTAGTTCCATATGAATTTTTAAATAGATTTTTTCTAGTTCTGTGAAGAATGCAATGGTAGTTTCATGGAAATAGCATTGAATCTATAAATTGCTTTGGGGAATATGGCCATTTTCATAATGTTGATTCTTCCTATCCAAGAGCATGGAATGTTTTTCCATTTGTTTGGGTCATGTCTAATTTCTCTGAGCTTTGCAGTTCTCCTTGCTTAGATCTTTCACCTCACCAGTTAGCTGTATTCCTAAGAATTTTGTTCTTTTTATGGCAATTGTAATTGAAAGTTCATTTGTAATTTGGCTCTCAGCTTGACTGCTGTTGGTGTTATAGGAATGCTAGTGATTTTTGCACATTGATTTTGTATCCTGAAACTTTGCTGAAGTTGTTTATCAGCTTAAGCAGCTGTGGGGCTGAGAATATGGGTTTTTTTAAGCTATAGTATCATGTCTTCTGAAAATAGGGATAGATTGATTTTCCCTTTTCCTTTTTGGATGCCCTTTATTTCTTTCTGTTACCTGATTGCTCTATCCAGAACTTCTAATACTATGTTGAGTAGAAGTGGTCAGAGAGGGCATCCTTGTCTTCTGCCAGTTTTCAAAAGGAATGCTTCCAGCTTTTCCCCATTCAGTATAATGTTGACTATGGGTCTGGAGTCTGTCATATATGGTTCTTATTACTTTAAGGTATATTTCTTCAATAGTTTGAGCATTTTTTAATATGAAGAAATGTTGAATTTTGTTCAAAGTCTTTTCTACATCTATTGAGACAATCATGTGGTTTTTGTCTTTAGTCCTGTTTATGTGAAAAATTTCATCTGTGTGTGTGTGTGTGTGTGTGTGTGTGTGTGTGCAACATGGCTATACATTCACCTGGGTACAGGCTGGCTGAGGCCAAAAATGGTGTCAGTGATAGGCAGTGGGATAGGAGTTGGTTTTATAGGTTGTGGAGGAAGACAGTGGAAAGTTACAAAAGTTACAGTTGGCAGTTTTTTGCAAGCTGGGAGAGAGTCGTTAGTTTGCAAGCTGGGGGTGGGGGGTCATAGGGTGTGGAATCATGAGGCTGGCCAAGCCGGGAAGGGATCATAGGGTGTGGTATCATGATCATGAGGTTGGCCAAGGTCAGTTACAAAGCCCGATGGCCTTGTCAATTGAGGCTGAATAAGAAATAGTAGAGAATGTCTCAGAGTTAAGTAGGTGACACAGGAGTTGATTTCTTCCTTTCTAAGATCTTACAGCCATTTCAGGTTTTCTAATTCTGGAAGGCCCTCTAGAGGTGTACGTGCAGTTAATGGGGGTAATTATGCCATCCACGGTGTGGTCAGACCTTACATTCTTATATTTTTATATTAGTAATATAAAGGAAAAAAGAAATGAAGAGTGGAGGGCAGTGGAATATTAGGAAGGCCAGCAAGGAGGGGTGATGAGGCAATGTTTCTCAGGGCTTCTTCAAGCGTGATTTGGGGTGGCACGGAAACCTAAAAATGGGAAAGAATGTACACTGCTGAGAGATCTCAGGGCAATGGTTGATACTGTGGGGTTGTTAGAAAGAGCATTTGTCATATCGATTGATTGGTTATCACTTGTATATGATTTCATAGAAATTGAGAGATTAATCAGAGAACATAAGGTCCAAATAACAGAATGAGAAATATAGGCATCAGAGGACTAAGGATTCAAAGAAGTCATGACTCCCAGTTACACAGTCCAGCCAGTCCATCCAGCTGCAGAATAACCATTTGCCTGATTAGTGAGCTTTTGGGCTCTTTCTTTTAATTTATTGATGGCATTGTACATAAGGCCAGACTGGTTTACATAAAAACAACATTCTTCATTTAGGAATAGGCAAAGACCTCCTTTTTCAGCAGTCAGTAAATGAAGACCTCTGTAGTTTTGGAGGATAACTGCAGCTAGGGAGTTTCCTTGAGCATGAAGAAGAAATAATGATTGAGTTAATTCTGCAATGCAAGCAGAGAAAATCATTAGGGAGGCTATGGAAGGTGAAAACTGAAGTGGTAAGGCCTGTGCCAAGAGCAGTAGTAATTCCTAACTCTACAAGTAAGGGAATCAATGGAATGACCTGCTTTATGTCATGTCAGGACCAAGGAATTGGGAGTCTTTTGTCTCCATTAGCAAACTGAATTTTGGGAGTATTGAAAACTAGGGTACAAGTGCCTGTTCAGTTGGTAAGAAGGCAGATGTAAGAAGAAGAACAGCAGAGGGGAAAAAAATGTCCTTGGCTTAGACAGAACTGGAAGGGTAAACTGAAAAGATGAGAAAGTGTTCTGTGGGAAGTGTTGGGGTCTTGGACCCAAGTGCGAAGGGAACCAAGGTTGTACCAGGGTTTGGTAGGGTAACTGTGTGGAGGGAGAGCTTTCATTTTCATGCTGTATGAGAAAGTATGTGGTATGTGGTATCTATAAGTAACCATTTACTTTCATTAACAAGATTGGGCATGAGCAGACAGGAAGAGTGTCTAGAGGATAGTCTGAGAAGCTAGGGGAGGGTAGCCAAGGGTAAAGTGAGGGACAGGGTAAATGTCTACCTAGGCAAAACCTGCTATTGATGTTTTTAAGGCCCCTAGTTATAAGGGAGGGCTTTTCTGTAATGCACAGTTCATATGCTCCTATGTTTTGGTTAACATGGGTAGCAGGGCTCTTGAGGTGAAGTGTAAAGGAACACAAAGAAGGCAGGAGATAGAGTCATGAGGTTTTAGGTATTAAGTGAGAGGCTAGGTTGAAGTCAGGTCGAAAAGTAATGGTTACTTTGGGGGTTTCAATAAAGAGTACATAAAGCTGGAGAAGGCAAGGGGCTGAAAGTGTGTAAAGTGTGAAGAGGAAACGAAACTTTGGAGGTTGTGAGAGCTATAGAGCATAAGTGAGGCATAGCCTGTGATTTTGAGGGATTTTAAGAGTACCAGGGTGGCAGCTGCTACCACACATAGGCACGAGGGCCAGCCCAGGACTGTGAGGTTAAGTTGTTTGGATAAAAAGGCTGCAAGCCGTGGGCCTGGCTTCTGTGTTAAGAATTCCAAAGGCACAGCCTGTTATTTCTGCTGTGTAGAGAGAGAAGGGTTGAGAGGAGTTGGAGTGCTAAAGTAGGGGCTGTCTCTAAGGCCTTCTTAGAAATGAAAGGAAGAATGGGGAAGGATTTTTGGTTTGTGGGTTCAGCTAAGTTTCCTTTTGTAAGTTATAAAGTGGTTTTGGTTAGGGGCAAAACCTGGTATCCAGAGGTGAAAGTATCCTACAATGCCTAGGAAGGAGAGAAGCTGTTGTTTAGTGGATGGGGTTGGGGTTTGGGAAATCAACTGGATATGGTTGGCAGGGAGATGTGTGTATGCTGGTGAAGGATTATAACAGATGGGGAAGAAATTTGGGCTTTAGAAAAAAGCATTTTTGAGGTTAAGAACAGAATAGTGAGTTGTGGAAGGGGTATGGAATGGAAGATAGGAGGGTATAGGGGTTTGGTACAACCAGGTGGATGGGAAGTACAATCTGTGATGAGGTGGAGGTCTTGACTAGTCTGTAGAATTTGTCTGGTTTTTGGACAGCTAGGATGAATTGTAAGGAGAGTTTGTGGAATTAAAAGGCCATGTTGCAATAGACGGTGATAACAGGCTTTAGGCCTTTAAAGCCTGTTGTGGGATGGGGTACTGGTGCCTGGCAGGGTAAGGTGGTTAGGTTTTAAGGGGATGATGAGGGTGAGTGACTTGTAGCAATGGATGGGAGGTGGTGTCCCACACCCTAGGGTTAAGGTAGGGGACATAAGGGGAGCTATTGAGGAGGTACAGTTCGGGAGAGGGTGGCAATGAGGTGTGGCTGTAGCCCAGGAATAGTTAAGGAGGCAGACAATTTTGCTAGGATATCTCAGCCTAACAGGGGAACTGGACAAGTGGGGATGATTAGGAAAGAATGTGGAAAGGAGTGCTGGCCTAATTGACACCAGACTTGGGGAGTTTTGAGAGGCCTGGAGGCCTTGTTCAATTCCCACAACAGTTATGGAGGCCAAGGAGACAGGTCCTTGAAAAGAAGGCAGTGGGGTGGGTGGCTCTGTGTTGATTAAGAAGGGATGGACTTACCCTCCACCTAAGAGTTACCCAAGTTTGGTGTCGTGATGGTCCAGGGGCTTCGAGATGCTTGGCAGCATTCAGTCTTCAGCCGCCAAGTTGATTGGAGCTCCAGGAGCTCTGGGAGCAGCAACATGGGTTGGAGTTGACTTTCTTGACCCCACACAGGGGGGCAGGGCTTAGGAGGAATCCCGGCTGGGCATTCTTGGCCCAGTGGCCAGGTTTCTGACACTTGAAGCAAGGTCTGAGGGGTGGCTGGACACTGCAGTCTGGGTGCTTTGAAGTCTTTGTGAGCCAGTGGTGTTGCTGGGGTTTGTCTTATGGCAGAGAGCAAGCATTTGTATCTGAGATAGTTTTGAGAATTTTTCTATTATTGAACACCTTGAAGGTGAGGTTGATTAATTCCTGTTGTGGGGTTTGAGGGCCAGATTTAATTTCTGTAGCTTTTTAATGTCAGGGGCTGATTGGGTGATAAAATGCATATTAAGCATTCTTCAGGGTGAGTGAGAAGTAAGATGACATTTAAGTCACTCCAGGTGAGATTATAGGACTGTATATATTTAGTAGGATCTGATGAAAAGGAGCAACCAACTGTTGGCTGATTTGGGAAAGGTTGGATAAAGAGAAAGGAACATGCACCTAACTATGCCTTTGGCTCCAGCCACCTCTGAAGGGGAATTGTTGGGCAGGGGGCAGAGGAGTTAGCTGCAGGGACTAAACTGTAAGCTGGACTGGGTATGAGGTGGGGAGGTGACAGGAGGGGCATAAGGAGGTGGGTTGTGGGCAGAGGAAGAGAGGGAGGCTCTGGGGGGTTAGGCCTGGATTAGGGCCTGGTTTGGACAGGCAGGAGAGGAGAAAGGTCAGAAGGGTTGATGGACAAGGAGGATTCTGGGTTCTGGCAGAGGCAGGAGGGTGACAGAAGGGAGAGAAGGAAAATTTGGAGGGTTGCATTGAGAGCAGACTTGGGGAGTTTTGAGAGGCCTGGAGGCCTTGCCGTCAATTCCCACAACAGTTATGGAGGCCAAGGAGACAGGTCCTTGAAAAAGAAGGCAGCGTGGGGTGGGTGGCCTCTGTGTTGATTAAGAAGGGATGGACTTACCCTCCACCGTAAGAGTTACCTGAAGTTTGGCTCCATGATGGTCCAGGGGCTTTAGATGTTTGGGCAGCATCAGTCTTCAGCCTCCAAGCTGAGGAGCTGGGAAGGTTGAGCTCCAGGAGCTCTGGGAGCAGCAACATGAGTTGGACAGGACTTTCTGGGGCCCCACACAGACGGCAGGGCTTATGGCCCAGTGGCCAGGTTTCTGACACTTGAAGCAAGGTCCAGGAGGGGTGGCTGGACACTGCAGTCTGGGCTTTGAAGTCTTTGTGAGCTGGTGGTGTGGCTGGGGTTTGTCTTATGGCAGAGGCAAGCATCTGTAGTTCTGAGATGCGCTGCCAGGCAGCTTCTTCCCTATTACTGAACACCTTGAAGGTGAGGTTGATTAATTCTGTTGTGGGGTTTGAGGGCCAGATTTAATTTCTGTAGCTTTTTAATGTCAGGGGCTGATTGGGTGATAAAATGCATATTAAGCATTCTTCAGGGTGAGTGTAGAAGGATGACATTTAACTTACTCCAGGCGAGATTATAGGACTGGGTTAAGTATTGGATAATTTGATGAAAAGGAGCAACCACTGCCTGATTTGGGAAAGGTTGGATAAAGAGAAAGGAACATGCATCTAACTATGCCTTGGCTCCAGCCACCTCTCGAAGGGGAATTGTTGGGCAGGGTGGAGAGTTAGTCATGGACTAAACTGTAAGCCAGACCGGGTATGAGGTGGGAGTGACAGGAGGGGCATAGGAGGTGGGTTGTGGGCAGAGGAAGAGAGGAGGCTCTGAGGGGTGGGCCTGGATTGGGCCTGTTGGACAGGTGGGAGGGGAAAGGTCAGAAGGGTTAATGGACAAGGAGGATTCTGGGTTACTGGTGGAGGCAGGAGGGATGGATGGAAGGGAGAGAATGAGCAGAGATTAGGGAGGGATTAGAGTATTAATGAAAAAAAAAAATGCCTGGAAGTCTTGTACCTTAGACTGTTTGCGCACTTGTTGACAAAAATTGTTTAGATCTTGCAGAATAAAAAAAATTGAAAATGCTGTTTCTGGCCATTTGGAATTTATGGCCATTTGGATTGAGGCCAGGCTGTGTTACAGACATTTAGGTTTCAGATCGGGCAAGTTGAAGAGGTTTTAGGTTTTTTAGGATGCAGGCCAGAGGTGAAGACAGAGGAATAAAGTGTGGAATACTGCCCCTGGTGAAGTAGGTAAGTTTTAAGGAAAGGAGTAAATTAGAGAGTAAGAGAAGGAGCGAGCAGCTACCAGCATTTTCAGTAGGTGTCCCTGACTGATTCCTGGGCTGTAATGTGGTTTAGTGATCAAGGCAAGCGTCCCTGCAATTGATCAGACACCAAGGGAAGAGTCTTGTCTTCCCAAGTCCGTGACTGACATTTGAGTTTTTGAGTGAGAGGGAGAGACTTGTCTCCTCTGGCTCCATATGGATAAAGAGTGTCTCTTCATCTCTACTAGAAGGAGAAAGATTTGAAGGAAAGGGAGGGGAGAGACTTGTCTCCCATTCTCTAAAGGAATAGAGGGGGAAGAGACTTTCTCCCATTCTCTAAAGGAAAAGGCAAAGAGAGGGGGAGAGACTGGTATCACATTCTCTAAAGGAAAAGATAGAGAGAGGGGGAGAGAAAAAGGGAGACTGCTTTCCTTATCTGAAGGTGGCAAGAGAGCTGTTTGGCACGCTAAGCGTGAGCTGCTGGTCTGGTCTGGTCTGGTCTGATGTGTTGAGGTCTCAGATGGGTCTCTTCAAAGAGGGAGAGTGGGGACAGGGAGCTAGTCTCTCCAAAGGAGTACTCCTGTCCCAGGTTTCTGGCACCAAATGGTAAAATATACAATCTGAATGAAGAGACCCCCAAACAGGCTTTGTGTGAGCAACATAGCTATTTATCCACCTAGGTGCAGGGGATCTGAGGCCGAAAATAGTGTCAGCCAAATCCCACTTATTGATGTGCATATGTTGAACCAACCTTGCATCCTGAGGATAAAGCCTGCTTGATCAAGCTGTTTGATGTATTGCTGAATTTGGTTTGCCAGTATTTTGTGAAGGAATTTTGCATCAATGTTCATCAACGATATTAGACTGATACTGTCTTTTGTTGTTGTATCTTTGCCATGTTTTGGTATCATAATAATGCTGGCCTCATAAAACGAGTTAGGGAGAAGTCCCTCGTTTTCTATTTTTTGGAATAGTTTCAGTAAGAATATAAATAATTCATAAAGGCTTGAGGTGCTGAATACTTTCATTTATCTTGATGTGATTATTATGTATTTTGTGCCTGTATTAAAATATCTCAGTACCCCATAAATATATATGCATATGATGTACCCATAAAAGTAAAAAATAAAAACCCAATAATAATAATAATAATAATAATAAGGGTGGTGGGAAAAATTTTTTGGAGGTGATGAATTTGGCTTGTCATCTTGATGGTGGTGATGTCTTCTAGGATACTTATTTATCCTCAAACCCACTGAGATGTATGCATCAAACCTGTATAGTGGAATGATTAAATGCTTATGTTCCCCTAAAATAATTTATATTTTGAATATGAATGGAAAGAAGAAAGTTCTATATGATGGTATTAGGATTTAGGGCTGTTGTAAGAGAATTAGTTCATGTGATTAGTTATAAAAGAAACCCTGGATAGTCTTTTCACCATTAGAGGACACAGTCAGTAGCCTCCATTGATGAAAAGGAGAGTATGCCCTGACCAGACACCAAATGTGTCAATAGCTTGATTATGGGTGAAACAGAAACAAATTTCTATTGTTTATGAGCTGCAGTTTATGAAATTTTATAGTATCCTGAACAGACTAAGATATACAGCTTTTATTAAAGTGGTTTCACAAAAAAAAAAAAACAGAAAATTCAACACTTTGATGATAAAAACACTGAACAGAGGGGCTTCAAGATGGCTGACTATAGGCAACTGGTACTCACTTCCCAAACAAAAGCTAAAATAGCAAGTAGACAATTACACTTCCAATAGATCATCTCACAGAGAGGCCTGTAAGTCAACAGAGAAGTAACAGGAAATACCTAAAGTCAGGAGGGAGAGAGAGGCAAGAAAGTCTAGGATAGGCTGGGAGCTGGAAAATGCTCCCAAATCTGGGGAAAGGGTAATTAAGATACCTCCAGTGTTCTACATTTCCACTGCAGACTACTGCAATTCCAGCCACAGGAGAGTCCCTAGACATTTATGGGTCCTAAGACTAAAAAAGACCTGCCTCAAGATCATGTAAAGGCATTGCTTTAGAGAGGGTAGTCATACTGGGTCCCATGCCCCCACAAGGGCTGAGCAGCTACAGTAAGGTGCCACACTGAGAATCCAGTCCCCACTGTACTGCCTCCTGCCTGGGGGTGGGACAATAACCCTGGAATCTCCATATCCCTAGAGTTCCATTGATGTTCCCTACCTGCAGCACCTCTGACTAGCTGCCCCAATTAGGGCTGACCCCTGAATCACTGGTAACAACCCCACTGCCCTCAGCAGCAAACCCACAACACAGCTACCTCTAGCTAGCCACCTGCATATAGTCACTGACACTGAAAACTCCACCTGCCCCAGAAACAAGGCTATAGTACAATCACTGTTGCCCCCATGCAAATATTCCACCAGGAGCCTAGAGATCACCCTGGTTCTGTGTACCAAGCCAAGCACTTGCACACACTACCAGAGGGCCTGAGGACAGACAGGTCTATCTGGACCAGCTACACCACCCCACACCCCAAGTGTCCAAGCATGTTGTCTAGCAGCCTAGAGAATGCTAAGCCCAGAATACCACCATTTACACCTCAGAACTCCTCCGAAGTGGCTAAGATCAGGCCTACTCAACCACTACCACCACAGCTGGCAATCACAAGCACCACTTGCAGGCCTGGGGACTTGCCTGCCCAGCCCAGTGCAGGCACTGCTAACACTAGTGTGGACATTTTTGGAACCAGAGGGTTGTCCTGCTACTCCTATTGCTATTGTTCTTTGCCACATCCACTATCCCCCAAGATCCTGTTCACCCAACAGGCCCACCTCTGCAACTACTGGCACTGAAGCACCTTGCCTAGAGACCCAAGAATTGGTTTGACTGGACCTGCTAACACTTGTGCCATAATTTGCTGTCTGGGGACCTGCTGCTGTCACCATTGGGGCAAAAATAAAAAAATAAAAAGGCTCAGTGTTGTCATCCCCATCAAAACATCACAGGCTCCACTAACAACCAAACCCTAAGCAACCAAAGACACCACTGATGCTTTTACAACTGAAAATACCATGAAGACTAGACTACTGTACACATCAAGAAACAAAGTCAAAGTGCTCTACCCAGTGAACAATCCAAGATGGCTGACTGCTAACATCTTGGGATTGCAGCTCCCAGTGAAAGCGCAGAGAATGAGAGGATGCCACACTTTCAGACAAATTTTGGTCACTCCACGACAGAAGATTCCCAGTGGAGAGCCACAGGTCGCCAAGCTAACGACTCTTGTGGCCTGCATGCAATTTTGCCAGCACCTTGGCATGGCAGCTCTTGGTGCAGAGAACGGACTGGTTCCCCTTCTGACCGAGGTTTGGAGCTCTGGGAAAGGCGAGTCGCCTATTACAGACTCAAGAAGGAAGCCAGATTGGAGATTCCGGGCAGAAAAGCACCATCAGTCTTAACGCCGCTGTTTTGGCGGCGCAGTGGAGTTAACTCAGATTTTGCATGAAGCTGTAGTCCCACACCACCTGTGAGGCTCTGCCCCAGGGTGGCTTCTTTCTGACAACTCTGTCCTTGACTTGGGCAGCATTGGTCCCCTA